>OZ024922.1:15052244-15526487 GCA_964017225.1 Netelia inedita
TGCAGAGTAAGCCGAGAAGCGCTTGGCCGTTCACGTCTTCGTGCTGTCGAGCTCGCTATCCTTCCGAAGAAGAAGGGCTTCCGCAGGCCCGATGCGCTCTTTTCCGCATCCTCTATGTTTTCTCTCTCTCCCTCTCCATATACATATATATATATATATATATATATAATTGTAGTATAACTATATCTACCAATATATCGAGCATAATGGCTGCTATGTATATGTTTATTGCAAAGACTATATATATTCGTATATATAGAAGATTAGCTATATATGGAGTTACGGCAGCTGGTCATCGCTGGCAAGGATTACACACACCTGCTTCTTTCTCGCTCTCGCCCCGACGTTGTTCTTTTTTTTCCCCTCTTTTTCTCAGTCACTCTACTCTTCTTTCATTCGCGGGAATGGACTTTCGGACGGTTCGACTCGTGGCCAAAGTATCATCTCTATAGTAGCCCGGGTAGATTATAAACGTCAAAAAAATCGACTTGTCACGTCGTAAAAGTTGATGCTCGAGCGAGAAGCGAGGAATTTTCCACCGTCTCCCTTCCAACGTTCCGTCTCGTCGATTTTATTGGCTGACACATTTGTTCCTTTTCTCTTTCTTTTTTATTTGACAACGAGCATCTTTTTTTTTCTTTCTTTACGCGCCGCTCAATGCGCATTACCATAAGAATTCTCTCTCGAACGAATTGGCAAAGTGCGTATGTGTCCGTATGTTAATGGCGCGCGACGCACTTTACTTTTCCCATTTGGTTGGCCCCGTATTTCGACTGGAAAGACGAGACAATTTCGTCACAACGACTGCTCTCTTTCTGTATCTTTCGCGTGCCCTCGCAATCTCTCTCTCTCTCTCTCTCTCTCTCTCTGTCGAGAGAGAGAGTCTTTTTCGTGCTCTGTCCTTGCAGATTTTGGTGTTATTACGCATCCTCCATACTCCATTTATATGTGAGACACATCGCCAAAAGTGGTTCCGTGTTCACAATGACGCCCACGGACGGATAATATTATTCACGAGGTCATGCTCGGTGTATTTATATATACAGACAAGCATATATATATGGACCGTTCCATCATTACGGACGGAGTCATCCAGCACCATATTTATTATCCGTCTGTAAGACTCTCGTTTTACTTTACGTCATAAAAACAAACGATTTCGATTTTAGAGAAACTCTAAATTGAAATATTTTCACGCCAATATTCAAAACGACAATATTACAATTTTTATACGAATATATTTTATGTACAATATTCTCCATGCGTATATAATTAATGCGTGCATTAAAATTGAAAGATTTTTATGGCTAAATTTTATACAAAAATAATTAGCTCGAATAATTTACGGAACGTATTTTCGTAAATTCTTAAAGTCGAAGGTTTTCAAGTATTGTTTATTTTTCGAAAATAAAGTAACAGAATGCCGAGCGAATAAAGGAATTTGGAGCCATAAAAATTCAGCCGCTCCTACGCAAACCGAATTCGTAGTATACTTTTGCGAATCACGCACTCGAGCTCTCGTGTTTTTTTTGTCTGAATCTCGTGTCTTTTTTTTTTATATAATATTTATTTATCGTCGCGTACATGACGCGTGCGGCGCGCCCGTTCTCTTATCTCAAGTACTACTCATATCCTACAGCAATAGACGCGGAGATCGAAAAGTAGTTACGGACCGTTGTGTACCCCGCGGTCAGCGACTTCTTTCTTACCGTCGTGCGAGCACCAGGGCCATAATTCTGTGCCGTCTGACACAACGGAGAAATTTGTGGCTCTCCCAACGTACTATCGCGGCGAGAAGAAACAAATGTCGCGGACAAATCGGTACGACGATCGCGAGTCTCTGTTATTCTGTCCTGCGGGAAAATAGACGGATCGTTGATTGAATTTTAGAACAATCTCTCTCGCTCGAAAAAAAATAATATAAAGAAATTATCTTTTCGTATAATTTCGTCAAAATTCGAAGAATCGACCAAATCGATAAAAATTACAAGATATTTCAATAAATCGTCGTTAATCGTGCTGTTTTTGAGACGTTATTTTTTCTTCACTTTTCTCATGTAATCACCGTTTAATCGCACACAAATATTTAACGATTGTTTAGATCGGACCAATTAATTTTATGAGATGATATACAAAAATTCTCGTTACGTGCACTTTTAAATAAGCAAATCCACGCTCTTGTTCTTTCTAATCTTCATTTAATCGCTCGGAATAGACGACAATTTACGAGTAATCAAATTTATGACAATCGTATGACAAATTTTTTTTGCAATTTCTCGATTTTTTGCGTCTCTCCTTAACGAAATCGACTGATCGAATATCGATCAGCCAACGATCAATTATATCAGAACAATTAAAATTAAAGAACCATTCGCACATTTAAATTACTTACAGCGTCACTTTCGCTACGCTTTTTATTGTCGCATTTTTTTTTTCGTATCGAATTTGCAATGAAACACGACATAATATTTACGATTAATTAGATCGGAATAATTAAACGTACCGGAACCACCGACGTATCAAACTTCACCTTTGTTTTTACAGAATCGTTTCTATCTCTTCTTCCTCTTCCAATCTGCATTTAATTGGAAGAACGAGTTCTCAAACAGTCCGAGAATATAATGCTCTCGTCCCGCTCTCTCTATTCGGCGTCTCGTCTTGTAGTCGCCTTAATGTATATCACGAAGAGCTTACGCAATCTTCGAACGGACGTCGGGGCAGCCGATGGGAAAATTCTGTGTGGCGGATGGATAAGAATTTACAAAATATATATATACACATATGTATGAAGGGTGTAGGGGGGGGGGCGAGAAGTAAAAGCATGATGGAGAGCCAGCAATAAGAAGAAGAAGCGCGTGGCACAATTAATCCATTCATCGCGAGTTCTCTCTCTCTCTCTCTCTGGACGGGAAACCATGCCGCGTGCTCTTCATAAATTCACGTGACTCTCTTGCCGCGCGCGTGCACGCGCGATATATATTAAAGGAGTAGTAGGCTGATCGAGCGAGAGAGAGAGGGAGATAGACGAGTGAAGAGAAAAGCGACGAGAAAAGGCATGAAAAATCAAGCACCGGTACGAACGTAGTGTATGGAAGTTATCCGGGATTTATATATATATATATATATATATATGTATATAATGTAGGTTGGTGCGACTGCTTTTATCATCAAAAGAAAACAGGCGCCACGGCGGTCAAAGTGAGAGAGGGAGGGTGGCAGAGAGAGAGAGAGAGAGAGAGAAAGAGATAGACTAGAGTCGAACGTGTTTTAAAAGGCGTTCTTAGTCCGACTTGGAGTACTTAGTACAGGACACGCTCCGTTGACTGGCATCATAATTGAGAGTATGTATAAAGCTCCGCGGTGCAATCTACGAACGCGTTTATTATAGTCACGAGGGGCACCCCGTTGAATAGGATATAACATACATTATAACGCCGCATGCGCAAGTTTCAACTATATAGGCACCGAGATTCTAGATCGAGTTTAGCCACGATCGCAAGTTTTTCTACCCTGCCCCTCGTCAATTAGGTGTATAATACCGGTTACGTGTGTCGACGATATGCAACGTAATATTAGCGGATAAGTGACGGTGAGCGATCGTCCGAGACTTTTCTCGTGGTAATTGATTTTTAATTTATCACGCGTCTTCGTTCTCGTCCATCACGATAGGCTAATTCACGACGATTGTTTTTCCAACCCTTGATAATGAATTTTAAGTCTCGAGGATTTTTATAATGATTCGTAATGATCGATCGACCCTGAATTAGTCGCGTAATTGGTTTCGAGGCTTTTAATTAGTCAGAAAATCTTTATTAATGTTTTTAATTGGCTCGATAATCGATTTTTACTGCGCTTGGGAATTAATTCGAAAAATTGATATTTCTCTTTTTTAGAAGTGTTTAATCGGGTTTGTATTAATTGCAAAGTGTTTAACGAACGCTTGAGTAGCTTGTAATTCTTTAACGAATTAATGATTAATTTTGACGTATTTCGTTAATTAGCGAGGCTACTTTCCGACATTTTAGATTCATCAAAAATTCGTTCCGAAAATAATTTCTGGTCGACAATAGGTCCATTATATCGCTAAATGTATTTATAATCAGCCGATCATTAATCAGTTGGTTTAAGGACGCAGAAAAAAAAAATTTTTACGAATTTCTCGAGCGTAACGATTCCGGTCGAACCGAGAAGGCAAAAGGATCCTCGCGAAGGCGATACCATCGTAAAAGTCTCGAGCACGGACAATAATCCATAAGGCTCGAGTTAGTGGGTCGAGGCCGAACCTCAATTCACAGTTTCGATACTCGTTGCGAATTTTTCTTTCTTCTCCTCTTTATTTTATTTATTTTTATTTTTTAATTTTTTCTAGCGAACCTATTAAAAAATATTCGCACGTGGGATGAGAGATGTTTTTTTATTTTTATTTTTTCGAGACGGCTCGCTTCTGCCAAAAGCCAGAGTTCATTTCTCCATTATATCCTTTATGTTCGTACGAGTGTAAAAGATCTTCGAAACAGGTTGCACGGTGCACACAATGAGCGAAAAATCGTTTGAAAATCGTTTGACGAATCCGTGTACACTTTATATCGCGATTTACGAGCTTTTGACCACCAACGACGCGAATGAACATTCTCTCGCGCGAGATATCACGAGACTTTTGTCTTCTTCCTGTATGTTACTCTTTCTTCTTGATCATGCGAGATGAATAGAATCACTCAGTCGTCTTTCGCGATCTCTTTCAAACGATTTAATTTTCTGTGCCTCCACCGTACTTATATATATATATATATATATGGCCCAGTCTAAAACGCGAAGGAGAACGACCGCAAAATTTCAAGCAGAGCAAAATATTATTTTACGTTTAAACTTTCGATAAATAAACTTAATTCAATAATTATTCGCATTAATTACAAACTCGCGACCGAACGAACCAATCAATTTTGTTTACTTGAAATTATTATTTTTATGAAATATTACCAAAAACAATTAGCTCGATTAATTAAAAGATTATTATGAATTGATTACAAAAGTGTGAGTGACAGGATGAATAGTTTTTTTTTCTTCTTAAATACGAAGCGGTTAAAGTTGTGCCGGTCTTTGCTTTTCGGGTACATCGAGATTGGCTCGACGAACTACGGAAAAGAGTGTCGAGTTGGGGAATCGAGGATAAAAATAACTGGAAAAAGGACTCCCGCCTCCGTCGTAGCGTGTCTCAAAGACAAATTTTATATTTTATCATTGCCGGTTCTCGTGTATGTGTCTCGGCTTCGTTGTGAGGGTTTTGTCCTCGCGTCTTTTTTCCCTCGATGCGTGGACTATATATATGTGTGTGTGTGTGTGTACGCATGTGTGTGTGTGTTTGTGCGCGTGTGTGTGTGTGTGTGTGTGTGTAGTTAACTACTCGTTTGGGCGAGGGCTACGCGTAAAGGATCTCGGGGCATGTTTCGCCCGGTGTAATCGAACCGTCTGTAAAGTCAGAGAGGGAGAGAGAGAAGCGAAAAGGAAGCAAAAGAGTTGGCGTGGGTGGAAATGAGTTACGCTAAAAGGCGCTCGCCGGACGCGCCACGGCTCGGACGGCTCGACGGAGACGCGCACACACCGGATCTGGGCTGGATGTGCAAACTTTCGCCGAGGCGTTTCTTATGTATAACGCGCTCTTAAGTACGTATTTAAAGAGTTTTGCGCAATAAGGAAGAATACGAATCGACTTAACGAATTTGATTAATTAATTCATTTTTTGGGGACTCGAATCTTTTTGTTTTGGGGGGAGAAGAAAATTGTTCGTCTCGTGACGCACATCGAATTTTGGACGCTTTGGTTACTCGTGGATGGATCAATTTTCCTTTTTCATACGATCATGGAAGACTCGAAAAATTGCAAATTTCTTAGTTAAAAATTGATTAAAATGATATTTTTCTGTTTTTATCGATTCGACCGCTTTTAACTGGGAATTTCCAACCCAAACCCAAACTCGTGGATGGATAAATTTTCGTTTTTCACACGATCATGGAAGACTCGAAAAATTGCAAATTTCTTAGTTAAAAATTGATTAAAATGATATTTTTCTGTTTTTATTGTTTCAACTACTGTTAACTGGGAATTTCTTCAAAATTGCGAATGACGTTGGTATATTGGCTCGCTATGCGAAGTTTTTGATTATGTAAGCACGTTCGGTAATTATTTCGATGAATAAAAAGTTGACCCCCTCTGGCCGACGACCGTGCAATTCGTAATTTGATTCGAATGCCTGTAACTTCAATATTTGCTAGACACTAGCTCTGCAATTATTCTCCGGCGAAAGTCGATCGTTTCAGCTTCAAAATGCCGCTAGGCTCGCCCGATCGGGTTGGTTTTTCGAATATTTACAGCTTCTTTTTTTTAGTTCATAGGTCGACTCTTATTTTTTCCAACGATTTTTCCTTTGGATAAAGTTACGTAATTCGCAAGATGTCACGGTCAAAGAAATGTAAATATTGAGACGAATCCAACGCTATATTCTAAATCTCTTTGCCAGCTTTTGGAAACATCCTGTATCGGTCCAAATCGCTCGAACAAAATCAAGTGTACAAGTAATAAAAATATTCATAATTTCACAATTTCGTGAAATCGTGGAATATTTTATTTTTATTATTGTTCTATCCCTCGATATCAGGAACATAATATTGTTTTCAATCTTTTGTAATTCACATCTCGTTCCAATTCCCCATAAAATCCACCTCAAGAAAAGATAAGTCTCAAACAAAACAAAACAAAAACGTCAAATTGCCTTCTTTCTCACGACTTCGAAGGATTTTTTCGATTTTCTTTCGTATCCTTAACGAGATAAGCGTCTCTCCCTCGATACGTATAAAACCATCTGCAAAGCTGACACGTATCGGTTTGGGGTCGGTGAAAAATGACAGGAAAAAAAAGACGAAAAAAAATGCGCAGGGAGCCAAATACCAGTCTCGTTGGCTCGAGCATGGGTTTTTGGTACGCATCTCTTCTCCTTACCCCCGACGGTTTTCCTGCGAGTCTGGTCTGACCGCGGTAAAAAAAAACAAGAAAATGACAAAAAAGAAAGAAAGAAACGATACGAAACGCGGGGTAGCTCGTCTATATTTGGGCTCTCGGTGCGTAAAACAACCGCGAGGGGTCCACACGCACAGGCGCATGCGCGCTCGCGATCTTGCTACAGACACGCAGCGTGTGCATTCGATACTCGCACAACGAGACAGCGAGAGAGAGAGAGAGAGAGAGAGAAAGAGGACGCACGATTTCCGAGCTCTCTCTCTCTCTCTCTCCGTCTTCTTTCATCGTTCCGTTTTTTCCTCCTTATTCCCTCCTTCTCGCTCTTTCAACAGCAGCGGGCCAGCAGCCGGCAATTTGCCGTAATTATTATATTTATCTTTCTCATTCACTTAAGTCTCGGCGTAAGATCCCCGCCACAAAACTCTCATCCTTCACTCTCGCTCTTCGTTCCACTATCCCCCCCCCCTCCTCTTCCCACCTCCTCCTCATCACCCCCCCCCCCTTTTTCGCAAGCCCTGAGCAATGTAGAAAGAATTTTGCGTTTCCGCAAACAGATTTATTCCAGCCACTTCCATTATAAAAAGCTCGAGAATTAAAAATAAAACGAAACAACGCGCTATCGAGTTGACCATTTTATGTTCGTCGTTGAAAAATTTATAAGCCCTGGTACGTTTCAAATTCTCAATAATTTATCCCTCGCAAATGTTCAAAAGTTATATTTATATATATATGTACGTTTTTATATATATAGAAGGAGAGAGACAGAGCGAGAGAGAATGTGAGGGAGAGCGAGCGCACACACACACGTGCGAGGAAAGGATCGAGGACCGATAAACTGGTTTCCCGAAGGGGTCCGTTCGTTTTTTGCCCTCCGCGACACATTACGCCCAAAGGCCCTCAAGTTTTCGCATCTCACGAGAGAAGCGCGCTTCTCGAGCCTCGGAGACCTGCCCATTCTCCAATACGATATTATTAACGTATAAAATTATTTATATATATATATATATATATATATATATATATATATATATATATATATATAAACACAGCCGACAATTGATAAATCAGGGTAACTACTTTATTAATTTATTTACATAGGGCATATATTCTTTTTTTCTTATCTTTCAATATCGTATCGTACGTTATATTTATATTTATCGTCTTTCGTATGGCCGGACTGCACAATAGTTAAACGAGCACAAAGTAGCTTACGGAGAAAAAGGAGACGAGAGGGAGAGGGACGAACGACGGAGATAGAGAGCGAGGGTAAGAGAGAGAGAGAGAGAGGGTTAAGGCGGGAGGGGACTGAGATGAAGTCAACGAAGGGACGAGAAGGGAACCTACGGTAAGAAGCTCGAGTCGGTCCAGCTACATAGCAGAGGGGCAACGGCAGTCAGCAGCTTCACTTCGATGCCGCTGCTGATGATGCTGCTGTTGCTGCTGCTGCTGCTGCTGCTGCTGCTGCGGCTGCTGCAGCCCCGGAGGTGATGACCTGCTCAAGGCCACCCGCTCCCCCAACGATCTCTTCTCTCTCGGTGCAGCGCTCGTGAATGCGCTCGCGAACCAACACCAGGAGAAAGAGAAAGAGAGAGAGAGCGAGAGAGAGAGAGAGAGAAAGAGAATTTTATCATTACCATTATTATTATTTTTAGCTCTTTCGCCGCTCGATCTTTCTCTCTTACTTTTTTTCGCCGAGAGGGCCGAGAGCTTTCGTGCTCTCGTCGCTTCCTCGATCTCTTCCCTCTCGGTGCTCACTTTTTTATTCTGTCATCGAAGATTTCGACCTCCGTCAGAGCCACCAACGAAATCGCGAAGGTTCAAAACAAGAAAAGAAAAAAAAAGTCAAGAAAGGTAGAAGAGAGAGAGAGAGAGAGAGAGAGAGAGAGAGAAAAGAAGGAGCGTAGAGGGCGCTTGCCACGAACCGGACATCCATTTATCTTGTGAATATTCGACGCTTGCCCTCCGGCCGGTGGTCAACCACCCCGACGATATATATATATATTACTACATACTTAGGTACATATAGCTATATATATTACGTTCCGCGTTTTAGATACATCTATGACGCCGTATAAATATAAATGCGGAAGCGAAGTTTCATCGCGCGGAATGTTGAACAAAGTACGTCGAGTCTTATGACGTTACGAAAAGAAATAAAAAAATAAGGAAAAATCACTTTTTCCAATTGCCCCGTTTTACCAGTAATACCCGAATGACTCGATGTACCGGAGCCAGACCTCTCGCCCACTCCCCCCCGCAATCCCATCTTCCTCCTCCTCCTCTTCCACCCTCCTGACTCTAGGTTCTCGAGCAATGTCGATAGACCAGTCAAGGGATTTTATTCGATATTTCTTACCGATGCGTACGTGCCGCACATATGCTGTTTCCATATACATGCGGGCTCGTGTTTTATATTATCACTATGTATGGGATACCTATTACTGCGCATATTACCGCAATAAAGCAGATAGTCGTGCAGGGGGTGGGTATATACGACGTTCAATAAACACGGGTCAACTGGTGTCAATCACGTGTACGCAGCTGTGTCCACTCTCTCGATGCTAGAGACCGCGATCGCGAAACGTTCTTCGACGAGTACCTCGTCGGGTTTCCTTTTCTTCTTCATCATTATTTTCTCTTTTTTTTTTCTTGCATATGTATACAACGTTATAACGAGTTGGCCAAAAAGTAATTGCGTTTTTAATACAAGGAAGCGCACGCGAGTCTATAGGGGAAAAAACGCGATTACTTTTTGGCCAGTTTAATACATAGGCGTATTTACGGTGTATAATTCGACACGAGGCTCGTAAATGCGTGGTCGGCAGATCGTAGATGAAAAAATTATGCGCGTTAATTTTTCTTAACTGAAGCGTTCGGGGGCTGCATCGCCGAGACATCTCTGCTGTTGTCGATTTTATTCTTCTTTTTTTGTCGAACAAAAATTGAACGTCCATTTTTTTATCTCTCTGTTGAAGGAAATATCGGGGATGTCGCGAAACCAGACTGCGTGAGGAGATCGACCAAGGAGGACGGCAAGCTGGATAACAAAATTGGTAAGAGATCGGAGGAGATCGATTTTATTGATTTTTTTATTTTTTTATTTTTTTTTTTATTCAATTTTACAAGTTTTTTTCGTCGACCTTGTACATGCGCGTAACGACGACGAACTTAACATTGAAACGGACGCGTTGACGAATTAAATCGACAGCCGAAAAACGAAATATTCGAGTCCGCGCGTGGTCGACGAGAATCCGTCGATGCTGCTGCCAGTGTTTCCGCATTCTGTCGTCCTATTTCTGGCTCTAACGCACGATCCTGCCAAGCTGGTCCCGGTATGTTCTATCGGGACGAAAGAATTTTTCTTTTTTTTTTCTTTTTGACTTCTTTTCTTTCCTTTTTTCTTTTTCCTTTTATGCGCCTCTCACTCTCCATTGTCCCGGGAACGATCGACGGAGTCGTCGACTCGATTACTATGTGCGCATTGATCTGTCGATCACTCTCTACCCTGTTCTCTATAGTGGCAGTGTCGATCTTTTGTTTGAACCGCATTATTTCGTATTCGATATTTTATTTATTTCGTCGCGTATCGAAAGATATCTTTCTTTTTTGTCCCAACGAACTTGGTTCAATGATAAATTCGTGTATTTTATCGAGATTAGGATAGGATTCGTAAATAATTACGACTTTCACAAGATTTGTCCATAAAGACGTTCATAGATACATTCGTATTTTTTTTCGAGACAGACAAATTTGCAATCTCGTTACTCGTCGAAAATTTGATTAAAAATTATCCGTAAATTGTGTCGATATAAAACTACAATCTTTAAAAATAAATATATCGTTTAATATTTGTATAATTAGCAACAGAAATATTAATTAGCAAATGAATTCGAGATTATTTCATCGATAATAATATCGACGCGACACTATTCTCGTATTAAATATTATTCTTCAAATTTAATTATCAAAAAAAATATTAACGTGAAAAAATACAAATTTTGCATTACGACTAGTATCGATTCCCGTTCTATTATAAATCTTCGCAAATCTATCTTAATTTATTCGGCTATAATATCTTTTATTCCCATTAAAAGATTATTTCTTAAATTTAATTTTTCGACCAAATATTGACGACGAAAATATCTATAAAAAAAGATTTACCTTCCAACTTGAATTAATTCGCCTCGAATTAACAATCTTTAAAAATAGAGGTATCCATCACCCGGCACTATAGGTATTGCGAGTATGCGTTGTCACAGACCACACGGCTTTTATCCCTTCTCTCTCCGTATTTCTTTTTCTTTTTTTTTTCTTCGGTGTGTCTTTCGCGAACTCGCTGGCGGTTGCTCGCCGGTATACTTGCCAGAGGTATAAACCGAGCGGAAGCTGGCCTCGACGAGCAATGTCGTCCAGTCTCGACGCAGCCTCCTCACCGACGAGAGAGTAGTATCCCCATATACGTATCTTTCTCTCTCTCGCTCTCTCTGTCCGTCCTACCTGTTCTTAGCCGCAAAGCGGCGAGGGTGAAATTCTTTTCTTAAAAATAATAAACGTCGCGAACCGCCGAAGAAAAGTAAAAAAAAAAAAATCAAAAAACGAAAACGCGCAAAAAATCCGGAAATCCGCGGAGCAATAAAATCGTATCACGGCGAGAGTGTTAAACGTAATCTCACCGATCCTGAATTATGGATGACGAGCGTTCGCGTCATCGTCGCGAAAAATTTACGGAATATTCAGTGCGCGTTGCGAACGCGAAGTGAAAACGACCATCGTTCGCTACCTTTCCGCGAAATTTCACCGGAGATAGTTTCTAACGAAGAAACAAAAAGGAAAAAAAACAAGATACGAATAATCATTCTCGTACAGGACCTTGGATGGATATTATTTCACGTTCGCGTCATCCTTATCTTTTCTCCCCCATTACGAAAGAAGAAAAAAGATTCTCCGGTGACGAAGGTATTTGTCATTTTTTATTTCATTTTATAATTTTTTTTTCTTTTTTCTCAAGTACCAAAATATTTCGAATATTATTTCAAACATTACCAACCGGACGTAAAATTTGTCAATTCGCTCGTCGCGAATATTTGCATCAAAATTGTCTGTTTTCTTCGTTTTTTTCGTATCTCCTTTTGCTTCTTTTTTCGTCACGTCACTCGGCGTATGAAATATTTTAATTTTTCGTTCGCCTTCGCGCTGTCGAAAAAAAAACAGAAGCGAGGGACAGGCCGTTCGGAACATATGGCCGATGACAGAAATATGTATGTGTATAATACACACTTATGCACACGCGCACGCATTTTAAGCGCGTGTGTAAGAGTGACGCATGCTCGTCCCTGATATCGAAACAAATAAAGTTCGGTCGATGTGTTACGGCTCTTTTCCCTCTTACTCATGCTCTCACCCACACGAGCGAGAAAAAAAATAATAATAAAGAAAAAAAACGCTAAACACGTATCGACGTATTAGTGGCCGCGCGGCGAGCGCTACCGTGATAAATCCGCGTAACTCCCAATGCTATATATATATATACAATATGTGATTTTTATACATACATATAGATACGTATGAATAAACGTTATTACGATTAGAGAGATCAAGTGCAAAGCACACTTTACCCGCAGGAATGTCAATCGTCGTTCATCGTGCAAACTCGCACGAGACACTCATCGTTTATGCATCGAGTACGCGTATCTCTACTCAAACTTGTTTTTTGTTTTTCTTTTTTTTCGTTGGAATATACGTATACGCGTATACGTAGAGAAGAAAGCAAACGATAAAAATTATCTGCACCCGATTTAAACTCGAGTTTATCGTCGGTGAGAAAAAAATTGTTTCGTTTTTTTTTAAATGAATTTTGTGTCTTTAATTATTTCACGGAATGAGAAAATAAATGGAGAAAAAGAAGGAAAGATGATAATAAGTTGGAGCGACGTACCGGATACGTCTCACTTTTGCACGGCTCAACGGGGGATTTTAATATACGCGGGTCGCGAGAGATAACGCCGATGCGAATGCAAACTTTGTTCTTATTACAGCGAGCTTGGAAGAAAATGCTCGTGCGGTTTTTTTTGCTCATCGTTCGACATTTTGGAATTTTGATTTATTGCAATATAAGAATTTTTTTTTTAATTTTGTCGATTCGATACTCCATCGATAACGGTACGCGTATTAGAACGTTGAAGACGTACCTGTCGTAACAAAAACTCGGGTCATTTATCTTCGCGGAATTTGTTCAGCTGGCAACGACGACATTCGGCCCGGTCGATAAATATCTCAACGAAATTTCCCTCCGGCGAAATCGAAGTTGAAAATGCGACCGTAGCGCGTCCGCGCTGATGCTCGTCGAATTTTCTGTGCTCGATCGATTCTCCTCCAGCGTCTGATCGATCGATTAAATCGAATTAAAATGAGAAAATCGTTCGAATTTGAAAATAAAAGATTGAATATACGAACGAATTATTCACACGCGTGTGGAGGAAGGAACGATAATACTCATCGGGTTTATTAATCGATTCTCAATTAATTTTTTCATCGTGCAAATTCCTATCGTGCCTGTGTTCTTTCTTCCGTGCAATTTATAATTCATAAATTATTTTAATAACGCCACCGTTCGCACATTTGTTAAAGTTGATTTATAGTCAACCGGCTTATCTCCCGACGATCGTCCTTCGGATATCGCAGCGTATGACAGCATCAACAGCGTATAAATAAACTAATCTTCGAGTACGTGGGAATAAACAACAAAGAGCACTCTAAATGTGACGCATTCGGTTGCGTCGCAACGAATTTACCGTTCGTCTCGACAAAGACGAATCGACGATCTTGAGCCATTACGTTATTGCGATAAAGAATTAATATATATATATTTAAGTTATCGATGATAGAAAAAAAAGAAAAGAGACGTTGAAAAAAAATATATCGTTCGTGCGAAAACAGATGGTATCGGTTCGGTTCGACGACAAGCTGGCTAAGTCGTTGATGGAATTTTTCGTTTTTTTAAAAATTTTATTTTTTTCTACATTCTTACCTTCACCGATAACAAACGGCATTCCCCGAGTGATAAAATACTCGTCGGCTGACTCGCTTCGGTCGCAATATATAATTCATACACGCACACAAAAGCGTCCACGAGTTCGCAGGATACGTCGAGTTTTCCGATTTCGCGCCGACTGATATCGCGCCGGAAAGCTTCGAGACAACGACTCGTGATCTTCTCGCAGCTGGTACAAGATCGTCAACGAGGCTAAAAACGTCTCGCGAATTCCTTTTTGATTTTGTCACTCGATCAACGAATCTCTGCGATTAAATTGAAAAATTGGGAACATTTTTGTTTTGTTTTGACACTTTGTTTATCTAAAAGTGGAAATGTATAATTTTTAATCGTAGGAATCGTACGAATTTTAATTATAATTGAACTCGGAGTAATTGAATTTTGTAGTTGTCTAACTTTTTATGCGCTTCGAGGTAAGTGTTTCGATTATCGACGGTGAACAAATTTCTGAATATTTCAATGGATTCACTGTTATCGCAAAATTCAGTGACCAGTTGTGATTGTAATGAGCAATGTCGCCGGTTTCTGAATTTTAATAAATAGATACGAGACTTTCGAAGCAAATTTTAATTTGTATGGTACGTGCGAGTCCTTTTCAAGTCTCGTAAGAATTTGCATCTAAGTAACAAAGGTCGTACAACATCGTCTAAAAGCTTTTAATTTTATTACGGATCATAGCTCATCTCTCTGGTCTCGAAATGGTCG
Organism: Netelia inedita; assembly: GCA_964017225.1. Classification (NCBI taxonomy): domain Eukaryota; kingdom Metazoa; phylum Arthropoda; class Insecta; order Hymenoptera; family Ichneumonidae; genus Netelia; species Netelia inedita. The sequence goes on from OZ024922.1 coordinate 15,067,012, forward strand.
CAAAACGCGATTCGTAAACTCTTCAGCACGCTGCAATCGATCGGGATGAAATTCAGCTCACCCATTCTTGCCAAAATTCTGCATTGGCTAAGCTCAATTTGATCTCAATCCGTTGCATCAAGTCGGAGAATTTGCGTAACGAATTTTCGAAGTGGTCTAAGCCCGCAACAATACATTGTAAGGTTATGTGTAAGCAACTCCGTCGGTAACAATAACTCTAGTCAAATTGTCTTCGGACCCGGTCGGTATTGCGAATCGTCGTAATTCAGAATGTCTTCGTATGAAACATACGCACTTTGTGAATCCACACATTGTCAAAATAAAATATATAAAAAAACGCAAATACTATTTTTCGTGTTTATCGATACGAAATTTGATGGTAATATCGTATTTCCTGAATCGAGAGACAATAATTTTTCGTTTGTCTCGCAGATACGCAAGTAAATGGTAGAATGGACAACTGCGGAGGCGATCAGCGCCTGCCCCCGGACGGGGACGAGTTTCCAGCTACGTATCAGGAATACAGTGCGTGTACGAGCGAGCAATATCAGTACGTAGGGACATCGACGAGAATCGTGCCTCGAGCAAACAGCATCGCGACGAAGACAGCGATTATTCACAGCGAGATCGACGAAACATCGTCGTCAAGCCTGACGACGACGACGACAACCACGTCCACGAAGAATTTCATCGAGAAAACCGGAAATGAGTCGCTAAAGTCAATTCGTATCGAGTCCACGACCAAGAAGAACTCGACCAATAATAACAATAACAATAACAACAACAACAACGACAACAATAACAACAGCAACAACAATAATATCATTACCACGTCTCGCGAGTCTCGCGAGAAATCGTCCTCGTACGTACAAACGACGAATGTACAATCGCCGCACGTCGAGAGTCGCCTGGCCTCGCAATACATCACGAGCACTCTCAAGCGTGAGATCGTCGCGCCGCCGGAAGTTACCGACAGAGAAGAAACGCTCGAGGACGCTAAGAGAGCGAGCGCCCCCTACTTCAACAGTTTGAACTCGTCTCCGCGACGCGTTCGCGACAATTCCGAGTCGCCCGTCGTCGTGACGGAAAAAACTTTCGAGATATCGGGCTATTATCCTAAGGAGACGAAGGACACCTTCGAGAAGAAAGACGCCGCGAGAGAGGCGAAAAATTCTTTCGATAATAACGAGATGAAGCGAGAGGCGAAAAATTCTTTCGACAAATTCGAACCGGATTATCCCGAGTGTCCACCACCGCCATTACCATTGACGAGACCGCCGAAGATCGAAAGCACGATTCCACTTTCTAGCAGCAACAGCGTGGAAAAATCGGAAACGAATAATCACCGGAAGTACTCGTTGAACAGCGACCTCTGGCGTCAGGACGACAAATCCGAGCGATCGGTACGCGACAAAATCGCCATGTTCTCGTCGCAGAGCTCACTCGAATCGCCCCTATTTCCTACCCCTACGTCTCCCGGTCCATTAACCGCTACGGTCACCACGATGATCACGAGTAACGTCCGCAAGCTCTCGAAGTACAAATCTTCCGACGATGTCTTCAGCGAGGACAAGAACAACGATGCGAACGACCGTTACGGTACGATCGAGAGAACGAGAAGTTTCGTCGATCTCACGGATTCCGCAAAGTTTTCGTCCAACGTCGAGGATAGCTCGAGAAACGAGGAAAAATACGTTCCTCAACGAGCGCCGAGTTTACCGAAGACACTGCCGCCCGACGAGCCGTCGAGTCCGTCGTCTCGCGCGACGAATTATTCCAAGCCGACAATTTCACCGGCAATATATCAAAAATCTATAACGCACGAGCCAACTGGTAATACCGTTATCTCGGCTAGTCGCGAATTCATCGCGTCATTCGAGTTTAACGATACGTGTGCCGCTGTTAAGAGCGCGACGACGAAGCCTCACGTGCCTCCCCGTGCCAACAGCGACGGAGGCCCCGTTAACCCGACGGAAAAAACTGCCAACAAGGATAACTCGGATATACATCAGAATTTGCGCTCGACGATCCCTTCCAATCTGACGAGAGCGACCAGCTTTTCCGGCGAGAGTAGCTTTTCCAACGACCTTGCTCAATCCGACAATACAAACATGTCTTCCAACGGACAAATATCCCGCACCAATTCGCTCGCTTCGACCTTCCGTCGTAACGCCGACGACATGAGACGACAGAGTCTCAATCAACTGATCGAACAGCGCAGAAAGGGAATATCCAAATTGCGAGGTCTCGTTATACCAGAAAAAAATGCCGTTGCCGTTGACAAACCGATCATCGACCTGCCGGAAATCAAGTCGAGAGATTCCATTTTGTTACATCAGGTGAGAGTTTCTTCCGTAATTAAAAAGTTAACGACAACCATTTATTCCGCCAAGTTTACACGTTTTACATGAAAAATATCATGTTTACTTCCTGTATCCTCTATTTTCCGTAACGAATTGAATTTTCAATCCACACGCCACGCTCTTATCATTAATTCCAATAATTCGTTACAGTTCGCTATATTACCGACGGAGCAGTAGTAAAGGCTCATTATAAAAATTGTCTCGTATTTAATATTATTTCGGGGATTTTGGGTTGAAAACGAATGGGAATAGTGTAATTTTGTTAATTCGCAGATGCCAAGAGCGAGTATACAGGACAAGTGGGGCTCTCAAAGTTCTCTTGCCAGCAACGCGAGTACCGCGAGTCTTCCGATGAAAGCCACGGCGTCCTTCAAGATGCCAGCTCCGCAGATAATGTCCAAGTATTCGCCGGCTTTCAAGCGAAAGAGTCTCGCTGTTTACGGTACTTCGAGCCAGAGTTCATCGGGAACGAGTACGCCACCTCAGACTCAGCGGGTCAGTCCGACTCACAGTCATTCGGGAAGCGTTCCCGAACCTCCGAAGAGTCTCGAGAGTATCTGCAGTCCGACGCGAAGCGACTATAGCTTCGAGTTCGTTTCTTCGACGAGCGTGTCACCGGACACGATGAGAAACCGTCCAAAACCTGGTCAGCGTAAGTCTCGGACCGATTACGACGATTCGGACAATGATTCGGCGGTCAGCAGTTCGCAGAGCAGCATATCCCGTGGTTTTAGTCCACCAACGTCACCGGTACCGTCGGAACGTTCTAGCGTATCTTCCGACAGATCTTATCACACGTCGCTCATAATGGAAATGCCGGGAAGAAATTATACCGGGAGAGAGACGGCCATTCGTCCGGAAAGAAATCAACACTTGGCGAGACCGTTGTTGTACAGTGATCGAGCTTACTCCAACTCGGAGAGATCCTCGAGCGGTGGAAGTAGCAGCGGTAGCAGTCCGAATCCAAGATCGCCTCAACCGGAAGCGAGCCCTCGAAATTCTCACATACCACAGAGACAGATGTTGAAACGTTCGAGCAGCACCGAGACGAATTGCAGCAGCGGTAGCTCGTCGACGCTGACTTCCGGCTCACAGGCGAGCGCCGAGTCGCTTTCACGTCGAGTCCTCAAACCGCAGAGCGTCGAAGCTATAAACAGAAAGAATATATTGGCCAGCGCCAAGTGTCGTAGCGGCCGAGATCTCAATGGCTCGCCGTTGATACAGAGGAAATTCTCGGACGACGAGCAGCTTCCGATTTCCGGCTTGGCACAGGAAAATGGTAGCTGCGATAGGAAACATCGTGCGAACGGAAATTCCGGCATCAGGGACAGGCCGGATGTTAAAATTGCTTACATAGAGGTCACCGAGACTCTCGATGAGCAGGAGAATGAACAAACGGAGAACGGGGTCTCGAGGCCATTGGACAATAACATATCGAACACCGGAGGAAAATCAACGAATTCCGATCTACTCGAAGCTTCTAACGATCTCAAAATGTGGGTTCGCTCGGAAGCAAAGGCTCTAATGGCTGACATGCCACGATCGCGAATCGATCGATCGGAAAACGTGCCATCGATTTCCGAGCCGATCTCACCGATCAGAAGAGCACGTAGCAGATCGTCTCTCGCACTAGACGATCAAGACTCCCCGAGGATTTTGAATTCTTGGGACAAGAATACCATCGGCTCGATTACCAACGAGACTGTCGACAGTTACAAGCTACAATCGACCTCGCGTTTGACAAACGAGAAGGAAGCTATCGTCGATACGACGAGCGAGGATCTCATCACGACTCTGACGACGAAGAGTCGTTCAAGAGCGCCGATTAATTTGGAAGATCGTAGTTTCGGTCGTTCCTCCAGACAGATGAGCCTCGAGGACATTCTCGTTGGTAAACCCGAGCCCAAAATTATCAGAGCTCAAAGTAGTACAACGATCGAGGGAGTTCCGGATAAAAAGGATCAATCCGGGCCGTTACCAATCGCTAAAGTCGGGCCAGCTATCTTGCCGAGAAACAACGGAGGTCAGAACGTGAACGAGACGTGGTCGGAGGACAAGTCTTTCGCTTCGAAGATACCTATGCCAGGCAGAACTAACAAACAATCGGAAATTATCGACGACGCAGCGAGACTCGTCGATCGATCGAGACTGTCCAAGATTCCGACTCAGAGACCTCTCGGTAGACGTAGCGCTAGTGTTACCGATATGAAGAAAGCCCTGGAGAAGACCGAAGTTTCTACGAATTGTCCAACTTCACCCAGCGGTAACAATCAGAACCATTTAGTGGTCGGAGTTCATCACAGATTTCCAAGTCTCGACAGCAGCGTAGAGGAGAGAATTCGCTACGTTGGAAACAACGAGAACGAGTCCGAGCGATTCAGTGGCGAGCAATTCGGCAGTATAAGCTCTCTCGCGAGCTCAACGAGTCTAATATCGCAGCAGGAACTTGCTCAGCTGGTGGAGGATGCCAGTGGTCTCGAGGATTCGCGTGGCGCTCACGACGTCATAGTCGTGCTTCTTCACAAGGAAAATCCACACGGCAGCGTTGGCATTACTCTAGCAGGTGGCGTCGATTGCGAGGCCAAGGAAATAACGGTTCATCGAGTTCTCGCTCATTCGATCGCCGACAAGGACGGTAGAGTTCAACGAGGCGATCGAATTCTTAGCATAAACGGCCGAAGTACTCGTGGACTCAATCATCGCGAGAGCCTCGCGGTTCTCAAACAGCCAAGATCCGAGGTCGTTCTCGTAGTTTCGAGATCTCGTCTCGAGGAAGGCTCGAGGCTCAGATCGCGCACCGAGAGTGTCGAGACCATCGTCGAAGGTTCGAGACGCTTTTTCCTTTTTACTTCTTGCCGAAAGAATTTTGTCTCATTCGATTGTCTCTCTTCGATTTTTTTCTTCACAGGATCCGAAATTTGCGGAACGTTCGACGATACCGCCTGGGGTCCACCAACGAGAGTGACGATCTTCAAGGATGGCGCTGGTCTAGGATTCAGTCTGGCAGGAGGTCGAGATAGTCCGCTCGGTGATCGTCCTTTGGTCATCAAAAAAATATTCACTGGTTCGTTTGGACAAAATTATATTGCTTCAATTTATTTCGCTCCCAGAAATCTATTCTCAATTGAGATTTTTATATACCGATGCGTTTTTTTTTCAATATACTTTTTATTATGTCGCAGGCGGTGCTGCTGAGAAAACCGCTGCCCTTACAGCCGGCGATCAGTTGCTCGAGTTAAACGGCATCGACGTGACACGAATGGCAAGAATAGAGGCATGGTCACTTATGAAGAAACTCAGCGACGGGGAAGCGAATCTCCTAGTCAGGCACCCTGCCACCAAGTCATCGTGAATAGTAGTCATTTATATACGTTACGTGTAGATTGATAGTTGAATTTAGGCGAGGTAGCTTCGTACAATTCAAAGCGTATTGTAAATAACGAGCGATTATACGTGGCCCGTTTATAGCCACGCGCGAGAGACTTTCCTAAATTTGTCACGATGATTCAACGCATTGTTTCGATGGGGATCTGTCCTGACAATTACTATGGCCATATACAACTCCCGATACGTATGTCTATAATACAGGGATGTAAAACAGTGCTGGCAGTGCAATAATTTATACGAAAAAGAAGAAAAAAAACTAGGCATTACACGGCGATCGTTATAGCGCAATTAATTACAGTCGCGATGAACAGGCGTCATACACGTAATTACTTGCCTCTTCATTTTCATTTTTTTTTACCCCCGCGGCTGCTAACATCACAATCCAAATGCCAGACTCGATTGTTCAAGCGTTTACCCTACACCCAAATGTGTAATTTTCTCGTTTTTTTTTTTTTTTTTTTTTTTTTACTACTTACCCCGCTTCAAAAATGTTTTAATACCGTGTACATAATGTAGAGACTGACGCTTATCGAGTGAGCCAAGGTGAGAAAGCGAAGAAAAAGAAAAGTGCGCGATTACGGAAAGACCTTGACATACACATAGATTTAATAATATAAATATGTTGTTAATGTAATAAAGAATTATTATTATTGGAGTATTTAAATTGTCATTTGTCCGATAAGCTTGAGTTTTTGTTGAAACGAAATGAAAAAAAATATATAAACGTATAAATCGTACTGTGATATGTGTGTGGCGATAATCAGCGTTAAAACTATTACCGATTGGTGCGAATGTATCTTTTTTTTGATTGAATAATGATAAATCGCAGGTTTGAATATTCGTTCGATAGCTGTAAGAGCCCCGAGCTTATTAACTACTACAAACTGCTTATCCCAGATTGAACGTTTTCTTTCGTGTCCTTAGCTGATTTGTAACCGAAACAATGTTTCATGTATCCTCTATTGAAGAATAAATGATATCACGATCTAAGAATAATACGTGTCGATTAATTTATTACCAATCGAATAATCTCATATCGAGAACATATAAGATTTTTATTATCATTGGGCATTAAATTTTACATACACGTCTCGTCTCTAATACCACCAGAATTTTTTTTGTATCCGATCGTCCTTTATCCCCATTTTTTCCATTATGTCCATTTCGAATGTTTTCAGCTCCGGCTACGAAATTATTGATTTTACAATTGTTTTTCCGAGCATTTCTTTTCTATACTAAATAACAGTATAAAATACCTTGAACGTAATCTCTTCCACGTCCTTTTTAACGGTATCTTTAGGCCGTTCTGTGTACAGGTGGGGAAGTTTGTAATCTATTGTTTCTTGGTCGCCAATAGGAATTGGTATTATACGTCCTGTTCTCGTCGATACTCTTACTCTCTCACCCTCCTCGGTGTAACGCCATTCGATAGGGGTCGCTTCTCTATTTTGAAAAAACGCAATATTATACAATTATATTGTCTTACGTGACTCGTAATAATGGCTCGTTCAACGTTTTACTGACAAATCGCCCGGGTCAACCAATTGAATGTCGGACGTAACGAGCAGGGGAAGTTCGCTCTTTGCGTAAATACCAGGGAAATCTTCGGTCTTGCCAACAGCTCGTAAATGAGTGTTGAGACCTTCGACATAAACCCAATTTCTTTCGGCTACAATTTGGGTCACCGTTCCTTGTTTACCCTTGTCAGGACCGACTAATAGCTCCACCTAGGAAGAAAGGCGAAAGGCATAGAACGTTTGTAATTTTTCAACGTTAAATTATTTACTTACGTATTACTTACTCGGTCTCCTCGAAAAAAACTCCAATCTTTGATGGGCTCTATATGAACCATAGGACGACGTATGTTCGGAGCATTTTGAAAGTAAAACTGTCTCGTCCATGGAGGATTTGAGGTAAAACGAAAGTCTCGACGCTCTACAGTTCGCGGAAGGTAATTTGGTTTTCCACGAGGTGTCTTCCAGTAAACCTAAATATGTCATTGGCTTTGAGTATTTATAATCACCATTTTTGTTACTTTTTCCAACAATCACGAATCTCGGTAAAAATTATATATGTAACATTGACTTGCCTGCTCCATCGCACGTTTTATGTATCTATCCGGTAGATTGGAGTATTTTGTCGAAATTGGATTCCATCGGGTAAAAAGAGCTGCCGTTGGTTTCATTGTTGATTATATCGAATAACAATTTTGAAAAAGAACGTAGTGTTGACCGGTGTGAGGACAAAATAACCTCAAATACTTGTAGCGCACGTACACGAAAAAATAATAAACCGAATCTAGTTGTACCAGAAATTAAGGGGGTGATGAGCACCATAGACCATAGACAAAAGTTGAAATCTCGAGAGTTGGTTCCGCGACATCTGAGCGGCCAAAGAGTGAACTATTTCGCACCCACGTTAAGTTGGCCGCAACCTATCGTATTTACATATATGGCGAAGGGAACATATATATATATACATATATGATCTGGCGGTCCGCACAAGATGCTTGGGTGTATCGTGATTGACAAGATAGACTGTGCAATTGTCTGTGCAAACATGTGTCTATTTCAAAAACCATACGCGTTGCTCTAATGTCCGTGAACGTTTTAAGCAAATAACTTACTTCAGACTATACGGCATGGGCCGTCACGTAACGGCAACGGCACCTACCGGCAACGGACGCGACAATTTTACACATATGTTCAGATTGCACGGTAGACATCCGTCACGAACCGGCAAAACATTTGCGAGAGCGTCCGACCGGAGTCGTTCTGCTACGTTTCAGGAACGTTTCAGGTCGGTATCGCCTCTTATGTATACTCCCACTGAAATCCTTGCTACAAAGTTTTATCCTACCGGTGCCGGTACGTCAACATTTCTTTTCGTCAAAAAAGCTTTGTAGGGGGATTACTGTATCGGAAATTACCCGCGATAGGTTGCTTCGGAGTATACGGCACGCACCGTCGCGTAACTGCAACGGCAATAATACTATCCGTGCAGCTGCCAGCGACTCGAGAGCGAGGAACCCGTTGGCCTCGCTCGCCGCACTCATTGTCAGCAATGAGTAGTGACTGTTTTAAACTCACTCTCTGTGATCGGTAAGAATGGGCAGAGAATTGTACAGTATAAAATATAATCCACCACTTATATTATTGACCTGTACGCTTATTCGCGTCACGAATTCCGTGACGCGAATAAGCCTTATACCCTGCAAAAAGAAGTTTCACTTGAAAAAAATGATGCCAACGACACGCGGTGTTCCCAAGCGGTCACCCATCCAAGTACTGACCGCGCCCAATGCTGCTTAACTTCAGTGATCGGACGAGAACTGGTGCATTCAACGTGGTATGGTCGTTGGCGATGGTTTAAGTTTTTGTTGAAGTTCCCACGATGTTACTCATGACAATGTGTATGATGGAAGATTGGTGGGGCCGGTTGGTTCAGGCGATCTTAGGCCGACCCAAATTACCCCGATATTTCTTCAATTCCAACTTGAATGACTCTTCTAACCTTTTTTAGCATCACAAACATCATTTTTCGATGTCCCAATGTAGAAAATCGCCCTGTGTATCAAAATAATGTCACAAATGGTTAAAAGATGTATCAAAGTTGAAGAAAGACCGGACAATGCGAATCACTGAAACATTTTTAATTCCGGAAACGAAAAATCGTAATTTATATCAAGACACCACGAGAGACGCTGTATTTCAATAACATATTTTCTTAACTTACTTATACTTTTCACCGTTAATAAATTGTAAAATACGATTATGTATCCATATTTAAAAAATTTGACAAATTTATGGAAACTCGTTAAACACTTATTTTTCAAACTAACTAAATTCCGTTTTCAATCTTCTAAAATAATTTTTGTTATACAAAATGTAATAATTCCACGAAAAAAACGTTCGTCAACGTAAAATAATACGATTCGATAAGTAGTAAGAATCATTTTGGTTTTATTCCTCTCAAAATTCGATAATGAACTATAACTTAAGAATATTAACAACGATCGATCTCGCGAAGAAATTTTATAATCGACCTGTACAGAGAAAAGCTTTGACGAGTGAAGAAAGCGTACATTTACGAATCTCGATAGCAATGACGTTGTCAGCTCGCGTTCGCATAACGTCTCGGATAACAAAACGTTGAAGTCCATCACAGCCGTAGGTCGGTTGTCCGTTATACGAAACAGGTGACAAGCGATAAAACGGATAAAACGTCGCGAAAACGAGCGTATCGTCGATTCGAGTGCGCTATCGATGACGATTCGTATAATAACCATCGAGATAACGTTATTCGTGATGGAAAGTAAACGAATTATTTGGTGTATAAACGAGCCAAAAAAATTAAACCCCTCTTACTATAATTTTTCATATTTTTTTTGCAGCAATTATTAATAATAAGCAACCAATTAAAATAAATACTAAAAATGCGAATGTAAACTATTACCATTAATAACTTAGATATAATTGATACTAAACGTTTCAGATTAAAAAAAATCAATCAACAAAAATCTTAATATTTTTTATTAATAGTTTTTTTCCATAAAATAAAAAGAACGTGCACGTGATTTAAATGTCACGATGCATTATAGAACGAATTTTGTCGTATCGTCTCGCGAAAGATTCGTAAATTAATTAATTAAAATAGGAATGAAAAATTGTTCTTCTGATTTGATGAGAGAATTTTTTTCGAGGCTTCGGACGACGTGCTTCTTTCATCGATTCGATCGTAACACTCGTCCACCCTTTATCGCATATCCGGATGTTATTATGCCTAAACCACTCGAATATCATGTAAATAAATACTCGTATCAACGAGAAGAGTCATAAAGAAACGGGGGTGGTATTATATACAGGCACTCTCGAATGACGAAGAGAGACTTCTCGATGGTTGCCAAGACCGGGTGAGCTTCAGTGACACGATCGAGTCTCGCGTCGTCGAGTCGAAATTCACATTCGGTTTCATCGAGTAAAAATACCGCATGAATTATTAATCGATAAATCGATACAAAAATCGCTAATAATTTTTTGTTTTCGTCGATACTAATAATAATAATAATAATAATAATAATAATGATAATAATAATAATAATCGTCATCGACAGCGTTGAAACGACGACAAGAAAAAGAAGAAACGGAAGAAGAAGAAGAAGAAGAAGAAGAAGAAGAAGAAGAAACGTTCAAGAACGAAAGTTTAATTGTATTTCGCTGTCGGTAAACCGAGTATAAAACCTTTGCGTTAGAATTTTCAAGGATTATGCTCCATTTACCGATTATCGAGATGCAAATATCGCAACGCGGAATAAAATGTTAAACGAAATTCACGTCCAGATTAAAAAAAAAATCTGCGACTCCGTGCGGTAAGTTCGAGGATCTATCGAACGAGAGAAGAAATAATAAAAAATTTCGAACTCGACAATAGCTCGAACGAGAATCGAAGCGATAGCCGCGAGAGGCTATCGTTCGTTTGGCCTTTCGATATTTCCGCAAATATAATTATTCTTATCAGTCCGAATTCTGTCGTCTTATGTGTTCGTTCATCGCGACGTTGATCGAGAGTCCTTACGATTAAGCTTGTCGAGGTGAAATCTTGAAGTTGGAGTAGAAATTAAAAAAAAAAGTAGTAAAACGGTAAGACAAAATGGATATCGCGATCATCGGTGCCGGCTGCATCGGCGTTACGACAGCGATCGCGATCAAAGAGGCTTTGCCGAAAGCTCGCGTAACGATTTACGGGGATGTCTTGACGCCTGAGACAACCGGTGACGGGAGTGCCGGACTCTGGGGACCGTTTATACTCGGCGAAACGCCCGATGCCGATTTCATGTAAGTTAGACATTTTTTTGATCGTTACTTTTTTCATCATTTTTCGTGTGAGCGAGGAGAGAAAAAACAAGGTGGCAAGATTGAGTCAGGGATATTGGGTGAAACAGGCGATGGGCAAGTGCCACTCATCTATGGTTCGAAAATTTGTGGAAATGTGGACTCGCGCCGGAAGCTGGTCTTTCTCTCATACCGGTTACCCGCGTTACGAAGTCCGAGGGCTTTAGGATGCGTTCGTGGACCTCGTTAGTTTACGGAGCTGTGGAATTGAGCGACGAGGAACTGGGCCAACGCAGCGAGGAATATGGATATCGTTACAAGTGAGTTTATCGAAATAAAAATGAAGAAATTTTTCGATCGAACTTTTAGTCGAATTTAAATTTCGATCAACGAGCATTAATTAATTCACGAAAAGTTTCATGGAATACAAGCGGTTGTTAATTATTTTGAATTATTAATCCGTCGAAATTTACATAAATTTATTGACTATCGATTAATCACAGACCATGATCAATCGATCGAAATAATTGATTAATTAATCAACTGGACAATGTGTTCGATATCCTGAGTAAACGAATCTCTGATCTATGCCCAGATTTCGACTTTATGACGTATTTCGAAACGTGAAAAAAAATCGACGTTTATATCAAATAAAATTAATTAAAATTAATATAAAAACGTTGAATCTCTTACCATCGATCGATCGAGATCAAAGTGATCGATCGTACGATCTCCGTCACAAATCTCCGTCAGTGTTATTTATAAATTTGGATCTTTTTCAAGAGATAATGATTTCCGAGTAGATTAACGCTCGACTCGTTACAGGGGTGGCTTGCATTTCGTGACTTACACCGCGGAGTCGACACGATTTTTGCCCTGGCTCATGAACAAATTCGCATCGGCGGGTGGACTAATACGCAAAAAGAAGATCAATACTTTTGACGAGCTGGCGAAGGACGGATATGACATAGTGATAAACTGCAGTGGCCTCGGTGCACGGGAACTTGCGAACGATTCGTCACTCGTTCCTGTCAGAGGTCAAGTTATCAGGGTATCCGATTTCCTAATTACGATCTATTTAGCTCGACGGGCCTCGGTTCCACAATAATTTCATTATTTTTTTCTCTTTAAAAACTTTATTACAACGAGAGAACTATAATATGATTTCAGGTCAAAGCTCCTTGGGTCTACGGAGTATTTATCGAGGAGAATAATCCTGGAAATTATATCATACCGAAGTATAAAAAACGAGAACGACTATACAATTGATTTAAAAATATTACGAATCGATTATTTTCATTGGTCAATTAATTCAAGCTTTTTTTTTATTACTGGAATTAATTTCAGTAAAAATATATTTTTTTCAATATTTATTATTTACCCTTGGTTTCATTTTAGACGTGAATTTTAATCGATTTGATTTTTTGTTCGCTATTTTTCTATCGCTACAGTATAGAGACGGTGGTTTTGGGTGGCTCGGCGACACCGAACGATCACGATCTTAGTCGACGCGAGACCGAGACGAAATTTATTCGCGACGGTTGTAAGAGAGTTATTCCCGCCCTCGAGGTGACAATTTCTCATTTCTCTATCCTCGTACCTTTTTTATTCGCCATTTATCAAATAATTTCTTTTATTAATTAATTTTTACATTTTTTTGTTTTCTAATCGTTGAAAATGTTCAGGACTGCGAAACCGTGACACACTGGACCGGACTTCGACCGAAGCGTACTCGGGTACGTCTGGAGAGCGAGGAACGCTCGACCCCGGACGGAAATAAATTTCAGGTGAACGATCTCGTTATTTCTTGCGCGCGGGTTGAATAATCGCGACTGGATGATAACGATTTTTCATTCAACTCGCAGGTGATACACAATTACGGCCACGGTGGAGCTGGAATTACACTCTGCTGGGGCTGCGCTCTTCACGTCGTACAAATATTGAAAAATACACTCACCAAAAATTCCTCATCCCTCTCCAAGCTCTGAACTATTTTTTCGACGAATCGCCTAAACAAATATTTCACAAGAATTATTTCTTAACGATATCTCGAATAAACCAAATTAACGATAATTATCTTATCATTATTGACGAAAAAGAAATTCACATTATTCGTTATTTCATTTTCGTCAATTTCGCTAAAAATCCGATTAAATTACATAATTTGAAATTCATCTCGACGTCCTTGAAAAACCGAGACGCCGTTGCCAACGAAAAATTGAATTATTTTCGTATCTCCGAATAATTTAGAAAAAAATCATATTCTTTTATATCTCGATCGATCATCGATTTATCATCTTCTCGTTGATCCACGAAATGTTTTCGTTCGCATTTTTTTTTCACCCCCGTTGCAAGCTCGAGGGTTAACGAAAAATTATCACCGACAAATACCGCAGAGGGTTTTAAAATATAGACATTTAACGAATTCGAAAGAAAGGAGAGTAACACAAACTGGCACACACCGCGTACATGCGCTATTTCAAGCATTATGCCGTGTTTCTTGAACGCTATAACGCGAATATAATAATACGTACCCGTCTGTCTTGTTGCCGCGACGCTGGTCACGGTCATGATAGAATCTAATTATAACCAGCACACTTTTCTCGAATGTCCCTTAGTTGGTCTTTATTCGGTGCTCGAGTCGGGGTTGCAAGAAATGCGAGGTGTTCGTCGAAGTGTTTCCGGATAAGTTGATAAGAAAATATAAGACAAATCTCGAGAAGAAAATTTTTTCCTTCGTTTTGTTTTCTGATTTTTCTCGTTGCTTTTTTGTTTGTTTTTTTTGTTTCAAACGTATAAAATAAAAATAAAAGAGTGAGGAGATTTTTATATCGCCGTCAAGTGCGCCACAGTCGGCAGCGAAAAGTCATTTAAAAAATCACGAATTGACGGATTTTTGTCCTCGCTCTCAGCGACAACGTTGATGCAAATGTAAATTAACAAATGTTAGGTCACGTAATGCCGACGAATCGTCGATTAATTAAAATCGTGTCGTCGAGAATAATGCAAAGATACGGTAATGAGTATCCCTGGAGATAGTAATCGCTCGAACACGCGTCTTCAGACACTCGGAGAATACAAGGATTGCCCGACGAGCGATTATCGATGTTTGAGAAAATCGAAACATCGCAAGATAGACGATAACGAGGACGATTTAAAAAATGCGAATTTTTGTGAAAAAACTAACGATTGGAGGAAATATGAATTTGGGAATAAAAACGCTGAGAATGAAATCGTCGAGAGGGAGAGAAATCTTTCGTTGGAGAAAATCATTGCCGATGATGAGATCGCGTCGAACGCGAGGAAGAAAAAGAAACGAAAGTACGTGATTTATTAACGACGATGCGAAATGACGTATTCGAGAGAAATTATATTTTTATATCGTTTATCCTTTTGACAGAAGTTTCAAACATTTTGCTTAATTCGATCTCCATAAATTCGCACTTTAATATTTTTTCAAGTAAATTAACTCGACTCAAATTCATTGAAAACAAATGACTTTTATTGATTTCTCTTAGAAATAAAAAAATATTATATAAAATATACTTTCGTAAATAAATGTAGACAAATTACTGCGATTTATTCTGATTGAGAATTTTTGAAATATAAAAAAATTAATTTTTCGTTAGATTTTTGACGATATGCACAAGTAACTGTAAGTACGAAGTCGTACGTCGCGTTGCCGGGCGTTACGGAATGCGCGAGGTGACAGAGGACAGCAGTTGGAATCTTTACTGGACCGATTTGAGCGTCAGTATCGAACGCGCCAAGGACATGAAGAGATTCCAAAAAGTCAATCATTTCCCGGGGATGACGGAGATATGCAGAAAAGATTTACTGGCCCGAAATCTGAATCGAATGCTACGAATGTTTCCCAAGGATTACAATTTTTTTCCCAAGACCTGGTGTTTTCCCGCTGAGTAAGAAATTTTTTTTATCAAACGATAATTTTTACGTTTTTTATTATCATTATAATTGGTATTTTTTTTGTCTTTTCCTCACATATTTGTGATATTTTACAGTCACGGAGAGGCCGTGGCATACGCGAAGCTGAGACGCTCAAAAACTTTTATTATCAAACCGGAAACAGGATGCCAAGGACGAGGGATATACATAACGAAAAATTTGAAGGACGTTAAGCCGTATGATCGAATGATTTGTCAAGTTTACTTGGCAAAGGTGAGCAAAAAAAATATCATTTAATTTCGTCCTTTCGATTAGATTTGATAAATTAATCGACGTTTTGAAAAATTTGCTAAGAACGATCGAAATAACTCGGTACAAAAATATAATAATTCGTAAATAAGAAAGAGCGATTCTTTTTTATCATAATAATAATAATAATCAGCAAATGCAAATTTTGAAAAAAAATATATATATATATATGTATACACATTCAAAAAATATTGGCATGATTGAATTATTTTTCGAGTTAAAAATACAATTTTAATATTTCCTAATTTTCCAGCCATTTCTGTTGGACGGTTTCAAATTCGATCTACGCGTTTACACCTTGATTACATCCTGCGATCCCCTCAGAATCTACGTTTACAACGACGGTCTCGCGAGGTATTGAGAAATAAATTTGACGAAAACTAAAAAAAGGTGAAATTTTTGAAAAAAGAAAAAACTTAAAACAAAAAAAATAAATAAATCGTTCAGATTTGCAACGAGCAGATACAAGGAACCAACCGGTCACAATACTTCAAACGTATTTATGCACTTGACGAATTATTCGGTGAACAAGCACAGTCACATGTACGTGGTCGACGACGAGAACGGAAGTAAGAGGTAATAATTGAATATAATTCGTTGAATTTTATAATATTATTGGAATATACGCGATTAGCTGAAATGATATAGGAAGATATCGACGTTGAACAAGTGTCTGAGGACGAGGGAGATCGACGTTGGCGAACTGTGGCGTAGAATCGACGAAATAATTATTAAAACGGTGATTGCCGCTTACCCGGTGTTGAAGCACAGTTATCACACGTGTTTTCCAACCCACGATCTAACTTACGCGTGTTTCGAGATTCTTGGCTTCGACATACTTCTGGACTGGAAAATCAAACCTTATCTCCTGGAGGTACGTTAAAAACAAAGAAAAATATTAAATATATACAAAATTTCATTAAATTTACTTGTTCATCAAAACATTTCATTAAATCTACTAGTTCATCAAAAATTCCGTTAATCGAAAATTAATCTCGATTGATGTTAACGCGTGATTTATAATTCAATTAATTGCAATTTTTATTGGAAAGTTAAAAAAGTTCGTCGAGCTTTAATCGAAAGTTTGTATTAAGGTCAATCATTCGCCGAGTTTTCACACCGACGCACAAATCGACAGAGACGTTAAAGAGTCGTTGTTGAACGACACGTTCGAGATGTTAAATTTTCATCAGTGCGACAAGCGCAAAGTCATGGAGGAGGATAGAAAACGTATACGAGATCGATTGCTTCATGGAATAAATGCCAAAGATTTGAGGTGAAGAAAAATCTTTGGACATTATTTGTAAGAAAAAAAATACGAAAAAAAACGTTCAAACACAAGTGTTTTCTTGCAGTATGACCGAAAGCTCGGGAGCTTTGCCAAAAATCGACAAAATCGACGACGACCCGATGCAAGAACAATACAAATGGGAAAACGATCACATGGGCAATTTTCGACGCGTTTATCCTTGCCCGAATGCCGAAAAGTACGGTTTATTTTTCAAACAAAGTGGCACTTCGATGTTTCAAGATACCGTCGCGTCGAGAGCACGACAGGAAGCTTCGACGATTCAACGCGCCGAAATTGACGTGAGGGCTTTCTTTAAAAATAAAAATAAAAAAATAAAAGAAAAAGAAAAACTAGTAATTTTATTTTTACGTTTCTTTTTTCTCGCTTAAATACGTGTCAACTGCGTTCTTTCTTTTTTAATTTCACGCGCACTTCAATTGCGTTTTCAGTTGAATGCGAAATTGAAATTGAAGGAAACGGTCGATAGCAAACGCATGAATGGAAAATGGAGCGAACAAAAACTAGGCCTGGAGAGTCCGAGTGGATTCAATCAAATTAATTCAGCGAGTACGAATAATGAAAAAGCTGCGTCGAATGTGAGTTATTACTTTTCAATTGGGTTCGATTAATCACCGTAATCGAATAATCGAATCGATTACGCTTAATTTTCTGTTTTTTTTTAACTTAACTTTAAATTCGATATTAAACACATTTTTTGTTTTATTTCCTCTCATCCTGATTTTCGGCTCTGCCGAGTTTAATCACTTTCCTTAATCAAACTTATGGCCTTTTTATTTTTAAACCATCATGCGTTTGATCGTAGGAAAAAACGCGATTAAACTTTTTTCTTTCGTCGAATTTTCGTTCTCGTCGATCGCAACAACAGGCCAAAAAAATCGTCGCACGAGCGACAAAGATGAAAGCCATTTCGTCGTTCGAGCCGGAGATAATCTCAGAAGTCGAGGAGAGGGAACGATTGAAATGTTTGGCGCAGAGGGACTTTCTGATCAAGAGTTCCGGCGTGCTCGAGCACATTTACTCAGCGATGTCGAAAAACGGAAGTTTAAGACCAGCCGACGTCAAACTGTACGGTATGTACGGTAAGCTCGGATACAAAAATAATTGATCGATCCTGCGAAGTTACCGAACGTGTGAAAAATTGAAAGAAAACAAAAAAAAACTGCAAAAAGTACGAGAAATTATCGAGAAGAAGAAAAACGATCGTTCAAATTACCAGATCCTCGATATCTTTATCTATCCTCGTTTCTTTTCTTTTTTATGTACAGAATGACGCATATTACGCCGTTACAGTAGTCTACAATGTATAACAACTTTTTTTTATTGGTGATACATATATAGTTTTTTCTTTTTTCTTTTTTTTTCTTTCGTTTTCTTTCCCTTCGTCTCGTATTCACATGATAAAAAATAAACTATGAACAATTTTCTCGTGTCTTGTGTGTCTTTCGAGTAATTTTCTTCCTTCTCTCTCTCTCTCTCTTTCTTTCTTTCTTTTTTTTGTATTTTTTCCCCTCTCGTATCAACGAATAAATGATTGTACGATATTTTTAATGTAAAAAAAGCGCGCGTCATCTCGATGTGTGTGTGTGTGTATGTTTTCTCCGTGGCTACATTCGCATCCGTACATTGGGCGTAAAATATAGTGATTTTCAAAAAATCTTCTTCCCTTCGCGTGCTCTCGCCGAAGCAATATTTCTTTGCGAATACAGTAAAATACGCAACTCTGAGGATATTGCATTATCGCCAATGCAAGGAAAAAAAAGAAAAACAAAAAAAAACGGACAAAAATAATTCGTCGGAGAAGCGATCAGACAAAAATCGCTCGACGCTTTTGCTAATTTTTTCATTGCTTTTTATTTACAATTGCCACACGAGGCTGCGATCGTGCGTTTTCTTTCTTTTATTTCATCTTCTCACGATACTCGGAGTTTCGAGACTCTTCTTCGGAGTAAGGAAATATTGAAAAAAAAAAAAAACCTTCGAATAATAATTGGATTATCAATTATTTAGTGAATATATATACACAAAGTTTTGCGATAGTTGTTTTCGTTTTGTTTTCTTTGTCTTAACAGTTATAACGAAGTTTTGTTTTCCTCTCATTTCCAAATCACCTGTGTCCATAATCGTAAGCGAGTAGTAAGTAAATTATCCCTCGCTCCATGTAGGTGTTTTCAGCACCCTCATTCCATGCACCGGGGTCGTTTTTGGCGGCGCGCTATCACACTCACAATTATTAATAGAAAAATCGGAAAAAATTCATGGTCTATCCTTAGAATGTCTTTTTGAAGTGGGAACAGGAATTTTTCGGATATTGTTATTTAAACAAAAAATATTTTATTAAATATCAAGCAATCCGCGAAAAAAAACACTTTTTTAAGATTCTAGTTTGAGTTCAAATCATGGGAAAGAAGAAGCCGGTTATTTCATGTAAAAAGGTTGTTATTTAAGGAAAAAATATGACACTATTGTGAGATTAAACCAGATACCCTATTCAACTACGGGAACATAGGTATGTTTTCGGGAGGTCAGAACGAGGTATTAAATAGAAAGAAGCGCTCAACGTCAGAGATATTTTTCTTTTTTTCTTTATTCGTGTTATTGTAGTCAAAATAACATTTATTGGCATTGAAAACAATACAATTCCGTTGCAAAAAAGCGTTTTTATGAACATTCGAGACAGAGGTTAACTCGGTGTTCTTCGCAAATAGGTTTTCCGCAACATTGGTTAGTCTTGCGATCTTTTTTATGCGCACACAAAGAGCATCGTTTCCTTTTTGTTAATTTATTCCCGTAATCATGCGTTGGTTCATTAGTCCCCAAGATTTAACCGATACTCGTCTTTATAGATCTCCGAATACCTGGGAAATTAATTCGACGTTGAAAACGAGGACGAACTAATTCGAGCGACAGCTTTTTCAGAAAATTCAATCTTTACAACATTTCATTACGCTTTAACGCGTTAATAGCCGATTGATCGGTATGTTTTACGCACCGCAGTATAGCTCGATATTATTTTGTCGAATGTATCAACACCGCTGTCCTTTGTAGAATTGTAAAATTCTATCTTTTCTGGTTTTCCCGAAAAAAACTTGCGATACCTCTTGCATGTACATTTGAGACCATTAGCACTACTTTATTTTTTTTCGGAGTGAACGAGTGGATGACCCAACCGCTGCTGGCCCCACAAACGATTCGGGAATTTCCCGTTTATTCTTCATTAGATCGCAGGATTTGATGGTTGTAAATTAATTATCGAATGTTACAATACGACCCGTATGCCAGATGGGCTCCGATAAAATTCTCAAGTAGTATTCGGGCACTTTTTCACCACGAGCACAATCAACTTTTCCTGTATAAGGGATGACGTTTAACATATAAAATGTTTTCGCGTCGTCCGTGCAAACAATTTTCAGGCCGTAACGCGCTGAAAATTTCCGCGAAAGCCCAACAGTTGTTCGTCGATACTGACAAAGTTCGAGGGACTATAATTACTCTTACATTTCTCGATAAATAAATCTCACTATGTCTCACTAAATCTCAAATCGACGCTGTGAATTCAAATCGTTGCACGCTCATGGTTGAGACGAACAAATTCATCCCATATTCGATCAATCATATTTCACTGACTAATGTTTTCCCTTGCGCCGAAACAGCCGCGTTAAAAAGAAGACCAAGATGCATTTCTCCCGCGCGAATTGTCAGACGTATACAGAAACTTTCTTTCTCGGTCTTAATTCGAATACTTGACGATTATATCGATAATCTCATCGGTAAAAACTAGATTCCACGATTCTTGAGGATACTTGAGGAGTCGGAGTAGCGAAGTGCATAGTCGGATGTTCGTCGCCAGAGGGGGGTCGTTTCTGTCCGGACCGAAATTTCTCGAACACCGGCGACCTCAGCGCCACCTAAGTGGTACTAAAAAAAAGTATAGGTAGGAAGGTTTGACAGTGCACGATGCCAGCTGTAGTAGGTATGTTGGACGCGGCACAGTGAACAAAGCACAAATCGGAGCAGGACGTTTTCGACCCCGGTACATGGTTAACGTAAGTAAGAGACCTTTTTTGATTGTTTTTTTAGAATATTTTGGCATTATAAGCCACAAGAAATATGTTATAACTTGTATATTTCATTTTACAGCATTATGGCAGTGAGAAACTTCGAAGAAATTTATGCGCTCCCGAAACGTGAGCCCGTCGAGTATTTTGAAGATTTTGTTGAAGAAAATGACGATTGCGGTAGTACGCAATCATGCGATGAATATAGCAGTGACCCTAGGGACGAAGCAGAGCCACAACAACCAAGAGACCGAAGCACTCGACGCAAATTCATTTACGGCAAGGATAAAACAAAGTGGTCAATGAAGCCAGCTGAGACTCGAGGTCGACGATCTGACTATGCTGACACAGCTCTGTATGCACTTCGCTACTCCCGACTCCTCAAGCGACGCATGTGACCATTCCTTTGGAATCGTGGAATCTCGTTTTTACGCACGAGATTATCGATATAATCGTGAAGCATTCGAATGAAGAGTGAGAAAGAAAATTTCTAAACATGTCTGACGATTCGCGCGGGAAAAATGCATCTCGTGCTATAGACGCGATCGAATTGCGAGCGTTCATCGGGCTTCTTTTTTACACGGGTGTTTCGGCGCAAGGGAAAAGATTAGTCCGTGAAATATGGTCGACGGAATACGTCACGGAATTTGTTCGTTTCAACCATGAGCGCGCAACGATTTGAATCGCGGCGATCCGCGATTCAAATCGTTGAAATCGAGAAATGTAAGAGTAATTATAGTCCCTCGAACTTTGTCAGTATCGACGAACAACTGTTGGGCTTACGCGGAAATTTTCAGCGCGTTACGGCCTGAAAATTGTTTGCACGAACGACGCGAAAACATTTTATATGTTAAACGTCATCCCTTATACAGGCAAAGTTGATTGTGCTGAAAGTTGAATTTGAACGGAGCCCATCTGGCAATACGGGTCGCATTGTAACGTTCGATAATTGGTTTACAACCTGCGTTAAAGCCTGCGATCTAATGAAGAATGAGCGAGGTTTAGATGTAGTGGGAAAAATACGAAAGAATAAACGGAAAATTCCCGAATCGTTTGTGAGGCCAGCAGCGGTTGGGTCATCCCGCTACGCGTACGACCACGGCAAAAAAATAACATTACTGTCGTTCACTCCGAACAAAAATAAAGTAGTACTAATGGTCTCAAGTGTACATACACGAGGCATCGCAAATTTTTCGGGAAAACCAGAAATTATAGAATTTTACAATTCTACAAAGGAGGGCGATGTCGATACGTTCGACAAAATGATATCGAGCTATACTGCGGCGCGTAAAACATACCGACCGATCAGCGTAATGCAATGTTAACGAGATTGAATTTTCTGAAAAGGCTATCGCCCGAATTAGTTCGTCCTCGTCTTCAACGTCGAATTGATTTCCCAGGTATTCAGAGATCTATAAAGACGAGTATCGGTTAAATCTTGGGGACTAATGAACGAACGCATGATTACGGGAATAAATTAACAAAAAGGAAACGATGCTCTTTGTGTGAGCATAAAGAATATCGTAAGACTAATCAATGTTGCGGCCGACGCGGAAAACCGACTTGCGAAGAACACCGAGTTAACCTCTGTCTCGAATCTTCATAAAAAGGCTTTTTTGTAACGAAATTGTATTGTTTTCAATGTCAACAAATATTATTTTGACTACAATAACGTGAATAAATTTTAAAAAAAATATATCTCTGACGTTGAGCGCTTCTTTCTATTTAATACCTCGTTCTGACCTTCAGAAAACATACCTACGTTCCCGTAGTTGAATAGGGTATCTGGTTTAATCTCACACTAGTGTTATATTTTTTTCCTCAAAGAGCAACCTTTTTACTTGAAATAACCGTCTTTTAAACTTCTTTCCCATGATTTGTACTCAAACTAGAAATTTTCACACAAAAAAACGTTTTTTCCGCGCATTGCTTGATATTTAATAAAATATTTATTGTTTAAATAACAATATCCGAAAAATTCCTGTTCGCACTTCAATAGGACATTCTAAGGATCAACCATGAATTTTTTCCGATTTTTCTATTAATAATTGTGCATGTGGTAGCACGCCGCCGAAAACGACCCCGGTACATGGAATGAGGCTGCCCCCGAAAACACCTACACGAAGTGAGGGCTAGTTATGAGCATTATGTTATGCGGGATCCTAAGCCATAAAATGATAATTAAAGAAAAAAAACAATTATGTGTGATATAGGATATTAGTAGTAACTACTATGAGACGAGCAAAACAACTGTTTGCCATTAAATTCGTTCGATCGTCTCGCTAGCTGCCGATGCGATTAAAACAAAAAATGAACGAGAGTTTCCTCTTCCTAACACAATTCGATACAATATTTCAATTTCCTTGTGACTCAAGAACGGAATATATAAAACATTCTCTACCGAACCAGCTGTATTTTCCTTCATACGTCTACTCTCTTATAATTTTTCAAAAAAAGTCTCCATTTGAGAAACGAAAGAATAATAATCATCTCGAAATAGATGGAAAAATATAAAATAATTTACAGAGTGTTATGCTTTTAAAATTACTTCCGTAAATTGCCAACGACTAGAAAACAAGTCTGAGTCGATTGCGGAAGAATGGCTCGTTCGGTAACGGACGCTTCATATATATATCGTCTATAAATATATTCTTTTCCGCATTGAAATACGAATGAGCTTTCCAGATTGACGAACGGCAAGAAGGCTTTGGATAAAACGAACAAAATGTTCCGAAACGGATGAGGTCAGTTGGGAAAGAAAAATCACAGTCCGTACAAATAAACGTTGTTAAAGGCAGAAAGCGTCGGATGCCAACGATTTTTGTTTTTTCTTTTTCATTCCCGATTTACAATAATTTCGTTTGCGATAATATACACGTAAAACGCAGTCGTGGAAATTATAATATGCTCGATGGAGAGGAAAAGAGCGGGAGAGGGTCGTGAATAATTCGAGAGAGAATATGCATAGCATTATTCTTAGAACCATTTCCGGTCTTACGTCCGGCTCGCTTCCGTTCGAAGGAGGATAACCGAGGAATTTAAGAATTCTCGAATCGTTCCACTTACGGCTTTCGGCTTTTTTTCAATTCGTTCACTCGTAATGGATCGTACTCTTCCTTTTTCTTGTTTCTTTTTTTTTCTTTTTTTTTTCTTTTTTGTTCTCCTTCATTTTCATCTTTATCCCAACAAGTTAAAGCTAGAGAGTTATTAACAAACACTGTAGGTCCATATTAATATGCGCGCGAGCCCCTCGCACACATTTCGTTTTTGTCTCTTACGCGTGTGTCTCCGTCGTTCGTTCGACCCAGTTTTATCTTTTACGTTTTTTTTTTTTTTCTTCGATCTGTTTTTATTCGCGTATAATGCGACGTTTTGCGTATGCCAAAAATAAACAACAAATAATGTGCAAACACCGTGGGCACGTTTATGAGCGTTTTTATGTGTGTTTGTGTTTGTGTATAGGAGAGTATATTATAAACTTTAACAAAGTGTCACTTGCGCGTCGTACTCACGACGTACCGAGGATCGTTATGGCTTGAATTTGACCAGAGGTATGTTTTTCGATTGTAAACACTTATCACACACCCATTCGGCGTAAACTTCTTGAGTCAGTAATTGAAAGGCCGCTTCCGAGAGTCCCGAGCATCCTCTGTAAAATGAAAATAATGCGATGAGAGACAACTCGTGAGAGAACCGAAAAATCACTGAAAATCAATAACGAGGGTATTTTATTGGTGTTCGACGATAAATTTTCGACTCTTTTAAAATCAAACTCTTTTAAAGCAAACGAGTCATAATTCGAAAATTATGACTCGTTTGCTGCAGTTGCCGTAAGAGGTAAATATTCCGGGAAAATCCGTCTTACCGATGGAACCAAAAGTTGCAGCCCGATTCGCACAAGATACCCTGATCGTTGTCGTGGACCTCCTTGTGACAAATACCACAGGGATAGATCGGTGGAGCATTGGGATTTTGCGAATTAAAGACCATCGGTTGATTGGGTGGATAGATCTGCGAAAGAAAAAAAAAAATAGCTAGAAATAATCGACGCCCGTACGAAGAGAGTCATTGTAATTATTATTTGCGAACGATCGTACCTTTCCAGCCGAGACTGGCATGGGTTTCGGTCCCATTCCCGGTGGTCCTTGGAAGCCATGAGGGGGTAGAGAACCTCCCATATTGATGGGATGTCCCATAGGCGGTCCACCGCTCATGCTGCTCGACATGGAGCCCATAGGCCCGCCCATGTGTCCCATTTGATTATGATGGGGAATGTTCATGTTCGACATGCTATTCATTGGTGGTCCGCCCATATTCATATTGTTTATCGTGTTTGGTCCGGACATGTTCATATTGGCGGATACCATTGAACTCATCGTGGTCATTGGACCGTTCATAGGACGTCCCATATTGCTAAGATTGTTGCCCATGTGATTGGGATGAGGCTGCGAGCCGTTGTGACTAAGTGGGCTATTGACGTTGTTCATCGAGGGTGGACCGTTGAGCGGACTGTTGGGTGGTATGTGACTGTTCATATTATTCATGTTCATTGGCCCGTTGGGCATATGATTGTGATTGTTGCCAGGCATATTATTCATGGGCGAACCAAGAGGGCCGCCCATCGAACCGCCCATACCGTGGCCCATGTTATTCATCGGGCTGCCCATAGGGCCGCTGTTCATACTGTTCATTGGACTGCCCATCGGTGGTCCGCTCATCTGGCTGTTGCCCATGTGGCCCATGTTCATGTGATTGCTCATCGTGTTCATAGGACCGGGTGGTAAATTCGGTCCCATGCTATTCATCGGGCTCATACCGCCTATCGGGGCATGATTTATCGGTGACATACCGCCGTGTCCCATGTGATTCATGTGATTACCCATCGGCGAATTACCCATTGGACTCATGTTGCCCATGTTGTGAGGCATCATCGGACTCATGCCACCGATCGACGACAGAGGACTCATTCCTCTCATCGGCGGACCGCCCATATGATGCGGATGATGAGGATGCATGTGGGGCGAACCGCCATGCATCATTGTGCTCTGTGTCGATTGGGGCGGTGTGTCGTCGAATGGATTACTCGCTACTATCGTGTCACCGTAACCCGATAATGGCGGAGGTAGTAAATCCTGTGTAATTTCGGAAAAAACGCTTTTTTCCTCTCTTTTCGTTGATTTTTTTTTGTTTGCTTTGTTTTGGGTAATTACCTGTACGGTCGGGGGTTGAGGCGGCGCTGACTGGGCAACATTCGCGTTTGTGCGTCTCTTCTTCTTGGGATTGGCGCCTGCTGGCGGTGGTGGAGGAGGATGAGGGTGAGCGTTTGATTCAGGATGAGGAGCGTTTGGTCCCATACCCACGCCCATACCCATACCCCCTAGCGGCATCCTTGCGAAGGGTGGCATGCCTGCTATATTGTGGCTCATCTCCTTCGTTCTTTTCCCTTATTTTATCATGCCGGGTCGAGTAACAACTTGCTCATCCGATATTTACTCGATACTTCGAGTCCACTGAAAATAACATTATATCAGACAATTTGTCCAGCCGATACATCGAGTATTATTTTATGAAATAGATCTATCTGTTTATCAACTTTAAAACAATCGTTTCGCGCAATACTTTCTTCCTATCGCATAGCTCTAAGACGATGCGACATCGTCTCTATATTCTCCTGTTTTAACAAATTTACACATATTTTCTCATCCAAAAGACTTCCAGATTTTAGAGCAAAAGGCAATATGATCGACCGAGTCAAATGCGCCGTCCATTTTTCACAAATATATATAACATTCAGCAAGTTAATATTATCCGGTAATCACTCTTTAAGGCGATTATTGAAAATATCAATCCGTGCGACGGATAGTCGGTATAATTTTGTCGAACCACATTTTCCTAAAGCCGTTGGTATTCTCGAGCCGAAAAATCTCCCGGGTTCACGGAATTTCCCATTGCATACAATAATAATTGACTTTTGTCCGGAAAGTTTATAATCTGAATTAAAAAATCGTTCTAAAATATGTTGAGGTTATGTTTGTTTATGACATCGGCTTAAGACCATGCGAAACGGCGACGGTCGGTAAGAAAAACTGTAATCCAATTCCATTGTGGATACTTTATGATTTCGGGAAAGTTGAACTGTAAGCACTTGATCTAACAACACTGCATTTCATAAAATTGAAACTATTTCCGAAAACTCATAGCAGCAACGAAAAATATTGTCAGGGGTTTTTATTACGGAAAAAATATTTCTGTATACGTTATTTTGCCTTAACAATACCGACGATGTTACCACAGGTTTCCTGTTCGTTTATTTTAATATCTTCAAATAATTTATTATCGGTCGAAATATTAGTTTTCCTTATATGGCATTATTCCAACTTTTCGTTACTCTCTGCGATATTTGAAAAAAACGTAAATACAATTCTTCGCGAAACGAGTTCTGACAGTTGTCCTCCATATGCTCGACGGAACGTGTGGGAAGATCTTATCGACTGTCAGACATGACTCCAGAAAAACGAATGTAAAAAAAAAAAAAAAAACACGGATTGAACAATTTATTTATAAGGAACGTTACACATTTACCGTAATAAAAGGCACACGGGCGACTCGTCACGGAGAGACGTATACGCGCGTGGGTGGATATGTATATAAGAAAGTATTTATACACTCTGCCTTGTACATACGAGAAGAGAGAAAACGATCGTCGTTTTTTGTACTTTTTGTTTTCGCGCGCGACAAGCGAGAAAGACGAATATTTCCGAGATATTATACGGCGATAATACCGAGACTCGATGAAATGGCGCCTCTCTCGTTATAAAATACCACATACGGACAACACAGTGTATATCCGTAAAAAAAAAACCGAAAAAAGAAAGCAAAGCAAGCTTTACCGATGCCAGTTCCTCCTAACCAACCTAACCTACACACAGTTTTTATGGGTTATTCGCACGAGTTATATTTACGATTGCAAGCGCATACACGGAACGAGACTTAGCGAGACGCCAGTCTCTCGGGAATAAACAAATTAACGACTTTTATCTCGTATTTTCCTACCAGAACATTATAAGACGTCCGATGAGTTCGCGAGCATAGCTCTCCCGGTTTTCGGGGGGGGGGGCAGGACAAAACACAGGCAAGAGAATCGGGTATGTGCCGTCGTCGTTGTCGTCGCGCGCCTCTACACCGAGAAGAGAGATTCGCGTTTTTTCAACGCCGTAGTTGTAACCACAGAGCGTTCCGGTTTTTTTTTCTTTCGTTTTTTTCCCCTTCGATCGTAGTTGCAGTCACATGCTCCACAATTTCACACACTCGCGTCGCACTCGCGTATCTCGTACCCCCGTTCTTGCGTTGTTCCACGACGATACGCTCGCCTTTACGTTGACGAATGTTTGTATGTACGGTTAAAATGCACACGCCAGCCCTTCGGGTCGCGCGATGGCCATTGTCGACACTCTCTCGCCAGTAGCCTTCTCACCACTACCAATATTCTCAGTACGTGTTTTGACTCTCGTGTTCCTTTGTGTGTGTCGCGCGTGTCTCGTTTTGTACGATGCAGATGGCACTGCTGGGCGCATTCCTGCAGCTGTTCGCGAGACTCGCCGTCGCATCTGGGCCTTGATTACGTGCACCGATCGGATCCGATCACACGGAATGGACGTTTCTACGATCTATCGTTTCTTATACTTAATGCTCTAACGTCATACGATAAAGTTCTATGACGCTCGTCCCGCAAATGTACGAAGAACAAACGGCACTTGAATACATGACCGAACCGTGGCTTGACGCGATGGTTCAAGCAACCGGAATAAAGACGCGCCGCAAGAGTAAACGGACAGACAGATACTGCGGCCATATTTGTGCCCCGGCAAGTTTTGAACGTGGTTTTCGTAGCGGCCGCTAAGATGGCGCTAGGATGACAATCTGTTTTACCGGCATCGCGCGTTCTCTGTTACTGATTGCGGATGAAGAAGCGATCTAAATATGTGTGTACCCACGGCACATATCGTTATTCACATAAGAAAGTAAATAACCTATATCACTTTCTCCAAATCATCATGATTTCGTATCAAGTCCCGTTAATTATAGCACAGCCTCCAATTACCTTTCCTTTCTCCGTACGAGCACGTGTCACGTATATTTTCTAATCGACATATCACGAATATCCTTTCTACAAAATTTTACTCGATACTGTATACTTCGATCGGAGAAACTCCGTCAAAAGTTTTCAAGAAAATTATACCTTATATGGAGTATTTTACGTGAAATCGTACACTTTTTTTCCCTAACTTCTCCGATATTTTCCACTCTGCACCACGGGCAAATATTTTTTCGTGCTTCACGCGATCTTTGTGAAAGCCTTGTACCATTTTTTCCCATTATCACTGCACATAGACTCAGTATTTCGTTCCACGCTAGGGAGCTGAAACTCTTCCAGCAGCGTTACGATCGTTTAGAATTCACCGCGCCCACTTCGACTTCTAATTTCAAATTTCCGTTAATTTCGATACCTAATTTGATTAGTTCTCGTATACGAAACTCGTACACGTGCGTGGCTGGGTGTTTCATAATTACAAATCGATATAGAAATTAATTCGCTTCCATATATAGGTTGTACGAGTTTAACGTATGGCGCACTCCCGTGTATTAGTAATTACAAATCGATAGGGAAATTAATTTGTTTTCGCACAACTTAATATACGCGTGACACACGGCGTTCGTCCGCAATTTGCATTTTAACTTATAATCTGAATACAGAATTCAGAAACGTACGAAGAATTCTTTCTGATATTCGTATTTCCCGCGCTTTTTGAGGTAAATTTTTATGCGATATATCGGGACTCCCGATATATCGTACTTCCCGGGATTGATTAACATTCAAATAACGACAATATCGGCCGCATTTCTATAATCAATGTGCCCGCAATATAGTCTTAATTAATAAACCCTTCGATATGCAAAGTCCTGAAAATTGGATGAGAATGCAACCAAGCGAGGTATATATATATATATATATATAGAGAGAGAACGCCTGGAAGTTTTAGTGCTCTAGTTAGACACTTTAATGGGAAGTTGGCGAGATTCGCCGAAAGTTTATTTAACGCACCTGACGATAATCAATACGTTTCGTGATTTCTCGTACATATACCTACATCCCCGATTGAAATATCCCATTTTCTTCCTTTTAAGTAACGAGCTCATTGCTGGATTGAATCAGCCAAGTGAGATTCCAAGTTTATGGAAATAAAATTTCCTGCGCTGCATCGTTCCGGTAGTCAATTAAAATTTGATGAATTCTAGATACGTGCGGTAATGTCGTATTTAAAAAAGGATGCAAAATTGGTTGAATCACTTAAATAGAAAAATTAAAATTATGGAAAAAGTTTATTATTTTTCTATCCCTCTTCTTGTATAATTCTCAATTTTCTTCCATTATCTTTTTTCATCCCTCTCATTCTCCCTCTCTCTCTCTCGTTCCGTTGCTCCTTCCCTATCCTAGCCAGAGACGAGAAGTCAGACCCTCGAAACAAATGGATTCGACAAACAAATACATCACGACACAATTCGGCAAACATAAAACCGTAACCACGAGGAGCATTTTGCCTCTATCCCCCCCCCCCCCCCCCCCCTCGACTGTTTCACGTCATCCCCCTCTTTCGCGTCGCTTCAACCCTCGCTCTCACTCTTTCTCTTTCTCGCTCTCTCTCTCTCGCTCGCTCTGTCGACAAATCAGTCGCTTCGCTCGAACGCTCTCGCTCGCTCTCTCATGGTTCCATGCCCGTGCTCTTACACGCGTGTTCTGAATAAGAAACGAGCGATTTGCACAAATTATAGAAGCGAGCTAGGAGACAGGAGACACATCGAAGGGCGAGGTCTTTCCCGAGAGGTCGGTGGATCATCCACTGAGAAATATATGTGACGCCGCGAAGGTTTCTCCTTCGTACAATATTACTTTATCGTATCATTCTGAAGTATATAAAGTAGGGTGCATTAGGACGTTACCTATATTTCAATATCGATACGTATACCAGGAGCTTGTACGGTTGGAGCTTCTACTACTATCGACTTTATTTTTAGGACACCCGGTATGTCTCGCATTTAATTCAATATTTTTTCTATGGATTAAAATACGACACCCGTTATATTTCATATCCCGTTTAAAATCTGACACCCGTTGCCCGTTGTATATTATTCAAAATCGGACACTCGGGGTATTCTTAATGGCAATTAAAATCGGTCACCCGGTATATTGTTCATCCCGGTTAAAATAAGACACCCGGTATGTTAAACACTGTACTAAAAAATATGGCATCCAGTATATTCCTCATCCTGTTGAAAATTTAACATCCATTACCTTTTGTTATTATATTAAAAATTGGAGCATATTCCTCGTTCCATTAAAAAATCGAACACTCGATGTATTCTTGATCTTATTCAAAATTTGATATCCAGTGTATTTCGTATCCAATTAAAATCGGCCACTCGGTATATCCCGTATTCTATTTAAAATTTGACACCCGTTATGCGTTGGATTCTATTCCAAATCGGACACTCCGGGCATTCTTCCCTCCCATTAAAATTGGTCACCCGGTATATTGCTCATCTCAGTTAAATCAGTATATCCCTCATCCTGTTGAAGATTGAGCAACCATTACTTTTATTTGTTATCATATTAAAAATTAGAGCATATTCCTCGTTCCATTAAAAAATAGAACACTCGATATAGTCTTGATCTTATTCAAAATTTGATACCCGGTATCTTTCGTATACAATTAAAAACGGACACCCGGTATATTCTGCATCCAATTCAAAATACCGTACTCGATATATTTAACACGAAATTCAAAACTGGACACCGACAAATTCCGTCATTCTCGAATGTGCCACACGTTATATTTTTTACACCATTCAAACGGGACACCCGTTGTATAGAACCCGAAATTCTGATACTCCCAGAAGCGGCAAGATCTTTTTGTTACGTAGAGAGATAGGGCAAAGACTACAGCGAGTGAAACGATTTTATGAATGAACCACTCAAATTTCTCAGCAATCCTTTAGTAAATCGAACCAACCCGATGAGCTTTATTCCAGGGCATCGAACTATAATCGTTCAATTTTCGAAGCGATCGCAATCTATCGAATTAAAAATGACTTTAGTTTTTATCCCTTTCAGCTCGTATCAAATACTCGATTAAAAAATAATTTTTTTCGGACAAATGTGACGTCGATTAATTCAAAAGAAAATATTCCCTGCCGATTTAAATAGTTTGTTAATAAAAAAATGACATTGAGGATTACGAATAAATCGTTTTTTCATACACGATAAACTACCCGCTTCGCGATGAAATTCTTGCACATTTTTTATATTACCCGTCTCTACAGTCCTTAAGATAACAAATTTGTTTACTCAAGCCCACGACGATCGGTAGCCCAGTTTCCTTAAGTGGTCCAACCATGCGTACCCTCCACTGCATTAAATACATCGCTCTCGCTTAAGAAGGTTGAAGAGCGGGGCGTGTGGCAAGGAGAAAGGGACGGGGGGGGGGGGAGAGATCTTACATTATCTCCGAATCACAGCCCCGTCGGTTCTCAGCCGGAACTTCAAACTTAAACCTTTCGTCTCCGTTCCTACACGAGTCTTTCAATCTTCAATTTACCACTCTTTTAACCGCGATAATAATGCACTGAGAGAGACAGCGACGTTTCAAGAACGTCGGCACTTTCATTCTCGAAAGTCTCTAGCGAGACACGAACTCTCTCGCGACGGGAATACGAGAAATTCCATGCCGACTCGACCGACTTGAAGAATTAAATTTGTTTTTACCTCTTCTTCTTTTTCATCGCTGGATTCTTATCGCAATAAATTATGCAAATTTTTCGTAAATTGTTATAAGTAAAAATTTGTTTGTTCTTGTTTGTCAGGTAAATCGCATGATTCGCCATTTTATTATTTTTATATTTTACGAATAAACAATTATTGATATTACAGCTCGATGATACGACGAGAAATTTTGGTTTTATTATTTTTTTTTACAATTGACTATTCGTCGGTAGAGTAACAATAATATGAATTTATATTTGTCGGAGATTATTATAAATTGCTGTAATTAGCATAGAGCGTCTCGTGTAATAATTCAGAACGCGCGTACGCGCCATACTCGATGGTCACGAACTGGCGACCTCGTGCTTGCAAATTCGGTCCAGATTAAAATCTCCTCTGAATGAAAAAATGCAAGAAAAAATAATATGTATAATATATTAGGCCGAATGCAACAATTGAAAAAGTAGCTTGTAATTCTGGATAAACGTCGCGTTGTTATACGTCGCGTTGATTCGAATCCGCGTCGACGAACACGTTGTACCTACAGCACGCGCGTTCAGTTCTTTCGCTGGATGCTGGAGGCTGCTTTCTCCCGTGTATCAATCGTCGAGATACGCCGAAAGGTAAACACGCCGACGGTCTCTAATACACGGAACTCGTCACAAATCGCAAATATTCTTACCAATTGCGTTGAACTTTCACCCGTGGCTATATTCACCCGGAAAATCGAAAATTTTTAAAAATCAAAATCAAACAATATCTACCCAACGCGAAAATTGTTTCACGTCTCGTTGTCGGAATCGTGGAGCTACTTTTTTTTATTTTATTTTTATTTCGGTAAAAGTTATTTTTATTTACCTTCCGTCGAAGGGAAATGCCGGGAGGAAGTGCGAGCAGTGAATAAAACCTCCAATTTCTCATCAAAGCCGATGGAAAAAAATCGCGAACCGCCGTAGTGTATGTAATGTATTGGATATACATGTGATCGAGGAACTGATTTTTTGTTCACTGTTTCAACCAAATTCGCGTACGCGTGCACGTATATGTATATTCGCTGATGTGGACGAACCGCGTGCATTTAATCGTATTTCACGGTGGAACTGGTCCATTCTCTGATCTCTCTCTCTCTCCTTATATATATAAATATATATGTATTTATATGTATATACATATGTAATAGCGGTTATATAGATGTATATAGCTACTGTTTCGATTGTGTCTCACACACACATGAATCGCGTTCGTATTCGACGAGACAAGCGATTTTTGCCTCTCACACAGCTATACGTGAACTATACGGATAGATGGCGCTGGTAGTCGCGTTTCTCACACACGGAGAGTAAAGTTCCGTCCCTCTCGATCGACGAATCTATCGAGGATGTTGCACAGTTCATTCATTTTTGTTCGTTCCATCCTCCCGTCATTCGTTCCTTCGTCGTTTTTTTTCATCATCATTCGCGTTCTTTGTCCCTGGTTCGTCCTCGTCAGGAGAGATTTTCTCTTTATTCCTATTTTTTTTTCTTTTCGTTTCATGCGGATGTTTTTTTTTCTCGTAATTCATTGTTCTTGTCCCATTTCCTTTTGTTCGCTTATTTGACGGGGTCTCTCTGTCTCTCTCTCTCTCTCTCTCTCTCTCTCGTGTTTTAGCCTCAGCTGAGCCAGCAGAGGAATTCCCGCTCGGTAGAAGCACCGCACTGGAATCTCTCTTTTTCAATTTTCTTTCCTTTTCTTCCTTACGCTATCTTCGTGTATGGAAATTTTTTTTCTTTTTTCTTTTTTCTTTTTAGTTCGCGCCATCCCATGTTTTATTTATCGATCTGTAGAAAATATTGAAAAGGCCCCAATAGGGCCAATTAGCGAGGACCAATTTGGACCAGGTACCAATTAGTCCACTGCTCTCGTCTCGTTCGGTAAACGGTAACCGGTGCTCTCGTCGGGATTTTAATCGATCGTTAAACGCATCGTTAATTGAACTAGAAAGGTTGGAACTATTTTCTTGAATATTATTTGTCTCTCTTCCTCATTCGTTCGAAATTTGTCCACGACTTTTTATCACACGAACGCACCAGCAACTAATTAATTAATAGACGCAATTGATCGAGCAAAATAATTAAAAATCAAACAAAATTCTAATCCTCTTTAAAAAGATCGAAAGAAAACATAATATCGATCGAATTAAAAACAAATAATAATAATAAATATTACCTATCGTATTACAAATACGAGTTGCTTCGTTTAAAATTTCGTTACAAAGATATTTAACCAAAGAAAAGAAAAAGTAAATAATCACGAGGATATTTTTTATTCCACGCATCAGCGATCGGTGGTCGATCGAGACGCGCACGTTGATTATTCGTCATTCACCGAGGGAATTTCAGACTCCAATCATCACGGTCAACGCAAGTTGTTGCAACAGCCCAAGGATCGTGACGGTTTGCGACAGGTCGATCCTAGAATAATTAAAAAAAATAAAAATAAAAAAAAATAAAATAAAAACAAAAACGTTCCCAATGCCTGAAACGCACACAAATCAGTCTCGTAAAGGTGGAATCGTGCATCTACAA
Organism: Netelia inedita; assembly: GCA_964017225.1. Taxonomy (NCBI): domain Eukaryota; kingdom Metazoa; phylum Arthropoda; class Insecta; order Hymenoptera; family Ichneumonidae; genus Netelia; species Netelia inedita. The sequence continues at coordinate 15,102,557 of OZ024922.1, forward strand.
AACGCAATGTTGAGAGTGGAAGTGGCTACGCGATATATATATATACATATAGATACTCAACACTTTCGTATTTACGATCGCCACACGAGTTGGAAAGCCGGGACCGATTCAAAGGGGGGATCGCAGTGCGTTCTCAGATTTCGACGCGAGCGGTCCTCGATTCTGCCGAGCGATCGAGTAAATACGAAAAATACAAGAAAGTGTCGACGGTATTTCTCATCAAATCGATCCCGAGCTAACATTGTTCAATTGTAATAATAATAATAAAATAAATAAATAAATAAACAAGGAAAATAAAAAATCTGTAAAATTCACCATGTCGATCAAGGTGAGTCACGAATCTCAATGTGTCTACGTGTGTGTGTTTTATACCGTGCTTTATTCGATTTTTTTTTATTCCTTTTCATTATCCCCCATTTTCAAAATTCTCGTCACGACGATAAGGTATTTATACGAAGGATCGAGATAACATTCGCGATAGTGGATAGAGAGGACGATTTATGTACTTGGTTTTCGAAAATCGGAGGCGAGGGTGAGTGAGAGAGCCCTCTCGTTCCTATAACCCTCGTGTTACCGATCGTGAAGAGCCTTCGAGCACATAAGTATATACGCGTATCGATATCATCGGAATGAACACGAAGAGAGAGAGAGAGAGAGAGAGAAAGAGAGAGAAAGAGATAGATACTCTTCCATTTTCACTGGTGGATTGTATCGTTGGTTTTGTCTGTCGTTCTCACCCGATAAAATGTACTCGATCGATCTATGTATATACGTATATAATATGTTATACGAGTGGATGTGTATATCGGTGAAGAGGCAAAAGAGGCGTTTGAGTCGTGTATACGCGAAATATCCAGCATGCATAGAGCGTAGGTTCGTGGTCGCTCGTGTGGAATGCTAAACGACTACTTATCGAGGCGAACCGCACACAAGCCAAACCGCACACAAAACGTGTAGCTCGCGCCGCTCGAGTACCGATCTCGATCCCCTCGCCTCACCCCCACGTCCCTCCAATCCTCTCAACTTTCTCGTTTACGTCGCGGTAGTGTCCAAGACCACCGCAACACCAATTCGAACAGTACTAACGCTAACTCGTCGATTTTGCGCAATCTCTGGCTCGTTCTCTCTCTCTCTCTATCTCTCTCTCTTTCTCACAGACACAGCCTCTCTCTTGCGGTACAAAAGAGTTTGAAGCTTGAAAACGAAAGCTTTTTTTTTATTGCTTAAATCACGTACGTTACGCATTTGCGAGTTGACAAAATGCAATGTTTTGTCGTATGAACGACTCGGTGTATTTGGTCGTTCGGTGGTCGAAGGCGAGCACGTTGAGGTTTTTCTAGGAGTTCGCTGAGCGGAGTAGGTTTTTTTATAGGGTAGGAGTTATTCACCGAGAATCAATGAATCTTGGGGTATTTTTGTAATGGATTGCTGGAAACTGGACTATTTTATGGTAGTGTTTTTTTTTCTTAATACGATTTTTTTTGTCATGGTTTAGGTTCGTGTTTTATATCTTCTTTATTTTTCATCGCATATTTTCGAGATAGTTCGATACTGTAAATATTATTGAGAGGATGAAAAGTTTTACTTTGCGGGAAATCAAATATCAGCCGCGTAGAAATTTTATTTTTTTAAACGACGTGATCGAGATATTTCGAGTATTTGAAGTAATTTTGTTTCAAGATGATTTCAGGCTCGATGATCGAGCGAATAATGTCGAATAATTTCGAGGAAATGATTTTCGTTGAGATCGAATAATCTTTTAATTTTTTAAGAAGTAAGACCACTGTTAACAGCCCGAAAAAAGCGTTTTTTGACAATTTTTTTTGGTTGGAAAGAAATTGTAGGAAAAAAATGGCGACGCCATTTTCCGGCCTCAAACTTTTTGTCAAATATTCTACAAGGTTCGAAGCATTAAGCAAATAAAAGAAAATATGATTTTCTGCAAAATTTACCTGTCGTTATCCCTTAACTCGCTCGTATTAAATAAAAAATTGTCAATCCTCGTCCGATTAAACTTTCACTCGTCACGCACCATTATCATTAAATCGTCGTCACGCTCTCTCTTCTAAATACAAACCTCGCATCAATCTATTAACCGAGTCGGCAAAAAATTTTCGTGGAAAAAATTTCTTCGAAAATCGCTAAAACAACGTTGCGATATAGCGAAGGAGAAAAAAGTAAAGAAAAAAAAAAAAGTCGAATTAAGTTATGCGGGTTCGTCCTGTAGCTTGCAGCCGCGTACCGATGAGACGCAAACTCGTTTGTCCTGTTTCAGGTTTTGTTTGCTCTTGGCCTCGCGATGACCTGCTGTGTGGTGGCAACGCTGGCCCAGGAACCAGAGGAGCTTGTTCCAAAATCACGCGTATCCGATGACCAATTGGACATAGCGTTGAACGACCAGCGTTACCTGAAGCGTCAAATCAAATGCGCCTTGGGCGAGGCACCCTGTGATCCGGTCGGTCGTCGTCTCAAAAGTTCGTTCACCTTATATCGTATAAATAAATATAAATATATATAAATTTATTAAATATATATATGTGTAAGATATAAGTTAGCTCTATATACCATGTCAGCTGCTTCTTCCCACTTTCGAGGCAAATGGACCTTTTAATCGTATTTTAAACTTTTCGGTGTCGCGAGAACCCGCCCGCTTTCACCCATGCAGACCGCGTTCTCGCCCTCTGCCGGCTCGTATTCTCCCTCGGGCAACCGGCTTTTAGAAAGACAGGAAGAAGTTACTCTACTCACTTATATCAATTTAAGCTCCGATTACGAGAGACCCGGCTGGTCTCTCTCTCTTTTTTTTCTCTCTTTCTCTCACTCACTTTGACCCTGTTTGAATTTATACTCGGATTACGAACATTAATAAATAATTCTCGGACTTTAGTCAACGTATAGTTACGTGACACAATTCTCAGTCAGAAAAGTGGCACACAGTTACCGGAACTTAGATCGTTATCTCGAGAAATCGATCGGATATTTGAAAAATATGAAAATATTTCATTATTTTTTCTTGTATTTTATATTTATGAAAATTTATATTTATATCGTAATTTCAATATTGTCCTCGATGTGTCTGTATTTTCAGGCTTGGCACCGTTGATCCTGCGCGGCTCGTGTCCCCAGTGCACACCCGACGAGACGCGTCAGATAAAAAAAGTTCTCGCTCATATACAGCGACGCTATCCTAAGGAGTGGGCCAAAGTCATAAAGCAATATGCCGGAGCTTAAGGCTCGTACGGATAAGGAAGTTTAAAAAAGAAATTGAAAGAAGGGTGGCAAAAGAATCGTGGGTATATAGGCTTATCACCCTAGAGTCTACGTATTATGCTCGTTAAATTTCAAGGTCATTCACTGACCAATTTCACAGAACTACCCCTTTCAAAATCTCGAATCACGTCTCATTCCCATAATTTATACGTCACACGGCTCGTTTGATTAAAATCGTAAAAACTGATAATAAGGAAGGCGAGAACTACTTTCTTCGAGAATTGCGGCGTGAGAAAAAAATCTGCTTATCCATTTTTGTTTAATTCTTAGGAAAAGATTGTTTTTTTTTCAACTCTTGAATTATAAAAAATCGAGTTGTATGAAAAAAAAGAAAACGATGCGAACGTTATTAATAAAAGAAACAGTTTGTTGTTTCAATTTATGAATGAAAAATAAATATATTTTTTTGCTGCTCGTATTTAGTTGATACGAGTTTTCTCAACTCGTTATTAATAACTTGGTATTATTATTACTGAAACGCAATATTCGCGTTATTTTCATCATAATCGATTCTTTCGAAAACTTTTTCCCGAGAACGTGCGTGCGACGCATTCTCGACGTCCAACGGTGAAAAACACCAAAAAAAAAAGCAAGAAACATCACAACGGTGACTTATCGACAAAACAAACATATAAAAACTAAGAAAGCGATCTCTAAAACAATGATGTTTATTTGAATTCCTGAAATTCGTCTCAATTCAGATTATTATTTATTTCTCGTTATTACCTTTCGCATTTCTCCGCATATCGTCGACGAATCGTCGTGATTCTGTATTTAGATGTTAACGAACAAAAAAATTATGTGATGTGCGCGTGAAGGGAGAAAGGAATAAAACAAATGTCGCTTTAATAATAAATAAATAAAAAAGTAATATCGACAAAAGAAATCAATCGGGATATGACAATCGGTACCATTGACATTGTTTCTTGGTCCCAGAGTTCCTTTAGTTCTACTAAGACCGATGTATACCTATATTTCGTTATTTTTTTCTATTCTTTATGTACGAAACTGGTGTCACTTGGTATGGGAATGGAGATGAGGTAAGTGTGCCTTTAGCGTTTCTTTATTATTATTATTATTATTATCGCTGTTGTTATTGTTGTTGTTGTTGTCGTTATCATTATTGTTATTATTATTATTTTACTATATATCGGTCCTCCATAGGTATATAGTATAGGTAAGGATTATAGTGCGAATGGTATACAAACTGTGGGAGTTTACATTTTTTGAGGTTTCCAGCTTACTCGCTGAGTAAGGCCTCTGTCTCTCCCTCTCCCTCGCACGGCTTGCGATTAAGAATCATTAGAATAATTATGCTATATATATGCGAACCCAAACTAATTTAGCCACAGACCCTTCTCGCTTTTGCCCCACGTCTTCGCATCTCGTCCTTTTGTCGTCTTATATTATACGGCTGCCTCCGGTATGTATAAATAAGTCGTTGCGGGACGACGGAGGGTACGCGACGGATGGAAAGAGAGGAGAGAGAGAGCGACCTGAAAGCGGGGGTAAACTAAAATTCGCGAAAAGTCCGATAAGATGGATTATAAGATCGACCGAGTTGGCTCTCTTTCTCTCTCTCTCTCTCTCTCTCTCTCGCTCTCTCTCCCTCTCTCCTTCCCCCTCTCTCTCTCTCTTTATCTCTCTCCAGTAAAAGTACGACGAAACAAAGAGAATAAAGATATTGAGAGGAAAAAAATCTTCTCGTTCGTATCGCGTACAACAGTGACAAAAAGTTTGCTCCATTGATTCGTACTCGTCGACGGTTCTAGCTTTCAACTCTCAACGTTCTCATAGCGAGCACAATGGGGAGCGAATGGTTCCCAGGTTACGTTCAACTTTCTTGATAAACTTTATTGAATAAAATCGGTCGTTAAATCGATCGTGGATAAAAAAGAACGGGGAAAAATCCGAGGAGAAATAAAGAAACAAAAATAATTATTCATCCAACGTATAGGTATTATGCTTACAATATCATTATCCCTTATTCTCACTCACCCCATCTCCCAGTCCCTTCCTTTCCATCCTCTCGCGCCATTCTCCGATCGAGGATTTTACAGGTGCGCCGAGGTACGATTCTCTCGGTAGTTCGCTTAAACTGATTGTTAATTAATCTCATCGAGGAGTAAGTATAAATGAGAAAGAAAAATATATACGTTCAAGATATATGTGTGTATAGATATAAACGATTGATATAGTTAGCCAAAAGGGGCGAAGAGGGAAAGTGAAAGGGAGAACAGGGGCTAAATTCCCAAGAGAATTATTTCGTCTGCCTCGTCCCTCTCTTTCTCACTCTCTCTCACACACACACACACACACATACACACACAAACGCAGACTCTCTTTTCTCGTACTTCTTCTTTCTGATCCCGAAAACAAAAGCAACTACTTTTACCGTCGAACCAACGACGAAGAAGATCCAGGGGGAGAGAATACCCACACCCACCTCACCCTTCGTCGATCCCCCATCAGTACTATAGTCGTGGAAAATGGGCAAAACTTCGTCCCGGAAAGTTCTCACGCCTTGGACTTTATAAGGGAGATGCGAAGGGAGAGGTGGACAAGGTACACGAGGAGCAGGAGAAGAAGAAGAAGAAGAATAAGAAGAATAAGAAGAATAAGAAGAATAAGAAGAATAAGAAGAATAAGAAGAATAAGAAGAAGAAGAACTAGAAGAAGAAGAAGAAGAAGAAGAAGAAGAAGAAAAGGGACAGTGAAAGATGTGAAGATGGGATTCGAGGGTCCAAGTGATTTCTTTGCTCGTTTCGAGAGTTCGGAGCACCTCCCACTATACGCTTCGGCCTCTCCGAGACACGTGGCCCTCTTGCGCCTAGAATAGACAACTCTATATATCTCGTATATGACTATGTATATACATATACATATGAATGAATGTGTGTGTGTGCATACGTGTATGGTATGGAGAAAGAGAAGACGAGGCGGGGATCTTTGGAGATCACTAAGCGTTCGGAGTTTGCCCAACGATACAAGTGGGATCGTAGGACAAAATCGAAGGAGTTCTCAAAGCTTCTACCCCGAGCTACATATACATATGTATAGGGGGCTTCATAACTTAGATAACTCTCGCGGTAACGTTATCTCCCAGAAATATGTTTTTTGTTTGTTATTCTTAGCAAAGTTTTTCGCGTTAAGGAACGTTATTTCGTCGGAACTTAAAGAAAAAAAGTCATTTAGTAAAAATATCTCTCGTGTCGATGATACAAAGTTAGATATATCGTTATTTATAACAACCAAAATATTCGGATGCAATTTGAAGATGAATTTGTGTGTGTGTGTGTTTTTTTTAAATTGTCATTTTTCATTTTTCAAGAGGGTTGAATCGACCTGTAACGTTTCTATGTAACGCGGACTATTTATACCTCATATCCAACTCCTAGGACAAACTCTCTTACTTTCACCCTCGCCCCTCTGGATGCTTCGTAAAGCTCGTAGCGTAACTGCAAACGACGTTTCGATGATACATCGAGTGCAACCACAGGAGTAGGGGGTAGGGGGTGCTGTATAAACTAAACTATACTCTGTACACACCTTCCGTAGTTCGTATTGTTGTATTACTCCTATCTCCCTCGTGTCTTACTATAAAAGGTTATTTCTCCCGGGGACTCGATGGTTGTAGTTTCGTTTTTGTTTTTTCTTTCTCTTTTTTTATCCACGAGATCGTAGTATGATTTTACCCCTTTTCCCCCAGGTAATGGAAGATACATTTGTTACCAGCTGTCCTGAAATGGAACGAGACCTGCGAGGGCCCTCGATGTGTATCGGTTGGACGAGAGTAACGTCGATCGGTTGGATCGTCGATATCGATTCGATATTTTTTTTCCACGACATACTTACTTTACTCTTTCTGTATCGAGCAAAAAACATATTTTCTCGTCTCGCGAACGAGTAAATTCATTTATTTAATATTTTCGATATAACTGCTCCGTTCGATTTATCGAACGTTGGAAAAATATTTGAAATATTTATACGACAATATTATCCTCGCGATGTGATTAATATAAAACTATCGATTGGGATACATAATTCGTACGAAAATTTCATCAAATTTCGGATCTTATGAGAATTTCACATTAATCAAAAACGTTTAATATCGTGTTTTATCTCGAGGAATAGTTTTCGTAATACGAGACAAAATATCGTTGGAACAACGTGTTATTTCGATCGTGAAAAACACGTAGGTAAGTAACACGAAACATTTTAACATTATCTGTTTTACTTCTCTCGTCGTATCTACGCGTTACGATCTGACGGTCGTACTATCTAATAACACATTTTTTCTTCTTTTTTTACAATTCTCTCAGTATTCGGGCTCTTTTCATCCCCCCGGAAAATACGATAACTACCCCCTCACCCTTCTGCACCCCCGACCGCTGCCTGTTGCTTCGGAAAATCGGTATCCGCCACTATAACAACGATTCCATAAAATCTGTCGAAACGTCGGGGATCGTTTTAATGGATTCGTAGGTACGTTCAACAATTTTTAAGTACCGCAATCTCTCTCATTCTTCCGACGTTTCCCGCTCCACTCGGTCGCGGTCCGAGGCTATCTACATATATATCGCGATATCTCCATATATATCTCCATATAAATATATATCCTCCTATATATACAGAGAAAGAGAGAGGACATCTCCATTGTAGTTCGGTGCAGGACTGATATCCGATGAACCTCCGGAAACGACGCCACCCCGATCATCCCCTCTTCTTTCACTCGAACGTTCTATATACCTCTCAATAAAGCGTGGTAAATACAAAGACTTCCTGTACACAGATTGTTGAGGGTTACGAGGCACCGCTCCGCGCGTACACACTAGTATGGCACTTCACAGTACATGCACCGGTGAGTATCTTACCATGTATTTCCTATGTACTCCGTTGGTTTACACACACCCTGAACATTTCAACGTAACATGCGAACCCGTGTATAAATATACGTGTCGAGTATCGGTCCCTCACCCCATAACCCCTTGGCTACACATACACGTACCTAAGTAGATTTGTCAATATAGTCATACAGTAACACGTATCTATACACGCGAATAACTATATGCGTGTGTAATTATGTGTACGGTATGCGCATCTACGTACACACTTATTTATGTATATACGTTCGTACCTACGTTAGGCGTTTTGGTATAATCATCCATTTATTCGCATCTCTCTCTCATCTCTCATACACCCATGGCAATCCTCTGTGTAACCTGCACCGCGTATCGAAGGTACGGTGAAGCCAACCGGTAGTCCGTTGTTCCATCTCTTACGAAAATCTCCAGCGAGGACATTGTAGTAAGTCAGTCAACTTCACCGTACGCTGGTACACGCGCCAGAGAAAGAGAGACAGAGAGAGAGAGTAACGGGTATTCTAACTATTTACCTCGGTATAAGAGTATAACCGTATAGTACCTCGGTGCTTCACCCACGCCGTCGCAGGGGGGCGCTCGCCGCGTTGCGAAGTACTCGGGAGTGGGGATAAGGCTAGGAGCGTGGCGAGGAGTGAATGGGAGGGCAGGTGGATCGGCTGCGCGCGTGCGAGAGAGAGAGACGGTTTCTGGCTAGAAGTCCCGGGTGCGCTAACAGATCAGAGCGAAATTCTCTCGTGCTTCCAGGATGAAGAGAAAGAGAGGGAACGAGGGAGACAGTGCGATGGGAGGTGAGAGGGAACACCGCAAGGTGTTCTCTGTCTCTTTCTCTCCTGACTCGCTCGTTTGCTATAGCGCGTATATGTACTGTGCTCACTGGTGTATATACACATATATACGTGACATATAAGTGTACCATGCCTGTATATGCAAGTGGAGGACTCGCGCTCCTGATATACATAGCACCAGTGGCAAGAGAGACGGCGGGAGAGCGAGAGAACGAGGGAACCGGTGTGTGCTGAGGGCACAGGGTAGTGTCTATATGTACCGGGTGGAGATCGATAGAGGACAGAATCCCGGGACATCCCCAGCGATCCTGTTCTCTTATTCTTGCAAGAAACGTCCTCGCATAGCTTTACGTTCTCTTAACTACGTGTACATATATGTACACGTGTGGCTCTATATACAGACATATATATATGTATATATATATATATATATACGTACGTATATAGAGATATAGCCCTCGCTATTACTTGTCCCCTCTCATCGGTTGCCACAATTTCTCAACCCCCTCGTCTCAATTCCGATACTTTTCACATACGTATAGCTACATATATATATACATACTTTCACATATACATATATATTTATAGACGTACATGACCGCGGGGCGTTTTAGGTCCTACATGTCGCGTCTCTCGTCGTTCCGAGTTTTACCCCCTTGGGCCGATTTTGCATTAACCCTCTCTCGCGCTTTTACTTACGACTCTGCCGTTTCCACATCCTTACTGGCTTATACGAGAAATTCGAGAACGCATCATGCATCATGTTCCTTCTACTCTCACCCTCTCTTTCTCTCTCTCTCTCTTTCTCTCTTACTGGGTACGATATATAGAACGTGTGGGACACGCGACCGTGATGGCAGCGCTCTGCATCATACCGCGGGAGCGCGACTAACTAACGTGTAATTATCGAGAAACGTGGGCTGTAGAACGAGAGGCTCGAAGAGAGCGATAGAGCGAGAGGGAGAGAGGGATAGCGAGGAGAGGGAGGAGAGAGAGTGAGAGAGGGTGAGTGCGGCGAGATACTGTGAAAACGTCGCTTCAAAATGGGTGTGGGGGTGAGATGGTTGGTCGGTGGGTGGGAGGGAGTGAGAGGCGACACTGGCGACATCAGCGCGAGAAGTTAAGTGCGAGGCGAGACGAGGTGGACCCGATCGTCGTTGCTCATCCCTCGCTCACACTATTCTGCATATCAGCCTTTACGCCCTATATATATATATATAGTGGTTCCTTTTCCCTCTTCCTCTGCTCACTCTCGCTCCTTCTCAGTCATGACTACGACGTTGCTTCGTTCCGGGACTTCCTAACGATGCGCGGGAGACTCTCTAGGGGGATGAAAGAGAGAGAGAGAGAGAGAGAGAGAGAGAGAGTGAACGAGGGAGAGAAGGGGTGTGGAGAAGGATCACCGGATACAGGCGATAACGACGGATTTACGGATTGTACGATTTAACAGCTCGTGATGCTCCTCCTCCTCCCCCCTTCTTCTTCTTCTTCTTCTTCTTCTTCTTTCTCTTCTTCTTTCTTCTTTCCTCTCCTCCTTCTCCCCATCTTCTTGTATATACTCGTTTTTCTCTCTATCCGATTTTTTTCTCGTCCTCTTTTCCTCAAGTCTTTCGACAGTCACGACCCTTAGTGAATTTTTGTCCTTCGTATCTCCATCAACTATACAATTCAACTCCAATTAGTTTTTCAATCAAACACCCGCGTGTACTCGATGAGATACTCTTCGATCGTTCCGGTTCCCTGAAAAAAAACGCCCCGAGGACCCCCGTATCTCTTCCCGGGGCATGTAGGTATATAGAACGATTAGGGGAACGAAAGAATCAAGAGAGAGAGAATCCAATAATGCTTTGTGTACGTATGTATATGAGAGTGTGTAATCGACGAACCGGAAGTGAGAACGATTGTTATTTGCTCGAATCACTTCGAATCGACGTTTAACGAGAATAATGTAGTAATCGTTGATCGCGAGATAATATCATTGTAATTTCCAATCATTTTCGATCCTTGATTTATTCGTATTTTTCGTAATATCGAGTTATCGACGAGCCGTAACTATATGCGAATTATAATTGGTAGGGATTATTTCTTGGTACGAACGTCGCGAAATTTCCAACAATTTCATTTAATCGTTTTTCTTATAATTATTTACAAATTATTTGTATTATTTTGCGAATCCAATTATTCATAGTTCACGTACCGAGGAATGGGTCGATATCGTCGTAACACCATACCAATTAAATCGTCGTATCGCGTGTAATTGGATTTGTCTCGATATCGCACTTTGCAAATAACTCCGCGACAAAATTCGTACGAAAAATCATCATTTTTCGATTTTTTTCTTTTTTTTCTTCAAATTCTCGTATTTCGCACGGTGATCAACATAATTCGCAACCGAAGCGTAAAAAGTAGCTCGGGTTAATTTGCGTTAAAAGAGAAATTTAATTTCTTCTCGCGTAACGAATGCGCGGGAGACAGAAAGAGAGATAGATAGATAGATAGATAGATAGATAGATAAATTTATTATGCTCTAGCAAGCTATGGGGCAATCAAAGACAATATCAAAATATATACACGTGTAAATAAAGAATAAAAAATAAAGTAACAGTAAGTAAAAAGAAAGTAATTAGAAATAGTATAAGCGATATGAAAATAGGAACATAAACGTAAATAAGTAAGTGATAAGTGAATAACAGTAATAGTCAGTAATGAGTAAACAAATAATACGTAAGTAAGTAAGTTATAAGCAAGTAATAAGTAATAGTAAATAATAAGTAAATAATACAGAGATAGTAATCCGAAATCAGCAATACACAGAGAGAGAGAGAGAGAGAGAGAGAGAGAGAGAGAGAGAGAGAGAGAGAGAGAGAGAGAGAGAGAGAGAGAGAGAGAGAGAGAGACGGTGAGATATTTGGATGTGAAAAGCGCGATCGGTTTGCAAAAATTCCATTCTCAAACGAAATTGCACAGGCAGCGATATCGAGAGACCTGCTTTATATACTGTCCTGCGTAATACAACAATATATATACATATATATATATATATATACGTATATACATATATGTATATGGATAGATTTAACGATATATAGGTAGTTGCCAGTTTTACGGTCGACGTCATCCGTGCGCGTTTTTCGCAAAAGCTCTTGCGTTGGTATAGTTTATCACACACGGTACCCTCTACTCAGTGATGTGCAGAGGGAGGGGACAGGGATGTTTTAGCAAATACCTACCTTTCGCGTGCTTTCTATCCCTCTTTTTCTCTCCTCGATCTCTTTTCCTCGCAGTCTATCATGTACTCAGTTTAATTTCTCTGAAACTCCAAACCATTTGCCGTCAAACGATCCCAATACCTGTTGTACATATATTTCCGATAATTGCCGTATACCCATCAATATTTTGCACCGAGCGTATTGATCACGCAATCACTTTTGATGTTTGCACTCGTATCGATAAAAATTTATATCGATTATCTTCGTTCGATCGTTTCCAAGTTTTACTATTATTATTATTATTGCTATTATTGTTAATATTATTATTAGTATTGTTATTGTTATCAACGTTATTACTCCATAAATAATTATTAGGGACTTAATTATCACTAGTAACATACTTTTTTTAGCATAACAAAGTATTAATTTAGAATTACGTAGGTACTCGGTCCAATTTCTCAGAAACTTCGAACGATATGCGGTTACTATACCTTCCGATTGATTAACGTTTATCTGTAATGTATCAAAGAATATTTCTAATCTACGTTAATAAATAATTATATAAATTATTCATTTTCGATCTATTGTACGAGTTATCGTTATCGTTACATTATTATTATTATTATTATTATTATTGTTGTTGTTGGTTAACTAACAATAAATTGTAATACCATTGAGAATACAAATATTTGTTATGAAAAAAGTATAAAAAAATATTAATAAGAACGAATAGCATTATCACTATCATCTCACGATTCCATTCCCGTTTCGATATACATACACGTCTATACAGGTATATATATGGCTTAAAACATATGGAAAATGAGTCTCCGTCGGAATCCCATTCTCGTCTTCGTCGGTGTCGTCTCCAATCTTTGACGTCGTACCCCGAGACACGCGCGTTGTCGATATTTTTTATCCGCCGTTTTCCCCGAGAAGTCAAGATGAGAGAACTCGCCGTCTCTCTTTCTCTCATTTTACGGTGAATTGCGTGACGCCGTGGCATATCGGCGAACTAGACGAAGCGAGATAGAGAAAGATTCGCGCTCGATGCTCACGTCTTTTCCGTATACATGTCTTAGGGAAATCCCCAACGGATCTACGTCAATGCCTGGCAAGAGTCGTGGTCCGAATTCCTTATCGAACCCCGAGACTCTAGGTTTTATCTCTCTCTCTCTCTCTCTCTCTCTCTCTCTCGCTCTCTTCCTCTCTCTCTCTCTCTCTCGCCCTGTCTTCATCCTCTCCCTCTATATTTATATCCTATTTTCGATATTCCGGATGTCTCCAGCGAATGTTTTACAAACAAGCGTGCAACGGCGACAATTTTGTGAGATTTTTCTTTGTTTCGTACATTTTCATTCGCCGTTGAATTGAGACGAATACGATAAAGCAACGCAGCTGCGCGTGAATCGCGGGGAAAACGAGATTCTGTTAATTAATAAATTACAAATACGCGGGAGCGAACATAAATTTTTCTCCCCGGAACATATTTTTCGTTTCTCTTTCGTTTCGTCCGTACACGTGGCACGCACGCACCGCTCGAAAGAAAAATAAATCGTCAACAATTAATCTCTTAATCAAATAGTTATGAATTACATTATCAAAAAATTATTTCTGCAGCACGTCGCGTATAATGACGAGTAATTAGAAATTCGCTCGTTTCAAATATTAATTTAATTATACCTATTAAATATATATTTTTTCACGTAGAATAATAATTATACATCGTATGTATATTATTTATAAATAATAGATATTTATTGTAAATAATCTATGCTAATTTTTCACGAATGTTAACAAATAATATTAATTTTTTTGGCCAAAAAGTAACGTATTAAAATGAAATGCAATAACTTTTTGGCCAACCTGGTATCTCCCCCTCTCCCTCTCTCTCGCTCTCTCTCTCTCTCTCTTCCTCCACAGATTTGAGAAAGAACCTATCGCGCCAAATCGCGATATCAAGTAAGCACTGATTGCAAATCGACAAAAAGTACGAATAAAAGGAACGGGGTGGGTACGAATCGGCCGATGAGATTGATAAATTTTCCATTTTATAATATATGCAATATCGTGAATATTTTATGGGTACAACGCAACAGCTAGTCGCGCGTGAGTAGCAGCAATGAGGGTAGGGGGGGGGGGGGGGGGGGGGGGGGGGGGGGGGGGTAAAGAAGAATAAACGAGATAGACGCGTTGGCAGACGCGCAATATTTTCTCGTTATATCGCCAGGCAGATATTGAGAGAGAGGACGCTTCGCGAGAGCTTCATCTCGTATACGACCTACTTTCCCGAGCGTATGAACGAAGACCATCAATTATTATTTATATTACGTGCTACATGTCTCGTTTAGTACTGAGTCTTGCGCGAGGACGTTGCCACTCGACGCACGTCTCCATTCCTTTTTTTCGTCTCTCATTCCCTCTCCCTCTCTCAGTCTCTCTTTTTGTTATAAAGATCAGTCGGACAACAATTGTTCGATCCACGCAGCACCATCGGATAATCGACGGCTTGTGCGATGCGTTGACAGTATTTTGTAAATATATACAGTGAAAAAAAAATTGAAGGTCTCATTTTCCCTCAATAAAATTGAAGGCTGTCAATATTCGACAGTTCGTAACTTTGGTAGTATTCCTCTTACGGGAACGAACAAAACGCAATTTAAAGTTTGCAATCGCTTCTTTAACGTGCTAGGAGAGTTTTTTTTCATTGGTGTGTAACAAAGTTACAGGTCCAAAAGTGAGCACATTTTTAGCACACAAATTTAAAAATAAAACGAAAATACGTGCTATCAATATTATTAAGGGGAAAAAACTCGTTAAATTTTTTTGTGCTGCATATATAGTTGGTTTTATAAATAAATATTAATGACTAATTGAATTTATAAACATTAATCTTTAATGTCGAATTTGTTATCAATATAAGCTTACCTTATTCGACTGGCTGAAAACGAAATGACGTTGAAATGAAATGAATCCATTTTCTCGGTGATATGTTATATCGAGGCAATAGAGGGAGAATGAGAAAAAAACGTCGAATTTTGCCGATTTATATACGCGCCCGGTTCCCTCTGTTACGCTTCTTGATTCTTCTATAAGCGTGTGTATATAAATATTACACACATATATATATATATGTATGGGTAAAACCGAGTGAAATTGAAGAAATTCTCGGCGATCATCCCGGATTTTCTTCAAAATCGAAATATTGGCCAACCATAGGTTGCCGGTATGTCTATTTTTTCGACTACGGTGAGAGCTAAAAAGCAATGAAAAAATTCATAAACATTTAGAAATATCCAAGGGACAAATATACACTTTTCTTTATTTAAAAAAAATCAGTTTTCGTCTTTTTCCGCATTTTTATTTTGATTTCTGAAGAAAAAATCGGTATAAACAATTTTTATCATAAAATAAAAAGTATGGGTATGTAATTTAATTCATTATTTACAAAAAAGATATCCACACTTTTTTTGGTCACGTTGATAGATTCCCCGATATATCGATTCGAAAATGTTTTGGGCCAAAGTTTGAACACGCGTTATATTCACGAAAAGAAATCGGACGGAGCCTCGAAGTGGTTTTAAAAATTTACTGTCCCACGCTGTACTTTGTACCAAAAGTTGAGCAAAATCCAAAATCCAATTCTTCAAATTCACTCGACATTACTCGTATGCATCGGCCTTTGAATAAGGGGGGAAAGTTCGAGCGCAAGAGCAATCGAAGTAGAGAGATCGAACACCAAAATTTAAAAGTTTAACGCGAGAACGAAATAACACGCGCCATTTGTTCAGGAACAAAAAGATATAAGAAGATTAAAACAAGCTTCCATTTATTTCTATAAAAAATGAAAACAAAACGAGGAAAAAAAGACAAGTTACGTTTGATTGACGAGTAAAATGGCCATTGCGTCCATCGACGCGTTCGAACAATCGTGAAACGTTGTTTCGGACGTTATAATAAACGTTCTCGTGATACGAAATGCAACACACGTCAATCACTCCCTCATTGCGTATTAATTAATAACGTCCGATATAAATATCGTCCTCGCAACGTGAAAATATTTTATACGAAAAAGACACGTAATCAAAAAATATTGCGTATTATTTCAAACTATCGGAAATCATGATTTAATATCGATTAATTTGCCATATCATCAAACTATCGTTATATTATAAAACTATTTCGCGAGACATCCAAGGTCTTTGTCGTTGATTACCTCCAACTAAAATTAATTGGACGACATTTTAATCGAATAATATTCGTATTATTCCGGCTCGTAAGGAATCGAGCCTTAAGCGTCAATGTTCGATAAGCATCGGCGCGCCTATTCTCTCCGATCCGTTTCGTCTGTATTACGCAAATGGAACGGATAAAAAGGGCGGAAGGTAACAGGTGATTGAACCCTCGTTTCGCGTATTTCAAAATTCCATTCAGAACTCCCAAGGGGTTAAACGCGTCTGTATGCTCCCTTATACGTATACGTATATGTAACAGTGTGGGATGTCGAGTTCAATGGTTGGTTTGGTACGAAAGGTTATATGCACCCCGGTACATGGGGAGTTATACCGCCAATACACGCACACGCTAGGCTGACTCGATTGCTGGCGAACTGGCTGTTACCAGTAACACGTGTGGACCAACGATAAGCTCGTGAAAATAAGCGCAGTCACGTATTTTATGAAATACGCATTTCTCGTATACACGGCAACGGGGAATGGGAGAGGGGGGAATTATTCACAATTTTCAAATATATCGCGTACAAAAATTTCGATAACATTATACCGGCAATGAACCGACGACGAACTTTCAGGTGCGTACGCAAGCTGCTTAACACGTGCGATTTTACCGACGCGTAGTTATATCTATTTATGTATATTTGCGTGTCTATACGCACGTCGATTGATGAAGGTACTCACACTCTCTTTGTCCGATAGTGCTCTCGTTTGGAACGCTATTTGTCCAGATGCCCGCGGATATCATTTTTTCAAACTCGACCATCGCGGATTCATATAAAATTTGAACAATTTCATTCCCTGCCTCCGCGTTTTATCACTCGCTGCTTTTACAGTCGTGTTTCGCTTGAAAATGAATATTTTATGTTGAATTTTCAATATTTTCATCAACCGTATCATTCCTTTCACGTTTCATTATTGCTTAATAATAATGATAATAATAATAAGACCAATAATAATAACAATGAAATTATTATATTAAAATTATGATTTAAACATTATCGTCCAAGTTTTATTTTATGTTATTATACATATTCGCACAACTTTATCGATCAAGATTTTCTCCGTAAA
Organism: Netelia inedita; assembly: GCA_964017225.1. Taxonomy (NCBI): domain Eukaryota; kingdom Metazoa; phylum Arthropoda; class Insecta; order Hymenoptera; family Ichneumonidae; genus Netelia; species Netelia inedita. The sequence continues at coordinate 15,120,007 of OZ024922.1, forward strand.
GCAATGCGGATATATATATTTTTTATTTTCAATATTTTTTGCCTACTTCGTATTCTCGGGAATGTTCGAATCTTCAATAATTCACATATGTCACTGTTATTTTTATTCACTGAGAACGAACGGCAATTGAAGCTCGTCACGAGTTCGTAAAGTTTTGCGAGCCGATAGCGCTTCTCCTCTCTTTCTCTCTCACTCTCTCTCTCTCTCTCTCTCTCTCTCTGGATTTGCATGTACGCGCCCGTTCGAGAATACCAGTAATCGGCACATCGAGTACTGATACACGGCAAAGTAGATATAGACTGGCAATCGTTCCGTGCGGATCCATAGAATAGTTTTCTCCTTGCAGAATCTCGATTTTCTACTCATTCACACATATATATATATATATAGTACATTACTATACTGTCCATGTATCTAGTCCCGTGGGTATAGAAAGGAACAAGTTTTCACAAGCTGTCAGAGCATATCGTGGCAAGAGACGTATAACTTCACTCATTCCACGATAGCTGAGGACTCTCGATTTTCACAATTATCGTTACAACAGTAGAGAATCGTTGGCATCAGCAGCTATAACAGATACTGCCTATATGTTCATGTATGTACATATATATATATATTATAGATATTTATATATATATAGAGAGAGGAAAGAGATAGAGAGTGAGAGAGTTGAGTCGAGCGATTCTCCGACGACGTATGTTTAAACTTCCGTTCAACCTCGCTATACATATATGTACGTCCCGTAGGCGTACATATGACTCGGGCGTTACGTCCTCTTCTTCCCGTCGTCGTTTTGGATAGAGCGGGGTCAAATGCATCATCTCATATATCGAATCATTAATTTATCCTTGGACGTTCCAGTTGACCCTGATGTCCTGAGAAATTCTCGTACACGTCGGGGTTGAAATATTTTCGTAATACAAACGTACATTCACAAATATGTATCTATCCGTTTTAACATTCTCGTTCGACTAATTAAATCGGCACGAGCTTAAACGTTTCAAGCCGATAATAAAATTCTCAAAGTTCTTTGCCGCGCGTATTCTCAACCTCGCTGTTGCATTATATATAAAAGGAATATTAATACTATGATTAACCAAATAACCTTTAGCGTACAAAAACGTGTATGTATTTTGCATTTTTACCGTAAAAAAATATATTATATATATATTCCTCCTTTAGTTTTATAGGTACGTGCGGTTATTCGGGAATTTCTCAATATTGTAAATAACGAATTTCCCTCGAATTTTTTTATTCGCATACAGTGCACGGAATCACCCTATAAAATCTTTATAAAGGAGTATCGAGAACAGGAATAAAAAAATATTTCTCCCGGAGTGAAGAGCAAAATATTCGAAACTTTCCATTACCGATAAAAAAAATCTCACTCGTTGGCCATTTTTATCGACGAATCGATCGATGACTCGTGCGACGGGCATCGGTGCAAACGGACGGAAAAAATGCCTTTTCCATATAAGCGTCATAATATAATAATAAAAATGATAATAATAATATCACTAGAAATCACGTCTCGCAATTGAACTAAAGGAGCTATGGAACCATTAAAACATCTCAGGTAGTACCAAATGTCATATCCACCACAGGAATCATGTGAGGAAACTACCCCAAAACAGAACATGTAGAAGAATCCATTTACAAAACACGAAATTGTAATAATAATAATCGTAATAACAATAATAATTTTTTCATAAGCCAAATGTAAGTGATTATGATGCGAATCCCAAAAAGTAACTAATTAACATTACTCGTAAAAATGGCCTATTTACCGAGAACGTACTTATTTATATAATTGCAATTATTAACCTTCGTTCATAATTAGCCCCATAGCACAATACATTCGACCGGTAACATATTTTACGTTGATCCGATAGTAATCGTATTTGTTTGAGTCCTGCAATGAGTACCGAGCTTTACCACCGAACGAGACGTGCCCTATGAATAACACAGAGGGGGCATTCGTAATGTATAACAGACCAGTTTAAACGCAACCTTCAATAAAACTCACATTTAATGTTTGCCGTAGTCTAATGGTAATACTGGTTTAATAATGAACCATTATAGTCGCATATTTATTTACGTCTAATATATATATAAAGAGAGAGAGAGAGAGAGAGAGAGAGAGAGAGAGAGAGAGAGAGAGAGAGAGAGAGAGAGAGAGAGAGAGAGAGAGAGAGAGAAGAGAGAGATAGAGAGAAAGAACGGTTGCACCAGGGGGTAGATTGTAACGGTAGTGTCATCACTGTGACTTGCAATCCTGCCCATCCCTAGTGTAACTTTGTCGCGATGATAACCGAAAAAAAAATCCACCCTTCGATTTTCCACTCTTATTTCCTGATGTCACTTCATCCCTTATCGTACTTTAGTCCGTTATCAGAAGTGCCGCGCCGTTGATCCGAATACCCTTTTGCCTAAGAGTGATTTCGGACGACTGAATTCAGCATTCTGCAACGACATTTACCACTACGGGGTCAGTTGCATCACCGACGTAATAAACTTCAACGAGGATTACAGTTCGGTCACGAGGATATTCGATCGAACTCAGACGTTCGTTTAAAGAATTAGTCGCGCATTTTAGTACTGAACAGAAATAGATTTGCAAACTGTGATGCAAATGACCCCGCTCTACCCTGTACACATTTAACCACATTAGCCACCCTTGCGCTTTGATTTTCCTCGCATACATGCCCATTAACGTTTCGACGATGATTGTTTCACGAAGCATCGTTAACTCCGCTAATCGACCATACAGATTCATAGAAAATCGGTGTGTGTGCGTTTTGGGAAAGGAACATGTTGTTGTTCCATATACAATGGGGGGGTTCAAAGAGTCGCGAAATGTTTGTTGGAGCTGGCAATATCAATTTTGCGTAATGAATTGGACATCATATAGCCATAACAAGGGTTCGAGGCCCTTGGAGAAGGGATAGAGAATGCTCGACGAAGAGTGAGTGAGTGAGTGAGTGAGTGAGTGAGAGAGAGAGAGAGAGAGAGAGAGAGAGAGAGAGAGAGAGAGAGGGCTTGGAAAGAGAGTAAGAGAGAGAATAGGGTGAGAGAAGGAGGTTACAATGGAGAAAACCGACAAGAGATCCTGGACCTGCGCATTCGTCGATGGCGCGCGAGCTGTGCGGGAGGCGCGCACCAAGTGAACGAATCCACCGTACCTCCTCGACGTCGCCGAACGCCGCGAAACCTGACACTCCAGTACACGCGTCTCGACGCCCGGGGATGCGTCCGCGATGTTGAAATGAAAACGAGTGGTCTCGAGTAAAAGAAACGTTCGTACCAAAAGTTTGCAAACTTGTTTTCATTCATACGATAGTGAATTTTGACGGGACGAAGGAACAAAATCTTGGGGAGAAAAACCTTATTTATGGACTATTCAACGTATCGAAATTAATATATATATATATAAATATATATATAAATACATATATATATATATATATATATATATATATTTGTATATATAATAATAGTAATAATAGTATTTAATAGTTATAAGGGTTATTCGTAGGCGCGACGGTTTTATCCAAAGTTCATCGTATGACAGTCAACTATAATGGTAAATTTTTTTCACGAGGTGAGTCGCCACGTTTTTTGATAACTTTCGTCAATTTTTTGTGAGTCCCTGGAATTTTTTCGCGCGCTATCGAGGCTCGTAAAAAGATACGAAATGAGATGCTTCCGAACGAGTAAAAAAATTGCTTTTTAGGAAAATATTTGCGACGTTACGATTTCGTTAAGTCTTTTGATTTTTTATAGGGGAGATTTTGGTATCGTGAAAAAAAATCGGCTATTTTTGTGCTTAGGGTACGTACAATTTTGCCAAAAGGTCGGGAAATCAGATTTTTTTAAAAATGTTTGGGTGTGAGTGTGTGTGCTCGTGTGTAGGTGCGTGCCCGGATAAAAAATTCAAGTGCCAATAACTCGCGAACGATTTGACCAATCTCGCTCAAATTTCGCCCGTAACTCATAAATGTTTTTTTTCCTGCAAAATATCTTCGATTCTCGTAGTTCTCGTAAATTTGCATTTGTGGTATCACTTTTTTAAATTTTCGTTGTCAACGTAAACAAAAATTGAGATTTGAAAAATATACGATTATCTCGAAAAAATTGGTACAAACGTCTCGTCTCGAGGTAACATGAGCGCAAAAATCTTAATGGAAATTAACCCGTTGCTTCTTCCTTCTTTATGAATAATCAAAAATTAAATAAAAGCAACGATACCGAAAATGTGCAGAAAATTCGGCAGGGAATGCTTCCAGAGCCGATTGAGAATTACGAGAAGACAATTGAATTGCAGGCTATTGTCAACGTCGCGGCTTATTTCAAATGATCGTTTCTTTTTTATGGGATCAAAAAAAAGAAATCATAAAATTGTTATTTTGTAAAAATCTTTTATTTTGCGCGAAATGATAATATCATGCTTCTCAGTGCTTCATATCGGAATTCAATTGTGGACCCTCCTCGGTCAATCGCTCGCGCCTTTTTTTTGCTCTCTCTCTCCGCTCTCACTTTATCGAGGCGGACCAGGCTCTCCAGAGGGTTCGCGTTTTTTTTCATTTTTTTTCAAAGTATGCGGATAAACGCACGTATATAAAATATGGAATAACCGCACGAAGACACATCGTTCGATTTTTTGAAAAATAAATACATCAAATAAAAATAACATTTGAGTAAATATTTAAACAAAAATTAAGATCGATCTTTCAATAAATATTTCAGTCAATATTTTCTGTATCATTTTTCAAATAAATATTTCAAGAAATCTACATAGTTAATCTTTCAATAAATATTCAAATCAATTGTCAAAAAAAGCTCTTAAAGACACATTCGAACAGAATTCCAAAACAAATCTTGCAAATCGTCTTCAAACAACCCTTGAATAAAAATTTCCGCATAAATCTACGAACGAATATTCAAACAAATCTTAAAATAAATCTCTAAATACAATTTTTAACAAAATCTTCGAACAAAACTTTAAATAAAATTTTTTTTTATCATCTACCGATTATAATAATACCAAGCGTGAAACGTATAAGTTAAAAGTCAAATAAATCTCTTCGATAAAATATCACTCGACAAAGTGCCATTGATTTTTCTTTGACAACGTGTCTGACAAGGTAGACGACGTAAATGATAAACGGGTGTATACCTACGATCTCTCGGTGGACTTCGTAAACGCGAGAACGACAAGTGCTTCGTCTGCCCGTTCCGAGGATATTATTATTCGAACGTTCTGTACATAGAGCTTCCGCATACGTGCGACGAGCTCGCGCCGCGGTGATTTTCCAGACTCGAGAAACGGATTTAAAACCGCGAGCATAAAAATCGCCTTTACGTTTTCCGCGCTCTATCGCTTTTCTCTCTCTCTCTCTCTCTCATACGTTGACGCGCGGGCATATTTGTTATAGGCGTTGGTACAATGTGTGCTCAACGATCGCGAATAGGTAAACGTACTTAGCGTTTCCGCAAGCCCGTATATATCCCGCGCCGTATAACCAAAAGCTCCACTTTGTCTACCTGACGTGCGCGTAATAAAAAGAAGAAGAAAAAACGCGGGTAGACGCAAAAATGGAATATTACTCAGGAAGGTAAAACGATTGTTTGCCCCTCTTTCTTTTCTATCGTACTTCATGAGACTCTTATTAAAACGGTCTTTAACACTGCAGTCGCGAAAGATCGTAAAATTGATAAAGTGCGACGGACTTAATTTTGCGAAATTACTCGTGGAAAAACAAAAAAAAATTGTGAATTTTTTCTTTTTTTTCGCCTCTACAAAAATTCTTCAACATTTCGTTTCTCCGGTTAAATTAGCAATGAAAGATAAACACCCGGAGTCGCGTAACGGACGATAAACAACGCGAGGAGCGACTCTCGACACAATGAAGAAAGATAAACTTTTCGGTTGTCGATGCATAAAATAAAAGCACATAAAAAAAGACGTATTTTTTTTTACGATTTTTCGCATTACTTCTATCGCCCTAATTTCCAGGCGAAGAACGAGCGAGTACATTTTTGACAAAGCTTCGTAAAATATTCCCTGTCCTCTATCGAAACGCCAAAGTCGCTTTTTTCCCCCGCGAGGGAACAAAAAGCGTCGCGCAATGATTTAATCAGCGTAATAGTAAAATTTGCCGCGCGATCAAAAATTGCAAAACGCTGCGAAATAATCGAATCTCGTTGTCCGGCTCGTTTTTTATTTTGTTGCCTGGCGCATGATGAATAAAACAAAATCGAACGAATATTGTGATTTAAGGGAGGATTTTGAGCATACGTATATATCAGAGTAAAATCTTGCGAATGAAAAAAAGTGAGAGGCGACGATATTACAGATCGAATTCCTCGTGATAGACGATCCATCGTCTATCAGCTATGGTAGAAAATCGCTCTCCTCTCTTCTCTCTCTCTCTCTCTCTCTCTCACTCTCTCTCTTTCGCAAAGTACACGCGAGATACCCTATAGACGGAAAGAATCTCCAGGGCTCACGTCGAGGATTTATCGTTTGCACACGGCAATAAGTGTTATGGTACTGCCACGTATAGATATATATGTATATATATGTATATATTTATATGTATAAGACATGACGGTATCAAGGTAACAGAAAATCGTGACGTTCTTTTGTATGTGTGTGTGTGCGCGTGTGTGTGTGTTTGTTTTTTTTGTTCTGTTCAGAATGAGTGTGGCACGGCTATTACTGTGCTACGTACTTCTCGAAGAATACAGTACGAATCTCAGCGCGGCAATTACCAGCAATGGGAACGCCCGTAGCACCGGAAGTAACGACGGCGGGAGCACCGGAAGCGTTGCCACGAGCAGCAGCGAGGTTGTACAGCGTGATCTCGCGTTGGACGACAATAGTAAGCATTTCACAATTACTATCAATCACACGTACAGGGGATGACGTTGAGGAGGGGTTGAGGGGCTGGCGGAAGGTGGGAGTGTGCAAGGGTGAAGGTGGTTGATCGAGGAAATGGCCACAACAACAAAAGCCACGTGATTTTTTTCGAGTGACATTATTTCCTCTTCGTTTCTTCTCGGGAAATAACGCGTATACCTGAATCCTTTCAATATCCGATCAAAAAAATCGTGAATTAATCGAAAAATTGATTTTGCTTTTTCGATGGAAAAACAAATTACCGATAACGATATTAAATTCGACGGATTCGTAATCACGCGAGAGTCTTGGATCGAAAATCGCGATGATTTATTATCGCGAGTAGAAAGCTTTTGCGATAAAATTGATCGAAGGAAAGAAAAAAACGTATAACAAAAAACCGACGTACGATTTTTAATAACGACTCTGATATAAATTATTTCTCGATACGAACTATATATATATGTGTGTGTGTGTGTGTGTGTGTGTTTTTTAAATTCACTCGTTGTCTCTCCGAGTTTACTCGTTCGTAAATCGTCTCTGATCAAAAACCACGAAGAATTATTATATTGGCACGAGCCCTTTGTGAAAAAATTTAACGAAAGAACAAAAAAACCATGAATGGAAAAGAGATATGAGATTTTTAATAAAGCCCGCGCTATAAATTATTTCTAGATACCGACTATGAGCTTTTTTTAAATGTCGGTGGTTGCCACTCTCCACCGCTCACCATTGTCCCCTTTACTTTTAACTAAAGTAATACATGTACATAGCGCTAAATGTAATACATACATATATATATGTGTGTGTATGTATGTATATATATATAAATATATACATACTCTCTCTCTCTCTCTCTCTCTCTCTCTCTCTCTCTCTCTATATATATATATATATATATATATATATATATATGTGTGTGTATAGAGAGAGAGAGAGAGAGAAGAGATTCGGCGTATATAGGAGCGTTCGCGCGCGACGTGGCAATTACTTTGGCGTTAATTGATTTATCCGCGCACGCGACACGCGAGAGAAACGAGAGAACCGAGAACGCGCGTTACGTTCGTACATACATATATATATATATATATATATTTGTGGATATACATCGGATTCTATAGCTATCTATTCTCCGGTACGTACGATCGTGTTCTCTCCCATACCGGGCCGTTATAACATTTCCGAACTCCATTCCGCACAGCCCCACGAATCGTTATACTCTCCTTTCTCGTGTATACGCCCTTGTATTGCCTGACCTCACTGAAACGCGCAGACCGAGAGAGACAGAGAGAGGGTGAGAGTAGTCTCTCTGTCTCTCTCTATCTCTCGTTGGACATAAATGAGATAGAACCCTGTGATAACACTTTTTTTCGGACCACGATCGAACGACATGGATGGCCATGAATATTGAGCAGCTTTAATATAGGGTTGTAGCGAGAGCCTCCATTCCGAAAATTTTATAGGGTTGTACAAATATTGTTTACAACGTTCTTGAAAGACTCGACGATTGCTCCGACGTCCCGAGGGATAGGACGAGCATTTTTATTCCGATTCTACTCTCTACGTTTTTTGCTCTCAACGATACGAACGAGTTTTTCGTTTTATTTAATTTTCAAGCGTCTGACATTTGTACACGTTGATTATAAAAAGTCAATATCGCGACAATCTTTGAGAATTAATTAAACGATGTTGATCGGTCCTCGAAGTTTAATGTCGCGGGGTAATGACGGGGTTATACGTTGGTACTTTCTAATTTGTGTATTTTTAATAAATGAGAATATTTGCTAAATTGACGAAAACGTAATTGCGTCGAATTACGAAAAATAGATTTTTATCCGGAGATCGAAAGATAATGAAATTTATTCGTAACAAAACAATCGCACAGAAACGGAAGTAAAGGAGTTTAAAATCGTTAAAAATCTAGTATGGCAGAAAAACTATTGAAAAACCAAGACGGACGGATGAAAAATCGTACAAAAATCGACTGATGCATAATGCATGGGAACCTAGACCGAAGAATCGTATCTGTCTTTTTTTTCTTGTATGAAGAACGTTAAGCGTCTTATCTGCTCTATGGGCGAGGAAAATAATAAAAAAATGTTGACAGACGTAATAGAACGGAAAATTGTTTCGAAATTGTTCACGTTCCATTAATGAGTCGCTCGAAATTAATGAAATAAAATCAACCGTAAGAAGATAAGGTTTCAAGATGGTATCGAATTTTTTTCTTACAGAAAATTTCAATCGTATCCGACGACCCCCTTGATTCCATTACCTTATTAAAAGGATAGTGTATAATGATTTTTCCCGCAATTGTCGTTCCCTCTGGTTATTCGAGGCGCGAAACCCGAGTGGATTTCCACTTGCTCGTCTCGTCGTGAATTCGAAAGGGAGAAGGAGAGAAAGAGAGAGAGAGAGGTACGAAGGTGTCGAGAAGCACTGTTTGAGACGAGCGTAGCTATCTCAAGAGAGAAAGAGAGACAGAGAGACAGAGAGAGAGACAGAGAGACAGAGAGAGAGACAGAGAGACAGAGAGAAAGACAGAGAGACAGAGAGAGAGAGAGAGAGAGAGAGAGAGAGAGAGAGAGAGAGAGAGAGAGAGAGAGAGAGAGAAGACAGAGAGAGCGAGTAAAGTGGGTGTCAACGGGGTGCGAGAGCGCATCGCACGGCTAATTGTCGAGCACGGTGAGTTCCCCGGGGGCTCTCTCTATGCCTATACGTGCGGATGCGCGCCAGTAGTGAAAGTCGCGGTTTGGTCGGCCGGCCTGGCCGCCGCACGGCTCTCCTCCACTGCATCGCGTCCCCGCGACTCGTTCTACCGAATATAGTGGCGACGCAGTGGTAAGAGCCCGAGTCGTGCCGAACGTACGCAAGGCTCGAATCTGTGTCGCACACTCATTAAGCCATACCTACTAGCGAGAGAGGGTTGAAGTAGTGGGGGAATGGAGGAAAGGGAAAATACTCAACGAGGATAACATGAAAAGTGCGGAAAAGTCAGCGGGATTGCGGAGTTGCGACTCGGGCACATCTGTACACAAGCTGAGAGTAGAAAAAAGCGCTCTCACCCCCTCTCTCTCTCTCTCTCGCTCTCACCCTCTTCCGTAATTTCGAGGGCGCGGCATATCGAAAGAAAAGACCGCGAAGGGATGACTCAAGCTTTTTCCCTTACTCTCTCTCTCTCTCTCTCTCTCTTGCTCTCTTCATAACATATATACCTATACATTTACCTTTATCTCGCTGCTGCGAAAATGCGATAGAGTGAGACTGCGAGAGTTCAAGTACGCGGATGGTGACTCGGCGCGTTTTCGTAGCTGCGAAAATGTGCAGGAGCAAGTGAGATAGATCGAGGGAGTGAGAGAGAAAGGAAGAGAGAAAAAGAGAGGAGAGCACAGGAGTTTACCAACTTTTCTCTTTGACGATGAAAGATATTAATTAAACTGTCACAGGCAGCCGGGACGAACAAACTCTATTTTGCCACTTACAAGTTTTCTGCGGTCTCTAGCTCACAGTCAGTCTCGCTCTCCTACTCTCTCCCGCACTTTCTCTCCCTCTCTCCCTCTCTCTCTCTCACACACACACAAAACCACCCACACACACATCCAGACACACCTTTTTAAGTATATGTATACATATATAAATGAGTTAGTAAGCGCGAGGAGATGCCTCGCGCACTGTACACCAATCTCGAACCAACTCCCCTTCCCTCCCGCCCATCTACACTCCCGAAGTTTCATCCGTGTCGGACACTTGTCCGCGCTTTAGGCGAGAGAAATCTGATTATACGGGAGTGGTAAACACCGTAGAGGTCCCCGCACGCGGCAATATCGTAAATTATACCCACGCTTCTCGCCGTAGGCGGCCGTTTAATTATTGTTAGTTTCCACATGCGCGTTTAATGTTCTACCCTACAATGTAACTATCAGCAAAGTACTATAAACTAAATATATATCACCCCTCTATATTTATATACGTATATATATATATATATTTATTTTGAAACTCGGGACCAAGACGTTGTTGTCTCCAAGACGCTTCTCTCGTTTGACCCAGTAGCTTTTACTAATTGTCGGGATTAAACCCGCGAGAATCGAGTATGTATTTTACGTATACGTAGGTATAGTAAGGGATGTACGCGGACCAAAAGCGGCTTGGGGCAATACGGGCTCTTGCACACGGCAAATCAGATTAATTAGAGTTCGAAGTCGACCATTCGTGAAAATCGTATTATTGCGGCGTCGGGAGTAACAGCTTGCGGACTCCGTGAGACCCCTTCGTACATTCATATATACATATATGTCCTTATGTATATATTGCGTATATATATAGGATATATGATATTTCTATGTCTGGCGTATGCGAGCGTTATACCCTGCTGAGAAAACACACAGAGCAATATGTTGTGTGTATATATATGTACATATATATATATATATACACATATGTATATGTATAGTGCATAACGGAGGGAGATGAAGATATATATATATATATATAGACATTAGTACAGCATCGTTTCCGGGAGAGGAGAAAAGTTTCGCCGCAGTCTGAGATTCTCGGAGCAGCTCAAGCTCGGGGGCTATTGGTACGGGAGAACTCGCTCGCGAATTTTAAGTCGAGGCACTTGTTCGATATAACTGTAATTTTGGCAAACGTTTAATCCATTATGGTACACGTACCTTATGCATTTATATCGTATGTTTGAGGATGTATAAATACGAGAGTTTGGCTGTCTCGGCAAATTTGAGAAGAAACGAAGAAGAAATAACCGGAACGTTTTTTTTTTGTTTTTTTTTTGTTCTTTTTTGGTACGTCGATGAATTTATCGATTTGAGATTTTTACAACGTGCTCGGGTGCATCGTAATCGTTGCGAGCTTTTACGAAAGAGAATTTATGATTCCTTGACTTACGATATTTTTCAAGGTCATGAATTTTTGAAATACCTTCGGTTTCATTTTTCGTAGAGAAATGCTTGTATTTTTTTCTTAGCTAAGATTTATAAAATGTTGATTATACGTTACGTGTCAGTGACAGTGACGGAAAATTATAAAACATCGAAAAACGTGTCTCTTCGCGGTTTTTAAAATTCATGCCGTTCGTCCGAATCGGTGGGGTCCTTTTTATTTACAAAAGTTAAAAAGAAATCTCCATTATGTTTACCGAGTCGACGGTCGTTACTTTATCGAAAAATGCGAGAGGGCTAACGATAATCCAACGGAATTTTTATAATTCGCGATATAATGGCTGACGGTCGCGAGGTAACCGTGCCCGTTTCGATAATTCCTTCTCATTCTCGCGCATTTACGAGCATTCCGGTTACGTGTGAGATTACACCATAATTCGCAGGGGGGTAGAGGGGCGACACAATAATACACACCGTGTATTAATCTGCGAGCAAGCAAGAGGGTGAACGAGGCAGAAAGGGGAATAGCGTGTAGGGGTTAGAAGAGAGGGCGAGAAAAGGGGTGCCGGGCTTATAGGCTCGAGGGTTGTTTGTCCTCGGAAAAGCACAGCGGTACACTCACCCTCCATGTTTCCCTCTCTATCTCTCTATCTCTCCCTCTCTCGCTCTCTCTCTCTCTCTCTCTCTCTCTCTCTCTCTCTTTCGCTTTATTCGTAAGTTGAAATTAGCTTCTGTCTATGTACCTGGATATGCTCGCGTTTCCCGTACCAACGCGGAATTCGTGCCGCGTTGTTTCATTGATAAACGTATGCACGCCCGAGCGACAACATTTTACCGAGTACGAGGCATCGGTTACCGTAACCCGAAGCCCACCCCTCCACCCTACACACTCCCTCGTTTTACCCCTATCAAACTTCCCCACTCCTCGTTCAATTTCCACGCTCGCTTCTCCTCTTTCCATATATATAACACGGTATATACCACGCCGCACTCTCGATCGGCAATTAGCGCAAGTGTTTGACGCGACATTGTGCTCGGCCTCGGTTCACAGCTATGTACAGAGCCGAATAGCCAGCGAGCAGATATTATCCGCGTGTGGGCATAGAAAAATATGTCCATTGAGAGAGAGAAAAAAAGGAAGAGAGAGCAGAGTACAAAAAATTAATAATAATTTCATCGTACAATCGTTCGTTTTCTTTATTCATCGAATTATCATCGTCATCCCTCAATTATCATAATTATCATAATTTCACTTATCATCATTTCTCGTATTTATCCAACAATTGTTATTTTTTAATTAAACTTCGATCTAGTCGGATCCGTACGTTCCTGGTGTACGATAATTCGTATCGATAATTTAATATCGAAGAGGCTGAATAAATTAAGAAGAGAATAATTGATATTGCGCTATAAATAATTGATTGGGAATTCGTAATTTTTGTTTTTTCATTTTATTCCTGGAGATTTTGATACGATCGACGTTACGTATATATCGTCGGCAGATTGTTCTCGCTTCCCTCGGAGCATTGTTCCGTTCTCGTGTGTCTCACGGGAGTCGGATATTTTCGGCGACTGCATAATATAATAATAAGTATGTAAATGACGGGGCCTCGGGAAATAAGCGACGCAGGGAGCTCAGGACCTACGGAAAACAGATCTGCCATTTGAATACTACGTTTATATATGTATATTTTCTCGTCTTTTTCATTATACTTATATATATATATATGTCTCGCACTAAAAGGACGCGAATAATACACAGGGAGGTTTACCGAACAGCGAGCTGATAACGGCCAACCGGTTCCACATGCACGTTGGGAGATGCATTCGTGTCTTTTTTCGGTATAGAGGAAAAATAACGTGACACAAAAAAAAAATATTATCAGACCGCTATTTTTGTTTTCGTCGTTTTGTGGCCGGCGTTAAAACCGTATACGCCCGCGGTACGACGGCCGACAATATTAAAACGATCCCTTATCCCTCCCCGTGTGCGTGAGCGAGAAACTTTGTATGTGAGGGACGTCTCGTCGTTCGTGTGCGAAAAAAAAATGTCACGTACGTTTATAGCGCGTATGGGTCGTTCTACCGTTATCCGACGAATCACGAGATTCCCAAGTTTTTTTTTGTTATACCGAAGTACGATTTTATCTCGCGATATTCGAAGATTTCGACGTTTTCAACCCTTGCGATCCGTCGCTTCTTGGAAAACTCGAGAGAATTAACTTTCGTACGTGAGTTTTCGAGTTTTTTTGTTATCGTAAAGCGAAATTTTATTTCAAAACTTTCTATAAAATCAAATATTTGTTCGAACAATACTGTGTTTTACTGAAAGGTAAATAATCCAAAATAACGCATACGTTCTGCTTGAGAAGCTTTGGAATTTATCCATTAAATTTTGTTTTTTACGTATGGTTTAAAAAAAAAAAAAATTTGAACGTTCGTCGAATTTTCCAAATCGTTGATTTTTACGAGGCAAAATAACACGCCCGAGTCGCGCACGAATAACAAATTTGTTCATCCACCAGTCCAGTAGAGACAGAACGCCCCATATATCGTTCGTGAGCATGCAAAGGTTCGCTAATGCGCGTAGCTTCGATTTTGGGAATATTTTTTACCGTCGTTCTTGGAAAAAAAAAATAATAAAAATAAAATTCCCCTCCAATCAATCGTGATTGCCCGGTTCCGCAGGACTCGCCCAACTTCTCCCAACAAAAAAAAAAGTAGGTACATCGTAAATTTTGTCATAACACGATTTTCGTTCTCTCGACGATCCACCGATAATTATAAAACATCGTCCATATTTCCCGGCGAAAAAAGAACTGAAAAAACAAAAATTCCCAAAGTATGATTTACTCCCGAAGCAGCGTGAAATAATGATAAAATCGCGTCGATGATTTCCGGTTCGATCGAAAATATCGTCGAGATAAGAGATCTTCAACAGGGTGAAGCGATTTTAGATAAATAATATTTCCCCCTATACCTGTCCCCTCGAGCGTCGATGAGCGAACGAGAATGGAGCAGCGTTGACACTTTCTAATTGAAAATAAAAATTTTTTAAAAATGAAAAAAAAATGAAAAAAAAAAGAAAATAAACAAAAATGAAAAAATTGTTCAATCCTTCGGCATTCAACGGCAGAGGATCGTATCGTCGTATATGGAGAACGAAGTTTAACATATGTTCGGTATGTAGGGTGTCACTGCTGTTGCTCTGGTCGGAGCTGCGCGGGAACATTCGTCAGCGGGAGTTGTGTGACAAACGCGATAACGAACGAGACTTTGAGAGGGCGAGGGAGGTGCACAACGCGTGCTCTACCGAGTTTCATGTTCCACACAAACCCCGACCATCAACAATTCACTGTATATACGGCTGTCCAGAAACGACCGATACCTATATGCCTATATATTCCTATATATATACCTATATATTCCTATATATATACCTATATATTCCTATATATATACCTATATATTCCTATATATATACCTATATATTCCTATATATATATATAGGTGTCGGTATGTATTTAAAAGTGTTTTACGTTTATCCGTAATCGTCAAATGACGTGGAACTCGTCGAACGAATATGGACAGTCGATGCATTATTTGTTTTCGTATCTACGCGTCCGCGACCGTCTGGCTATTGTCTCGTTTTTCTTTTTGGCTTTTTTGTATTTTTTCTTGTTTTTTTTTTCATTTTTTTCATTTTTCTTTCTTTCCCTCCGCGGTTTACGCATTGTCCCGAGCGATTTTGAAACTGAAAAATTTCATCGGTTTGCCTCGGGAGGGACAAAGCCTTTTAAATTATTCTCCGTTATCCGGCTCGCGGACATTCTCTAAATGCACGATGAAACACAAACCGTCCGCCCTCTCGCCCCTCTTTCTCTCGTCCGTTTATTTTTTTTATTTTATTATTTTACGTACAATCGTTCAATGGCAGTGGGTACGTATTTCACACCCTTCGGTTCGCCCTCTGTATATTTGCATACGCGCGCCAATATAGTAGAGTATTCCTCCCGACGATTCATATATACGGGGATGAATCGTCACGACGTTAACACGGGCCGAGTATCAATGTTTCGTTTCGTTGAGCAGCGATAATTTTTCAATGTATTTAGTTTTATTTACAATATTTATTTATTTATTAGATTTATTTTCAGAAGGAAAATTTGCATTTAATAGAAATTTTTCTAACTACAATGAAACTATAGTCAAACATATTATTATTATTGTTATTATTATTATTATTATTACTGTTGTTGTTGTCGTTGTGGTGGTAAAAATGCGCTCGAACTTCAAATTCTCGTACAATTAAACGAACCCAAAATCTTTATTATTCGTGTATTAAAAATCAATCCTCGAACTTTATAGCAATACGCAACAATTTTCAAAAAACTCTCATAGCGTACAATGAAAATAAAAATATCCGGCTAAACGAAACGAGAGAGGGAGGGAGGGAGGGAGGGAGAGAGAGAGAGAGAGAGAGAGAGAGAGAGAGAGAGAGAGAGAGAGAGAGAGAGAGAGAGAGAGAGAGAGAGAGAGAGAGAGAGAGAGAGAGAGAGAGAGAGAGAGAGAGAGAGAGAGGAAGAGAGAGAGAGGGAGGACCATTCTCCACTCGACTCGACGGGATTTTTCCGTCCGGGGATTTCGTCCAACGCTTCTACCGTATCAAAAGCTACATATATCTGTATATTGCGCCTGGATATACATAATATACATGCATATATACGTACCTACATATGTAGAATATGCGGTATGCGTACGACGACGATTATATCCCTCGCTTCAACTTTGCGCACGTTGAAACTCGGATTTACCGGCTGTACATCAACACGCCCGCGAAAAGGAGCCCGTGGGATGGAAAATCTCGGTCCCCGACCCCTGTCCTTCGCGCCGTCTGTCTCCGTCTCGCATTAGTTGCTAAGGACGACCGCAAGAGCGCTCACCGGGCCACGTTCTCAACCCTTTACTCGCACTTAATTGTCCTCACTCTCTTCTTCTTCCCTCACTCTCTCTCTCTCTCTCTCTCTCTCTCTCTCTCTCGCTCTCTCTCGCGCGCGCGCTCGCTCTCTCACAGTCGTCCTTCCCACAGAATGTAGACATATTCCTCTAACGACCTTGCGGTCTCTGTCAATTAAAGCGCACGCTTAAAATTCATTTAAAATATACGAATCCTCTCTCTCTCTCTCTCTCTCTCTCTCATCCTGCATCATTTCTCGTCTCGGTAAAGCTCGTGCTTTCATCCTTTATAGAAATACACACGTATCAGGCAACTGTAGCTTTAATACAAAGGAGAGTCGCAAAACGAATACTTTTTCTATGACTCCGTACTTATACAAACGCATGCGAAAAAAATGTGATCGCATCCACACAAACCGCCAGAGGTTTTTCGCGCACGTGGTACATACACGGAAACAAAAGGAAATATGCGAAAGTGGCGAAAAGGAGCATGGAGAAAAAGAACGTGAGAGACAGAGAGAGAGAGAGAGAGAGAGAGAAAGAAAGTAATCTTCAAACAAACAAACAAAAAAAAACAAGAAAAGAAAAAAAATCTAGGAATAAGGGTGGGGGGGGGGCGGGGTAAAGGGTGCGAGAATAAGTCGCCATCCTGTGCGCAAACCTCGAAAACTCCTCGTACTACTCCTTCCTTCCTCACCCTTACGCGAAAGACCACACTGTAACCCCCGTGGCGTACAAGCGAAAGAGGAGATTGAATTATTTTCCCCTCGGAATAATTCTGCTATGAAATAAAACTCAACGCATATATATAGGTGTCTGTGTGTATGTGTGTGTGTGTGTCTAGATACACGCTAGAGAGATATGGTATAAGAGGAAAAGGAGGAGAAACGACGCCTGGACCGGTATATAACTGGGATCCGGTTGCAAAAGTGTGCGATTCGCGGAGGAGAAAGCCAGAGGGCTGAGGAGAGGTAACGGGTGCGGCCTCCGGTCGCCAATTTCTTCTCCTCTCTCTACACCACCGTGCACAAACCGGCCAAAGCTCCCACCCCCTTTTTCTCTTTCTCTCTCTCTCTCTCACTCTCTCTCACTCTCACACCAATCTTACGGAAAACCGAGCTATTTTCCTCCTCGACTATCGCACGCTCTCTCCCTCTTCTCCCCCCACCATTATCCCTCTGCTACCCTTGCCCACCACACACACTGCACGTCCCGACCGACCCGTCTTTTTCGAGCTTTCTCCCTCTTTCTTTATCTCTCTCTCTCTCTCTCTCTTTCTCTCTCTCTCGTCGCGCCGTAACCCTCATATTACATTTTGTTATATAGGGAAAGCTGAAAATTCCGTTCCCTCTTTTCCCTCGCACGACTCCGCTGTTTCTGTCAGTGAATATCTTACCATAATACCTCACGGACGTACTGGGAGACAGGGGCAAACCTAAGAGAGAGAGAGAGAGAGAGAGAGACACACACACACACAGCGTGTACGTTACGTACGAAAAATCTTCGAAGAATATTTTTTAATATATACACACGGGGGTAGTAAGGGGATTGGAAGGTTGAGTGGTAGTTGGAACCTCGTGTAGGTCTGGCTCGCGCTCACCTACGTTTAGAGTTCTGACAGATTTTTTTTCTCCTGTATGTTCTTGTTTTTCTTTTTTTTTTTTTAGTTTGCGTGAATTTTTAACGGTGACGCATGTGTACGCGTCTCCTTGCCCATCCTTGCGTATGTAATAATTTAGGGGTAGTTGCGAGGGGAGAACGAGAGAGAAAGAGAGAGAGAGAGAGCGGTGGGAAAGGGAATTTTTCTTGGTACAACGTTTTTCGTACATTCTACGGCTGGCAAATTCTCGTACCCTCGTAACGTCTCCGTGGCAAAAGAGCGAATCTGACGAAAAGTTTCCTTTTTGGCGAGAGCCAACGTGTAAAATTACACAGCCGTGTCCCCTCTGGCTTATAGGTCATCTCTGCCTGTACGGTCCGGCACTTCTTTTTCAACCCTTCCACCTCTCAACTACCCTCCCGCCTTGATACATATATTCTCGTACGAAAGCTTTCGTTGATTATTATTGCACATATATCGCGAACCGGAGAGAAAGAGTGAGAGAGAAAAATGAAAAGCGTGTGTGTGCGCGCGCGCGCGCGAGAGAGAGAGAGAGAGAGAGAGAGAGAGAGAGAGAAATAAAGATACTATAATAAGCTCCAAAAGTCCGCCCCCCTGGAGATTCTATATCGAACTTTTACCCCCCCCCCCCTTCCGCCCCTCTCCCTCGATCGCTCTATCTCTCTCTTGACTCCTGTTTTAACTCTCCCGCCGTCCGTTTCCTCGTACAAAGTTTCCGTTTAAAGTTTCTTCCTTCCTTCTCTCTCGCTCTTTCTCTTTCTCTCTCTCTCTCTCTCTCTCTCTACCTTTCTCGCTCTCTCGATATACGTATGTACATATATATAGGGCGAAAGATCGAAAAGCTCGCTAGTAAGTACGGTCTTTGGGGAGAAGATCTCTCCCGTTCGAAGAGAAAGCCAGCAAAGAGAAGGAGTTTAGGATTCCCCGGCGGACGTTGCCGTATTTCGATCGCTTTCGCGGAACTTAAAGTTTCCTGGTGTTACGAGAGAGGGAGAGAGAGAGAGAGAGAAAGCCGGAGGTTCTGGTTTGTTCCCCATTCGGGACCCGCATGTAGAAATAGGATAGATAGAGCTGAGAGAAAGAGGAAGAGAAAGGGTGGAAGCGAACCCGCGGCAAAGCAAAACATAAAAGCTGGCCCAAGTGTGGCTCACCTGGGGCAAGTAGACTCGATGGGTCGAGTATTAAGTTCGAATGTCCCGAAGAGCCGTCGGGGAAAAAAAATCTAAATATATACGATCTCACCCTAGTGCATGCATTATATCGATAAGAAGAAGAGCGCGAGAGAGAGAGAGAGAGAGAGAAAGAAAGCAAACTACAAGTACAACATAAAACGCATTTTCGTTCGGGCATATTCGTATTTTCTATTCCAGCACTTTTCCCCTCTCTCTCTCTCGCTCGCTCTCTCTCGCACTCCCTTATCTCCGGACTTTCCGTCGAGTCCTCTCGTTTTCCACTAAAGTAATATAAATTTTTCCATAATGCTTGACTTCGCAGTGCCTCGGGGATGAGAAAGAAAGAGAGAAGGATAGTTTTGCTCGTTCTCGCCCGTATTGCACGACCATCGATGTTTATGACATTCCCCCGACCCCTCGACTCCCATCCCTACCGACCAATGACCCGGCCCCTCTCTCCTTGCCCCGTTCATCCACTTACCGCTGTTTCTCGAGCGAGCTTTCTCCGGAGTCCTTCTACCGGATAAAGAGCTCCGCACGAACTTCTCTCGTCCCCGATACGTGGCATTACCGGTGCACCATCTTTCCTTTATTACATTCCTGGCGAGGTAAATTACCGTCCCTAAATCAGAATTTGCTATTTTTTTTCTCCTCTCTCTCTCTCTCTCTCTCTCTCTCTCTCTCTCTCTCTTTTTCATTCTCTCTGCCTCTCGTATTTTCTCGCTGTTTTTGCGCGTAATCACGCCATCTTGATATCGACGTACGTAAATTTTCCCTTATAACCACAACCACGCACAAATATTTACAACCGACATCATAACAGTTGATCGAGCATCCCCGATGTCACGTCAATCTTCGTTTTACTGTCGGATATTATTTTTTCTCACTTTTTTTTCAATCCCACAATGATATAAAATGGGACAAAAACGTGGTGAAATGAATTTCTCGTATAGATACTTCGTGTATACGTATACACCATAGATATCTCTCTATCTACCTATATACATTGGAAATAGCAATAATACCTTCCTATATAGAAACTTCATTCCTAGTCTGCCATAACAGTACTCAAATCCGTACGTATGGATATAGAAACTTCTATATATATATATATATATATCGATATAAAGCTATAAATATAGTGGGCGTACACTGACGGTTATTGTGAAACGTGCTTGGGAGATTAAACACGCACCTTTCAATAACTTATAACTAAGGTACGCCGAGAGTGCTGGTCCATCTTCGAGAAATACATATATCTAATGTCACTGCGTATATACATATATATATATGTAGGAGGTGCATGTTACCGGGGGACAGTAGTTACGGTGGCTTAAGGGCGAACGGTCCCAGGGGCGCACGTGTTTAGCTTTCCAACAAGCTCCGTGGGCGTCTTCTTGTCGCGAGAGATGCATTCTACGTGTCCATCGATGTATGAATTTGTGTGTATGTATGCGTGTATATATATTTGCCCGTTCCTGATTCGGTTGCAACGCACGAGGTACTCGCAAAACGCGAGACTCTCCAAAAGTTTGTCGCCAGCTCTGGCTCTCTCGCTCTCCGTCTTTCTGTCTTCCTCTCTCGGTATGTGCTTTACACCCGGTTGCAAAGTGTCGGGAACGAGCCAAGAAATGTTATAAAGGCTTCTTCCACGTATATATTGTAACGAGAATTCGCCGACTTCTCGCTACGCGAACGAATTCGATCGAGGAATGGGTCGGATTTACGCCCCTTGGCCGATGGACGAACAACAAAGATCGAGAGTCTCCGCGGGATTCTCGGAAGTACACCGAGCGTCGAGGACCGCTCAACACGGCGCCTCGTTTGTTGGGGCTCGGGGTGGCGAGGGGGGACGCGGTGTTGTTTTGAGTAGCCTGGTGGCATAGAGCGTGGGTCAACCGCGGGGATACGGGACGCCGGCCCCGCGAGGTGAGCCTCCCCCGTCCTCCGAACCACTCCGGGCTCCGTGAGGAAGACGCTCGGTGGGGAGACGTTGATCGGGGTGACGGGAGCACTCGGGTCCTACGTGAACTGTGCACGTCACCCGTCAACTCTGCCCCTCCCTGGCCTCGGGTCACTCGTCGGCCGGCGAGGGGAACGAGGCACGGGAGGACTGAGGAGAAGCTCCGCGGAGAGAGAGCATCGACAAAGGAATCGGCGAAGAAAGTGAGAAAAGGGGAAAGGCCAGGCGAACAAGGGGAAAATAGGAGAGTCGCAACGCTCGCGTAACGAGCAATGAAAATCAGTTAGGCACGAGCGATTAGAACGGCAGGAAGTGTGACGAACAAGGCTCCGTAGCGAAGGATCGCGGGCAGCCACCAACGAAAAAGGCTACGTGCGCGGAGGGAGACGGAAGGCGACGAGAGGATCATCGGCAGCGGCGGACGAAGGACCTCGGCACCAGCAGCCATCATTTGCGTGAGTAAAACTTCGTGGCTTCTCGAAAGGCCATTTTCTCCTTTCGACGACTCGGCGGGCCTTTTGTTAAGTTAGATTCCAGTAATTTGTTGCGTTATTACGGGCTCGAGCTTTCCCCTTGGCGGGGCGATGATTTCGAGGGCTCGAGCGCCTAAGTCGTTAATTAAATTTTGCAGTATTTAGCCGTCGGGGAGTCGAAGCCTAAATCGTGAATTCAGTGCGCGTGATAGCATTATTTCGCCGGCCGGCACGGCCGGCGTGTCGTGTAGTAGCGGGCTCGTGTTTACGAGTCGGCAGCTTCGAGACCGCTGTCCTCTACGGCGACCCCCCGTTATTGTTCCGGGTGTACCTCGGTCTAGCCGTAGTGATGGGTATGTCCGACGTTCGAGCGGTCAGTAGTAATGGGTATGTCCGACGTTCGAGTCTTGAGTAGTGATGGGTATGTCCGACGTTCGAGTCTTGAGTAGTGATGGGTATGTCCGACGTTCGAGCCGTCAGTAGTAATGGGTATGTCCGACGTTCGAGTCTTGAGTAGTGATGGGTATGTCCGGTGTTTTGCGTGTTCGGTAGTAGGTCTAAAGTAGTCTTCGTCCCATCTCTCTCACACGTCTGCGATCCAGTCAGGAGTTACGCGTCGTTCGCGAGTATCTATCGGTTATCTATCGGTCGCGCTTATGTATCAGCTATCTATCGGTTATCTATCGGTCATCGACCGGTTATCTATCGCAGTTTCGTCAGCGTAACTACCCGTCGTGGTTATCTATCGGTTATCTATCGGTCGCGCTTATGTATCAGCTATCTATCGGTTATCTATCGGTCATCGACCGGTTATCTATCGCAGTTTCGTCAGCGTAACTACCCGTCGTGGTTATCTATCGGTTATCTATCGGTCGCGCTTATGTATCAGCTATCTATCGGGTATCTATCGGTCATCGACCGGTTATCTATCGCAGTTTCGTCAGCGTAACTACCCGACGTGGTTACCTATCGGTCATCTATCGGTCGCGCTTATGTATCAGCTATCTATCGGTTATCTATCGCGTATATCTATCGTCATTAGCCGTCGGGGCTATCTATCGGTTATCTATCGGTCATCTATCGGTTATCTGTCGCGGTTTCCCCATTGTAATTATATGTAGCGGTTATCTATCGCAGTTTCGTCATCATAACTACCCGTCGTGGTTATCCCTCGGTTGTCGATCGGTCATCTGTCGGTTATCTATCGTGGCTGTTTTCAGACGCAGCGTACCCGCGATAATTCCGGCGGTCAAGTCCACCGATCGGACAGATATTTTGCGCGTCCTTAAGGGGGAGACTGAAACCCCGATTCCGCGGCTATCCAACGACGCAGCGTACCCGCGATAATTCCGGCGGTCAAGTCCACCGATCGGACAGATATTTTGCGCATCCTTAAGGGGGAGACTGAAACCCCGATTCCGCGGCTATCCAACGACGCAGCGTACCCGCGATAATTCCGGCGGTCAAGTCCACCGATCGGACAGTTATTTTGCGCATCCTTAAGGGGGGAGACTGAAACCCCGATTCCGCGGCTATCCAACGACGCAGCGTACCCGCGATAATTCCGGCGGTCAAGTCCACCGATCGGACAGATATTTTGCGCATCCTTAAGGGGGAGACTGAAACCCCGATTCCGCGGCTATCCAACGACGCAGCGTACCCGCGATAATTCCGGCGGTCAAGTCCACCGATCGGACAGTTATTTTGCGCATCCTTAAGGGGGGAGACTGAAACCCCGATTCCGCGGCTATCCAACGACGCAGCGTACCCGCGATAATTCCGGCGGTCAAGTCCACCGATCGGACAGTTATTTCGCGCATCCTTAAGGGGGAGACTGAAACCCCGATTCCGCGGCTATCTAACGACGCAGCGTACCCGCGATACTTCCGGCGGTCAAGTCCACCGATCGGACAGTTATTTCGCGCATCCTTAAGGGGGAGACTGAAACCCCGATTCCGCGGCTATCTAACGACGCAGCGTACCCGCGATACTTCCGGCGGTCAAGTCCACCGATCGGACAGATATTTTGCGCATCCTTAAGGGGGAGACTGAAACCCCGATTCCGCGGCTATCCAACGACGCAGCGTACCCGCGATAATTCCGGCGGTCAAGTCCACCGATCGGACAGATATTTTGCGCATCCTTAAGGGGGAGACTGAAACCCCGATTCCGCGGCTATCTAACGACGCAGCGTACCCGCGATACTTCCGGCGGTCAAGTCCGCCGATCGGACAGTTATTTTGCGCATCCTTAAGGGGGAGACTGAAACCCCCGATTCCGCGGCTATCTACGGGTGCTACGCACCCGCGATCGTCCAAGCGTCGTACCGACTCAGGTCGGGGACTCGCATAACCTTAAGACGGGCCGGCGGCCCGGTTAGTTGTACTGCTACTAATGTAGGCTAGTGATAAGCAACCCCTGTAAGAACAGCCTAGTACGTAAGCCCGGCGAGCCACGTCAATAAATCTGATGAATTTTCACGACCATCGTTGGAGTCATTATTGCGGCCACGGCCTTTCTCACCTTCGTCCACACCCCTCTACCTAGTTCGCCGCATGGCGGGCTGAGCTAGCCTGTTACGGAGCCGGAAACCCCTCGACCCTCGTCTCGCGGGGGCGCCGGGCCACCGGGGCGGAAAACTAAAATAAGCCGGTCTGGACCGGTGGTACCCACGGTACCTGGCGCCCAACCGCCCCGGTCGGCCCCGCCAGCCTGGCAGGAGACCGCGTCCCCGGCTAGCGAGGCGGCCGAGGGGGAGTACGAAGGTGACGAGACAATCTCGTTACAAATGGCGCCCCACGTTGGGCGCCATTTGTAACGAGATTGTCTCGTCACCTTCGTACTCCCCCTCGGCCGCCTCGCTAGCCGGGGACGCGGTCTCCTGCCAGGCTGGCGGGGCCGACCGGGGCGGTTGGGCGCCAGGTACCGTGGGTACCACCGGTCCAGACCGGCTTATTTTAGTTTTCCGCCCCGGTGGCCCGGCGCCCCCGCGAGACGAGGGTCGAGGGGTTTCCGGCTCCGTAACAGGCTAGCTCAGCCCGCCATGCGGCGAACTAGGTAGAGGGGTGTGGACGAAGGTGAGAAAGGCCGTGGCCGCAATAATGACTCCAACGATGGTCGTGAAAATTCATCAGATTTATTGACGTGGCTCGCCGGGCTTACGTACTAGGCTGTTCTTACAGGGGTTGCTTATCACTAGCCTACATTAGTAGCAGTACAACTAACCGGGCCGCCGGCCCGTCTTAAGGTTATGCGAGTCCCCGACCTGAGTCGGTACGACGCTTGGACGATCGCGGGTGCGTAGCACCCGTAGATAGCCGCGGAATCGGGGGTTTCAGTCTCCCCCTTAAGGATGCGCAAAATAACTGTCCGATCGGCGGACTTGACCGCCGGAAGTATCGCGGGTACGCTGCGTCGTTAGATAGCCGCGGAATCGGGGTTTCAGTCTCCCCCTTAAGGATGCGCAAAATATCTGTCCGATCGGTGGACTTGACCGCCGGAATTATCGCGGGTACGCTGCGTCGTTGGATAGCCGCGGAATCGGGGTTTCAGTCTCCCCCTTAAGGATGCGCAAAATATCTGTCCGATCGGTGGACTTGACCGCCGGAAGTATCGCGGGTACGCTGCGTCGTTAGATAGCCGCGGAATCGGGGTTTCAGTCTCCCCCTTAAGGATGCGCGAAATAACTGTCCGATCGGTGGACTTGACCGCCGGAAGTATCGCGGGTACGCTGCGTCGTTAGATAGCCGCGGAATCGGGGTTTCAGTCTCCCCCTTAAGGATGCGCGAAATAACTGTCCGATCGGTGGACTTGACCGCCGGAATTATCGCGGGTACGCTGCGTCGTTGGATAGCCGCGGAATCGGGGTTTCAGTCTCCCCCCTTAAGGATGCGCAAAATAACTGTCCGATCGGTGGACTTGACCGCCGGAATTATCGCGGGTACGCTGCGTCGTTGGATAGCCGCGGAATCGGGGTTTCAGTCTCCCCCTTAAGGATGCGCAAAATATCTGTCCGATCGGTGGACTTGACCGCCGGAATTATCGCGGGTACGCTGCGTCGTTGGATAGCCGCGGAATCGGGGTTTCAGTCTCCCCCTTAAGGACGCGCAAAATATCTGTCCGATCGGTGGACTTGACCGCCGGAATTATCGCGGGTACGCTGCGTCTGAAAACAGCCACGATAGATAACCGACAGATGACCGATCGACAACCGAGGGATAACCACGACGGGTAGTTATGATGACGAAACTGCGATAGATAACCGCTACATATAATTACAATGGGGAAACCGCGACAGATAACCGATAGATGACCGATAGATAACCGATAGATAGCCCCGACGGCTAATGACGATAGATATACGCGATAGATAACCGATAGATAGCTGATACATAAGCGCGACCGATAGATGACCGATAGGTAACCACGTCGGGTAGTTACGCTGACGAAACTGCGATAGATAACCGGTCGATGACCGATAGATACCCGATAGATAGCTGATACATAAGCGCGACCGATAGATAACCGATAGATAACCACGACGGGTAGTTACGCTGACGAAACTGCGATAGATAACCGGTCGATGACCGATAGATAACCGATAGATAGCTGATACATAAGCGCGACCGATAGATAACCGATAGATAACCACGACGGGTAGTTACGCTGACGAAACTGCGATAGATAACCGGTCGATGACCGATAGATAACCGATAGATAGCTGATACATAAGCGCGACCGATAGATAACCGATAGATACTCGCGAACGACGCGTAACTCCTGACTGGATCGCAGACGTGTGAGAGAGATGGGACGAAGACTACTTTAGACCTACTACCGAACACGCAAAACACCGGACATACCCATCACTACTCAAGACTCGAACGTCGGACATACCCATTACTACTGACGGCTCGAACGTCGGACATACCCATCACTACTCAAGACTCGAACGTCGGACATACCCATCACTACTCAAGACTCGAACGTCGGACATACCCATTACTACTGACCGCTCGAACGTCGGACATACCCATCACTACGGCTAGACCGAGGTACACCCGGAACAATAACGGGGGGTCGCCGTAGAGGACAGCGGTCTCGAAGCTGCCGACTCGTAAACACGAGCCCGCTACTACACGACACGCCGGCCGTGCCGGCCGGCGAAATAATGCTATCACGCGCACTGAATTCACGATTTAGGCTTCGACTCCCCGACGGCTAAATACTGCAAAATTTAATTAACGACTTAGGCGCTCGAGCCCTCGAAATCATCGCCCCGCCAAGGGGAAAGCTCGAGCCCGTAATAACGCAACAAATTACTGGAATCTAACTTAACAAAAGGCCCGCCGAGTCGTCGAAAGGAGAAAATGGCCTTTCGAGAAGCCACGAAGTTTTACTCACGCAAATGATGGCTGCTGGTGCCGAGGTCCTTCGTCCGCCGCTGCCGATGATCCTCTCGTCGCCTTCCGTCTCCCTCCGCGCACGTAGCCTTTTTCGTTGGTGGCTGCCCGCGATCCTTCGCTACGGAGCCTTGTTCGTCACACTTCCTGCCGTTCTAATCGCTCGTGCCTAACTGATTTTCATTGCTCGTTACGCGAGCGTTGCGACTCTCCTATTTTCCCCTTGTTCGCCTGGCCTTTCCCCTTTTCTCACTTTCTTCGCCGATTCCTTTGTCGATGCTCTCTCTCCGCGGAGCTTCTCCTCAGTCCTCCCGTGCCTCGTTCCCCTCGCCGGCCGACGAGTGACCCGAGGCCAGGGAGGGGCAGAGTTGACGGGTGACGTGCACAGTTCACGTAGGACCCGAGTGCTCCCGTCACCCCGATCAACGTCTCCCCACCGAGCGTCTTCCTCACGGAGCCCGGAGTGGTTCGGAGGACGGGGGAGGCTCACCTCGCGGGGCCGGCGTCCCGTATCCCCGCGGTTGACCCACGCTCTATGCCACCAGGCTACTCAAAACAACACCGCGTCCCCCCTCGCCACCCCGAGCCCCAACAAACGAGGCGCCGTGTTGAGCGGTCCTCGACGCTCGGTGTACTTCCGAGAATCCCGCGGAGACTCTCGATCTTTGTTGTTCGTCCATCGGCCAAGGGGCGTAAATCCGACCCATTCCTCGATCGAATTCGTTCGCGTAGCGAGAAGTCGGCGAATTCTCGTTACAATATATATATATATATATAAGTGTAAAGATAAAATTTAATGTTGGCATATTCTTGCCTTATATTACTTATGAACTACGTGAAATAGCCATTAATTATTTTCTAAGCGGAAATCAATATTAGCTGCGTTCGGAGGATATTGTTTTTTTTTTAAATTATCTTATAAAATACGTGTGTACACATGTAGTTTACGGCCTTATAGGACACCCGGTATATGCATCGTCTCTTTCATATCGCACACCCGTTATATGAGTTATGGCTTGTGAATCGAAGATCCAGTATATTCTTTATCTCTTCGAAATGAGACGGTACGGTACGCGTTGAATCCTTTTTAATTGGGACACCCGGTATATGCCTCATCGCTCCCAAATTGGACACTCGATATACGTTCGATTTCTTATAAACGCCCAACCCGGTATATTTCTCATCTCTCTCAAACTAGAAAATTCGATACCTGCTTTAACTTTTTTTCATGGGACACCCGGTATATGACTCATTGCTTTCAAATCGTACAGCGGTTATATCTTCAATTCTATATCCATAGAACTCTCTCTCACTATATATATTGTCTCTCTCATACGAGGCCTCCGGTACGTGTTTCGTTCCTTTTAAATGGCTCACCCGGTATATAACGCTTCGGGTTCAAATCGAATACACGTTGTACGTTTAATTCTTTATAAATTGAACATCCTGCATATTTATCGTCTCTTTCGTACGAGACACTCGATGTACGAGCTATTTTTAATACGAAAAACTGTGTACTCTTAATTTGATCGTTTTGAAATTGGACACCCGGTATATTAAACATCACCACCTCGATTATGTTGGACGACTGCAGCGGCGACGAACAATTTTATTGTATAGATATACGCATATATGTATATATATATATGTATACATATATCCTAAATGTCCTATTAGTTTAATCCGCATTGTGATAACAGGGTAATCTATGACTCGCAGATGTTCCGAGCTTCGCTAAACCGATTGGAAACGTGACAGCAGCTTGCAGAGGCGAGGCAGTTCTGTCGTGTACCATTAGAGGATTGGGCAACTACAAGGTAAGAGGAATCTCGCGTTCACCTCCTCTCGTTCTCCCTCTCTACTCTCTCACTCGTTAATATAACCGCTTAGTGTAAATTAAACGGATCTCACGAGGCTCCCTCGCTTTTCGAAAATGAGGAAAATACCATTAATCGAAAACACCAATTTTCCGACGTTAAACATTTTACTCTATTTCTTTATCTTTCTCGTACACTCGAAATGAATTATAATAATGACAATCAGTTTCGATGCAAAGCTCTCTCCGCTCACTTGCCAAAAGCTTTTATCGTGTTAACCAGAGAGTAAGAGAGCATGATAGAGAGAGAGAGAGAAAGAGAGAGAGATACTTAAACGTTAATTTCGTTGAAGAGATTTTCACGGGGGATGAAACGTTAACGATCGAATAATTTCTACATTTGCCTGATTCCAAAAGTACCCTGTTGAGAAGGTTGAAACTCTCGGTGAACACGTTAAACTAGGAAATATATATGTATATATATATACATATATATATATATATATATATATATATATATATATATATATATATATATATATATATATATATATATATATATATATATATAAATGTGTATATATGTATATATAAGCATTTAACGAGTCCCCAGAATCTTTTTCCACTTATTCTTCGTTCTTTTACGTACTTCTAAGACTATCAAATTAAACCAGGCCCGATGCTCTTCGAGGGATAAAGCGATGAGGCAAAAAGGCGTGAAAAGTGCTTATGGGTCATTCCCTCCCATAAACCGAGGTGGCAGCCTGCATCGATTTCTTTATTCGTCTGCTATTCCAGACGTCTCATTTCATGATACGAAACGAGATCATCTGGAAAAGAGACATTCGGAATTCTATGGATTTAGGATAAGATCTAGATCGAGCTGTTCTTTATCGAGCGAATATTTAAATTTTCTTCGTCGATCTTCATCCATTTAATCATTTCTATCTTTTATTTTAATTCACTTTATATTTAATAATTGATCAAAGAAATTAAATTATAAGAATTACGTAATTATATATAGAGAAAAACGAATAAAAATATATGCAATTAATTATTTGTAATAATTGAACGCTAACAAATGGTTTCACCGACATTCGCGAAAAAGAAACAAAACGAGATCGGATTTTTTACGTGATTGGCAACAACGACTTTCGAAAGTGTTTCAACAAAGCGGAGACGCGCGTCAATTAAAATCCAATTTTCCGTTCCGTTTACCGGCGCTCTTTTTTTTACGAACAATTCTTGCGCGATTGTTTCTTTTTTACGACGGAATTTCATCGCGATAACAATGGAGAATCAAAATTGAAAAGCATTCTTTTGCATTCGTCAAATTTAACGATGGATAAAAAATCGGGCATTGCTCGATTGACGATACGCGGGGTCCGATAAAATTCACGGGATAAATTTCGTTACGTCGCGGATACGGGAATCAAATAATGGAAACACGCACTTGTATCAAGAGCCGTAATCGAATCATCCGTTTTCACGAAAATACCTCGTTATACTTGCGTCACGGATGGCAATTACTCTTTTTTTTATAAGAAGTTGAAAGCAAAAATAAATTCCAGTGATCCACTCGTTTCGAGAACGATAAAATTGCTGCAATTCGTTTTTTTAAAACCCTACCGCTTCTCTACGAGGACAACCAAAAATGATGAGAAAAAGGAAGAAAAAGGTTCACGAGTATAACCGGCTCCTTGACGTGTTCAAGAAGGAGCGAAAGGAAAGGAAAGGGAGAACGAGAGAGAGAGAGAGAGAGAGAGACAAAGAGAGACAAAAAGAAGAAGAGAAGGACGAAGACGTAAGTACAATACCGTTGAGACTAAATCTTCGTGTTCTGCATCGTCGACGACGGCGTTGACGTCGCAGAGACGACGAAAAAAAAAAGAAAAACGAGAGAAAAAAATAAAAAAAGACAGCGCACTTTCCTTCCCAGCGGGACCGGGTTAACTCCTCTTTACGAATTTGCTAACGGAGCTCATTAAGCGTAGCAGCAACATCCGTATATTTTTTTCAGATAAAAAAAAATTAAACAACGAACCATAAATTTTTCTCGACAGCTACAAAGACATAATTCTATGATGAAACGTGAGACAAATACACCGTGACTAAATGGTGACAATTTTCATCATTCGGAACACGAAACATCCCTCGATCTCTCGAGACGTGATAAGATCTCGTCAACACTGCGAATTCTTCTCGAAATAATACTTCACCGTTTCGTTCTCGCAGATACCGTTTTAGAGCTCGATATTATTAAATTTCACGCAAACTATTAACAGAGAGAGAGAGAGAGAGAGAGAAAGGAGGAAATAGATAAGAAGAAAACGGGGGAGAGAGAGAGAGAGAGAGAGAGAGAGAGATAGTATAAAAGAGCACACCTATAATGTCAAAACCAGCGTGTACAAAGGATACTTGGATAGGAACAAGAGACCTTTTATTGTATTTGCACAGTTTCCAAGAGCCGTATAGCCCTGCAGTTTCTGCTGTATTTCACAACGGGAACGAAGTGCCGAGATACGATGATACGTATTGTACATACCACAAACGGAAAACATGAGTATCTTACAAGGAGGAACGTCTAAAAGAAAAAAGAAATAAAAATCGTACTTGTCTCGTCTGTGATCGTTCGAACTCGCATTATCAAAAAAAAAATATATATACGAGTATATGTACGATAGTGAGCCAGTATAGATATAGACGAAAAATAAAAGAAACACGAAAAAAGAGAAAGAGAGAAAACTGAGAGTAAAATTCAGAGGGTGAGATTGAAGAGCCATCGGACGATTGGACAAAAAACCTAAATCTTTCGTCGTTTCAATGAACCGAGATCTCTGGACGAAAAATGAAGCACTTTTTCACAAATATTGATGTATAAGTATGTGTGTCTTACATACACTGTTACATAAGACCGTCTCTCCTCTCGAAGATTTATATATACGTACATAACAACAACAACAACAACAACAACAAAACAGAGAAAAAAGGTCTCGGGGGAATTTTTTTCACCCTCAAATGGCGAAAACAATCGCCTCTCGCTGATCGCTCGTTATACATACTTGTTGGACATTGCGCGGACGAAAAATCTTGGCAGGAGAAACAAAGGCCAACGGTAGTAGAAAATACTGCGAGGAGACGAAAGAAATAAAATATAAAAAGGATAGTCTCGGGGCGATGGTGTTCCGTCTGTACAACGTTTCGAGATCTGGCCAACTCTTTCATTGAGCGCGGCTGACTCGTGCCGTCCGTTTCTACTGTCGTTTCTCTCGCTGCATGTAACAGCAGCGTGAGTGTCATGATGATTCCGATACAATACTCTCTCTCTCTTTCTCTCTTTGTCTCTTCTTTCTTCCTCCCTCTCTCTCTCTCTCTCGGTTGGGCTTGTTTTATTCTACTCTCACTCCAACTCACTCTCTCACTCGTTCCCATTAGGCATCGATGAACGAGAGGATTTGGGCAACGATGCGAGGGTCTAGCGAGATGGAGATAAAAGACAGATAGGAAGAGTGAGAGAGAGAGAGAGAGAGGGATGGAGTGAAACGAGAAGAAAGAGAAAAGATATGGTCTGGAGTCCGAGAGCGCTGGAGTTTCCCTCGGGGGTAAGCGCGAGCATATACTTGCCTCGGGGGCTTATTCAGACAAATCGGTGATTGCTGCGGAGGCGAGGATAAGGATAGCGTCCCCACAAACACAAACAAACACACACATACGCATGTACACAAATGGAAGAACACACGTAGGAAATACTAGTCTGAAGGTAAACGAGGAAGGGGGTGAGGGTTGGGGGTACGGGTCGCGCGATGTTAGAGAATGATCTATGTAGTCGTATATACACGTAAAGAGAAGATGCGAGTGAGAGTAAGAGGGAAAGAGAGAGAGAGAGAGAGAGAGAGAGAGAGAGAGAGAGAGAGAGCGAGAGAGAGTGAGCGAAAGAGAGAAAGAATGAGTCGTGGTCGTTGGAGCGACGAGAACGAAAAGAGCAGATGGGAGATAGATACCAGCTCTCGCATCTCGCTCTTTCTACTCTCGTTCTATCTCGCTCCCTTAACATCGCTATATATATCGAAACGAACGACGACTAGAAGAGACAGAGAGTGGTAGAAAAGTTAGAACGACCAAGGGAAATAGAGAGTGAGCGAGAGAGAGAGAGAGAGTATGTGTGTATGTGTGTCTGTGTATTTATGTGAAAGAGAGAAAGAGAGAGAGAGAGAGAGAGAGAGAGAGAGAGAAGAATGATTGTTTCCATGATTACAATAGAACGGAAGGGGAAATGGGATGAGGAAAGGATGAGAGCGTATAGAGTAGGAGGGGGAGGACCCCGGATAGAGGCCAGAAATGGCATGAAATGGTATGGGGAGCAATCTCTTAGCGCTAACGTAGATTCGTGGCCCAAGGACTCTCGAAATATCACACCGACGGGTAAATCCTCACTATCGTGTATACATATATATGTATATATATATATATTTATATATATACATATATATATATATATATATACACGTAATACATCGTGAGAGCATTTCAGACATATATATATGTGTGTATAATCGTGATTCGTCTTCTTCTTCATCCCTCGCAACTAGCGGATGTCAAGCATCAAAACTACGTCTATATAGTAAACTGGAACCACCAGGGAATTTTTCTCCCGTACTAAACTCGTCGGATAATGTGTGTCAGCTGTCAAAGCTCCCAGTGTGTGGCCCGGTCGCTGTGCCTTTTGCTCTCTCTCTCTCTCTCTCTCTCTCTCCCTTGCTGTACCTTTCTACCAGACTCGAGCTCACGATCGAAATCTCACGTATTTCATTCCGCGTTCCAACTTCTCTCTCTCTCTCTCTCTCTCTCTCTCTCTCTCTCTCGCTCTCTCTTTCTGTCTTTTTTTCCACTCTGTCTCCGTGCCCACTATACCTCCGGCTCGAATCTTCGCCGCACCGAGAGCGTAACGTACATACATCTAACCCGAGGATTCGTGTACTCCACCCTCCTTCTCCCCCTCTCTCGCTCTCTCTTTCTCTCTCTCTCTCGCTCTGTCTCTCCCTCGCACTGAGGTCCATTCACGTTTTCACCACGAATCCAGATAAACCATCATTTTCGCACATTATTACGTGTATTACTCTTCTCTCGGTCTAGCCCTTCTCATCCACCCCTTTATCCCTTCTCTATCCCTCTACCTATAGGTACGATCGAATCTCGTATATTTTCGCCGCACTGCATCAGAGAAACCATCTAAGGTTTTGCACCCCTCGTTCCCAACACACTTTTCTTCCTGACGCATATATATATATATATATAATATACGTATGTGAAAACTGGAAGAACCCTTTAACGTATGCTACATAGATATATAGAGCGCATGTTTATCGTCGGGATCGCGATGAAACACTCTCGTGGCTGTGAAAATTTGTTTGCGGTCACGTTCGTGCGGATGTAAAGAGGTTTTTGTATGTGTATGCTCGCGTACAACGAAACAGAAGATATAAGAGACGACGCGTGTACGCTCGTTGGCGCGATAGAAATCTTTTTTGTCCGTCCTCCCTCTCACTGCCTCGCCCCACCGGCCCTGAAATAAAGAAAATTGTCGCGCCACGTAGAAAAGAGCAGTTTTTTTTTAAGTTCTCGCGGGGGTTAAAATTTATAGACTTTTTCTTCTCATTTTTTGTTTTGTTTTCTTCGTTATTACGCAAAATTCGTTGCGACGAAGATTGCGTTTCGTCGAACAGCGAGACGAGGGATGATTCTGGCGTATCACGTCTTCAATTGGGAGGTATTATTTGCTCCGTTAATTATTCAGTCATTATTGTTATATATGGAGATTACCGCGGCACCATTATATTTCAAACGAGTCAAATATATATATATACGCGATTTCAAACTCCGAAACCACCCCTCTCGTCGTCTCCTTCTACCTCTCTCAACATCTCTTGTCCTTTGTAGTGAGATCGACGGCGCGAGAGGAAACCCGAATTCTCCATGACGACAACCCTATACGAATCGCTGTGAGGATTATGTACATATATATATACATATATGTGGGTATATAGGTATATATGTACGAATATATATATATATACGACACAGAGAATAATATATCTCGGGAGCGTTTGACGAGTGCACGCTACGTCCGATTTTACATCACGAAGATGGATCTGTGTGCGAAAGCGGAGAGGAAGCTTCGTATCATATACGGGGTGTCCCATTTTCACCCCCCCCCCCTCCGCCGCCGCCCTCCCCGCCCAGCTTTGAATATCCTTGAGCATTTTTTTATTTTTTTTATTTTTTGTAGAAAAGTTTCGAGGTTCGAGAGGGGTTGTAAAATGGCATTACATGTTTGATCTTAAGTAAGGTCGTTTGAAGTTCAACCTCTTTTTTTTAATGAAACTCGGTATATTTTTATACAGATCCGTATTCTGCGTGACAAAAAATAAGAAATATTTTTTCAGAAAATCTTAACTTTTTATCGTGATTAGCAAAATTTGCAGCAATTTCTGGATTTTTGTAAATTCTTTGCTCGTAAACTAAATAATTGTATTTAATTAAAACGTTCTTTTTAAATATTATCTAAGAATCCTTACCCAAATTCAATCATTTTTTTACTAGAGCGACGTTTTTTACAAAACTTTATTTTTCGAGCAAAAAACTTATGAAAATGCCACAATTGCCAATAGCCAATTATCTTTAAAAAATGAAGATTTTCTGGAAATATGTTTCGAACAAAAGTTTCTTATTTTTTTATATGAAATACGAATCTGTAAAATAATATTCCCATTAAAAAAAAAGAAGTTAAACTTAAAATAATCTCGAAAATCTCCACTTAAGATCGAACGAGTAATACCACTTTACGTCCCCCTTCGAAACTAAAAACTTTTATACGAAACATTTTTTTAAATACCATTGTCGAAAGATATTCGACTGGTGAAGTTTAAAATGGGACACCCTGTATATAGTGATGGATATAGATATTGATATAAATATAGATATATATGTAGTTGTACATGTGCAGTGATGAACTATATTCGAGCCTTTATCGCTTCTGTCTGCGTCTCGTCCCTCATTCTAATATTCCCTCGCGGTTTTGCCTCGCACAAATTTCTGGAACCCGCAAAGGCTCTTCAGGCATTTAAACACTTCAATAGACTCTCCAACGCTCAAGCGTTGCACTCTTCACTATCTCATCGTATATCTCTCTCTTCCTCACTTTTTCGTTATCTCCCTCTCGATTGAGGTCTGCCCCTGCATGTCTCCATCTTCGACTCTCATTCACTCTCACTCTTCCGTCTACCCACTTAAAACCAAATACACGATTTTACCAACGGGATGAACTGAACATATGATTATATATACATATATATATATATATATATATATACGGCCGTATAAGATTATATGCTCAACTCGAAAATTGTAGAATCTTCCCCTCGAGTATAAGCGCGTTTGCAGTCACTTAGAAGTTGAGAAATTCATCGTGTTTGGAACTTGCGTATGTAAATGAGATTCCCGAAACTTTTTAGAGAAAATAATTTATCGTACATACAGAATTATAATTTATTGAAATAGTTGAAAAATCATCCCCCGAACCATTTTCTAAATTGACGATTATTTTATTCGGAATTTCGCTATTTTGCTCAATCATCCGAAAGTGCAGGATCGTATTTTATTTTATTTTTATTGTCGTTACTGTGTTGCGCGTACCGCAAAGGTCGCAATTTGTTTATATCCTTTTGCTCGATCGGGTCTTACGTCGAGTAATAAAACGGGGATAAAGAGATTTAAGTGGAATAAAAGAGGGAGAGAGAAAGTGTTATCTCGCTACAAATCTGTCGAGTCGCTGTCGGATTTTCCCTCGACAGGCGCATCTCCCTCCCGCCCCCACCCCATATACGTATATACATATTATGCCCACGAGCTTCGTTCAAATCCCTCCCTTGGGGGCGAAACGGTATCCGAAAGAGCTCTTGTGGTGTCTGCCATAGAATATCTATTGATATTTGGTATACGTTAACATACTGTTCGAATCCTTGAAAATCCCCAAACCCTCCACTTTGTCCCTCTTCGATTCTACTCCCTCCCTCCCCCCTCTTACTTTTCTTCTGTCGCTCTTACAGGCGTATACTTGATGCGATTCGATTCTTCCGTGTTTCCATATAGGTATCTCATACCGCGTCTATGTTTGTTAAGGGAGGCTTCGCGTTTCCGTCATCTTAAGCTTATTCTTCGCTACAATGTGAACCGGATAGAACAGGGAGGAGTGGGGGTGCGGAGGTTATATATCTCACGTGCGGAACTACCAGGGAGTCTTTGCTCGCACGAAGGATGATATAGGGCACGTTAATATAATGAACCCTTAGGGCACGAAGAAGAGAATCTCAGACACGAAAGTGCTTAAGAGATACAGAGAGAGAGAGAGAGAGAGAGAGAGAGAGAGAGAGAGAGCCAGGAAGAAAGGAAACGTCTTGCAAGTTGGATCTCGGATATGTGCATAAAGGATCGTATGTGTAACTCCAAAGATATCGTATCCGCATATATGTAGACAGAGGGGATATTTTTGCACTGTGTGAAAAAGCCCACTACTCGAATCTCGCGAGCAGAACCAGTCTCACACATTTATCAATTCACCCTCCAGTCCCCAGTTCACGGTAAGATGTCGAAAGCAACGATTCGAGTACCCTAGAAGTGCCGCACACGAATCTTTACTGCTTTCGTTGCTTAAATACTCCTTCGATTTAACGGATTGTCCACTTGGGATGTCTTGAACATGATTGATAATAATAATAAAATGATAAAAATAGTAATAATGACAATAAAATAATCAAATAATAATAACGATGATGATGATGATGATGATGATGATAATACAATATGAGACCCGAATATAAATGATGATAAATGCTGTAAATGCCAATCACAACCGGAAACAATAGCCCAAATCACGACCGGATGCGGTCTCCTGGCGGGCACTGAATATACAGAGAGACACAACGCAGTTGCAAAAATAATCCACCAAATAATAGCCAATAATTATAAATTCACAGAAATAATGAACTACATTACAAATATATTACTGGTAATATTGTAAAAAATGAAACAGTTCTACTACACTGGGATAAAACTATAGATACTGACAAAAACATATTCAACATTAGACCAGACAGATACAGAGATAAATGAATTCTAACAGTAAAACTATTGAGACTGTCCAACTCAAATAATAATAATAATAGTAATAATAACAATGACGAGGATGATAAAAATAAATTATCGACGATAATGAAATGCTATTGACGTGTACAATAACACGAATAAGAATAATGATATCGAAAATATTCGAATAAGAAGTTATAACGAAATATATGAAACGTCATTAACTGTAGCAAATCGCCTCCTTTATTATTCGCCAAGACTACTAATTATCCGGACAAAAGTAAATTCTAAGTTCTGCCATCCATCCAAGAAAATATTGCTTTCTGTCGAAATGTGAAGGAGTGTCTAAGAAAATAGGGACCTCGGTTTGTTTTCATGACGCGCACTTGGTGTATAGCTATATATCACATACATTATATCGTTGAATGCGTTAGCGTTACAAGCTCCCCCTAGCCAACGAATGTTAACCATCGATTCTCCCTGTTATCGAATAACAATGAAGAGAAACAGAGAGAGTTAGGGGGAGGAAGAAAGAACGAAACGGAAGATACCATAGCTCTCGGTTATTATTAATGAGCCTGTGTGCAAATGTCTCGTCTCTCACGAGTGTACGTGAATTCGTATACGTAAGGTCCGTACAACACCCACTTCAGAATATCGAAAGAAAGCAATACGCTCTTGTTTTCTCCCTACTTATTCTTCCCGTTGCTTTCCTGTATTTTATCCTCTTTCACTCGCCTAGCTCTGGTCGAATCAATTAATTTTCATTTATTATTCAAGGATAATAAAAGATCTATTTTCATTTCGTGTAATAGCAAGATCGTTCGTCATATTATTCTCAATTGTTCCGTTTCTATATCGATCGGAGAACTACGGGAAAATCCGTAGCTGCTGGGTTATCAAGCGTTAGTACACCGACGCTACCGCGTAGATGGCGCGAGTGGGCCGCTACCTCGAATACCGTGGTATCCGCGCCGGTGGCTCTATGGTGCGAGATGAGACGAGATGAGCCCCGGACTATCCTTCCATGGTTCTAGCGTATACGGTGATCGGAACTTCCGCAATCTTAGCCGTTCATAGCGATGAGAAGGAGTCGGGGCTGAAGGGGTCTGCCGTACAACCGGGGATAAATCTAACCAAATTGAATGATGGTCTTGCAGAGAATGGTCCAAGTAGTAGAATGGTCGTAGTATTCGTAACCCGTACAATATAGTTATGCATCGTACGGGCTGAATATGCATCAGAACGATCACGTGCGATAATAATATTCGGCGAGATAGATGCATACATATTATATATATATATATATATATATAGATCTATTGAAAGAGAGAACGAGAGAGGGTGAACATTGGCACAGAGAGAAAACGAAGTGGCTCTATGTGCATACACATACTCTCTCTCTCTCTCTCATTCTCTGTGTCCCGCATGCAAATGGAGTTTCGATGATGGCGGTCTGATATTTGCACAACTATACGCGCAGAATTTCGATCGTTCTCGATATTTGAAAACGGCCCCTATATTATTACCTATATACACCACCATATTGGTATGTACCACGTGGTATACACACATGTATATATATGAATGTATATGTATAAAACTACGCAGAAAGGATGCAATTCTATATGTACATAAATCGAGTATGATTTCTCTGCCTGTGCTGCTGCCGCTGCTGCCCGCTACCCTCTGATGGTGATGGACAGGTCGCCTGGCTACGCGCCGAAGATCAGACGATACTGTCGGTCGGCCAACGCACGGTCACACACTCGAACCGTTTTTCCGTAACGTCCGAAAACGTAAGATCAAAGAATCAAAGCTTTCACGGAAATGGGCCGAGCAACAATGCCAACAACAATGAACAACAAGATACATCAACGATGATGGACGAGTCAACGTGGCGTCTGCACATTCGTTCGTTGAAG
Organism: Netelia inedita; assembly: GCA_964017225.1. Lineage (NCBI taxonomy): Eukaryota > Metazoa > Arthropoda > Insecta > Hymenoptera > Ichneumonidae > Netelia > Netelia inedita. The sequence continues at coordinate 15,160,278 of OZ024922.1, forward strand.
AAAGCTGACCGTGGCTGTTACATGTGCCAACTGAATACCAAGCCCATGTTAAGCCAGCTGGGATGTGTCGACGTTCTCGGTAGGTCCTACTGTCTATCCTCACGCTATTCTACTCACCCTTGTTACATCTCTCTCTCTCTCTCTCTCTCTCTCTCTCTCTGCTCACTTGTGGTATTGCCTAATTGCGCTACACGCATTCCTTCCGAGTGGTGTACCACTTGCTTGATGCATGTACGTTGGGTGCGCACAATGAAGCCCTTGTTACGGTGACGCGCAGTCAAAATCAAGCTACGAAGTACCGGTACTCTTGTTATATATATATTGATATAGATATATACACGTGTCTGAAGCAAAGCCGTGAACCAAGTAAATCTTGATGCTGCAGCATGCGTCTCTAGCACCCGGGCAAGAAGGCCCTGTCTCATACACCCTGCAACACACCACCTATTATAATTGACGTTAAACCCCGCCCTAAGACCACGTGGTAACCACCGCTAAGACCCGCTTGATCTCCATACCGACTTTGTTTGGAGCTAGTCATTTCCCCTCTGTCGCGCGTCACTTGGCATATCTCACACGTACGTGCGTCTATCAGCGTTGCACTAATTAAAACGTATTACCAGTGTTGACTACGACTATTATACGTATTGTGCACAGTTTGAAGCGATTACGTTCTAGATACGTTGGGTGATACATTGTCGCATTTCGCTTCAATCGTTACAGCTGTAGTTTCCCTACGTTTATGTGTTACTATATGTCTGGATGTTTATATCTGGTATATATCGGATTATGATAGGCACGCTTAAATGTAACGACCGTACACCAGATGTTTGTGGACCTAAATATCGTCGCGAATCTCTCGTTCAGCATCAGCCAATTGAATGAATTGATATTCAAGTAGTACGAACACGATTCGATCGGACGTAACTCTCGACTGACACGAGTCTCTAATAGCACGCGCCGGGGCTCGTGCAAATTTACGAAATGTTCGATCACGCGTTGAAAAACATTTCGGAGAGGGCGATTGAAATTTTCGTTTACGATAAAAATACGGGTGGATAATTTTTGTTTTAGACAGACCGAGTTCTCGATCGAAAATCAGGATTTTATTGAAAATTTTTAAGGTTAGGATTGTCCGCAATAAATACAAAGGAAAAATGAGGGATACACTTTGGGAATGTGAAAATAAGTTCACGATGCGATTTTTGGATCCCTACGGTTGATCACGCGCGAGTAGTATGAACAGGGTTTGGTCAGACGGAACCCTCTACCGACTTTCTAAAAGCTCGCCCGGTGAGTCGTACAAACTTGTGGATGGTTCGCGTTGAAAAACATTTCGAGCGTACGAGCGAGATGTTCGTTCGGGATAAAAATCTGAACGGGCGATCTTGTATTTTTTAGCAGACCGCGTGATCTTTTATTAAAAATCGTGACTTTTTCAAACTTTTCGAGGTTTCAAGTAATCGCAATGAATACGAAGGGAAAAATGAGCATTAAACTTTCGTACTACGAAAATAAGGGGACAATACGATTTTTTACTCGTTACAGTCCGACAGACGCAAGTAGTACGAACACGATTCGGTCAGACGCAGCCCTCTACCAACTTTCTGAAAGCTCCCGGGTAGAGTCGTACGAACTCGCGAGATGTTCGCCCGCGCGTTAAAAAACCCTTCAGCGGGTACGAATGAAATTTTCGTTCGCAATAAAAAATTCGGGTGTAAAGTGTAGTAACAAAAACAATTTTCTCGTTTTCCGACCAAATTTGTATCGGAGATCCTGATTTTTTTCGAGACTTTTTCTGCTTGGACCCGCTGGTAATAAATACGAGGATAAAACACGATGCGCGTTAGTACTGTTAAAATAAGTGCATAATGAGATTTTTCGGTCGCCGCAGTTGGACCGGATATACTGGTGGACGGAACGTCGGAGGGGGAGGTGACCATAATGGAGGGTGAAAATGCAACGCTGACGTGCAACGCTTCCGGTCGACCACAGCCGCAGGTACACTGGCGAAGAGAGAAAAATAAATTCATTCTGACGAGGGACCTTCACAACCAGCTCGTTCGAGGTAAATATATATATATATAAAGCTTTTATTTCATTTTGCGTTGCCACTCACCTCGTTATCGCGCTCTTTCTCTCGCTCACGACCGTTCGACGATAAGGTCCATACAAAATAAAAATTTTCTCTTATAATATATTCGTTCGTAAAAATTGGCCGAGCGAAGTGCGCTACGTGGTCGGAGAGCCAGAAAAAAAAAGTTTTTTTCCGACTCAGGGGAATTATACTTCGTCGAGTCATTTTTTTTGGTACACTTTTGTGCTTTTAAACGCGTCTCTGAAATAGCAATTATATTTACGTTTGTACGAAATTGTACGAGCGTCACTTTCGGGAGACATTTTTTTACAATTTTCGTTTGTTTTTCGTTCTTGTGTTTGTTGATAAACAGTTGACACAACCGAAATTGAATCGAGTCCTTACATTTGATACGAACGTTCTTTGATACGTCCATCCGGTATAATTACAATCTCGTGACGTACAGAACATATTAATCCACGATTTATGGTCGTTTCAAGTAGAAAATAAACGATCGCGGAGGAGATAAATAGGACGACAGAGTGTGTTATTAATATTTTACAGCGAACAACTCGACCGGAGAGCGTTTGGAGCTCATCAGGGTGGACAGAAAGCAAACCGGCGCGTATCTTTGCATAGCTCAGAACGAAGTGCCCCCGGCAGTCAGCAAGAGGGTCTATTTGAGAGTAAATTGTGAGTAATATATCCCCGCGCGTCCTTTTACCCTCGTATATACGCCTACTTTCCTGAGAGCAAGAAGAAGAAGAAAAAAAAGAAAAAGAAAGAAAAAAGAAAGAAACAAGAAAAAAGGCGAGTTTATAAGAAAAATAAAAACAAATATAAAGGAAATAAAAAAGAAAGGGCGAGGTAAACCAAGAGAGGTAAAAGAGAGGAGTTACGGGAAAGGGTAAAAATAAAAAAAAAGAGAAAAGAGGAACGAAAGGGTGAAAGAGCAAGATCGATCGATCTTTATTACCACCGCCTGCTGCTCTTCGAGCTCTCGATCTTTTTTCTTCGGGTCTCGCGTCGACAAGCGATGCTACCGTCCCGTATTTTCGCTCGTTCGGGCCAACAACTCCTCCCTTCACCTCCGTCCCTTTTCACCCCTTTTCCCAACTACGCCGGTCCTTCTTTATATTATTTTCTATTCCACGCCGGTGTTCCTTGTACGTATCGTAGGGGGTGGCACATGGCAAATCGAGGTAGAAGGGTGAATAAATGAAATGATATCGCGAATCGAACAAGGCGTACGAGCGAATGGGGTTAAAGAAGAATATACGGGGCAAAATGGACCAGTGTTGAAAATCTCTCGTACGTTTCGTCGACGAGTGACGCCAAAAATTGAAAAAAGCACGTTTTCCGCAATTTTTCCTTGTTCGCCAAGACTCCTTTACGTAAAGATAATTTTCTCAATTTTTTTTCTCGTTTACAGAATACAAACTATTTCACAATTTTCCTTAAACGTTCCATTTTACCCCGCTCTCTCCTAACGCTTGTTTTTCCTGCAGTCTATCGCGTACGCCAAGAAAAGTGCATTCGAAATGGATCCAGTTTAGCTTACACACAGAACGTACAAACAAAATATCACACGCGTTCGAACGTTTCTTTGTTTGTTTCTACTTCATTTTTATGTTTTCCAACGTTGCACGAAATTTCGAAAATAGGAGCTACATCCTGTTATATCGATCGTTGCGATATCCTCGTCGAATAAAATTTCTTATCTCCCTTTATCTCGTTACATGTATCGCGAACGACAGTTCCACCGAGTGCCAAGGTCAGAAATCATTTTCTTAACTCACCGTTGAACACCGACGTGTCGCTGATCTGCGAGATCGAAGCGTCACCAAAAACGATAAATCTGTGGACGAGGGAGGACAACCAGCCCATAATGAGTGGGTGGGTATAGCCTATGTACTAGAATATATATATATACATCACGTGTGTGTACGTGTATATGCGACGAGCAATCAATTTATCTGCGAGGTAAATCGTGCAATCGCATCGAGCTACGCATAACCGCTTTCTCTCTCTATCTCTCTCTCTCACACACACATACACTCGTAAACTGTCTGGAGGAATAATCTATTCGCGAGTATCGGCAGTGCTTTCGGAACATATAAACCAATGATACATGCGTGGTACACGACGACACGATGATGCGTGTACGTTGCTCGTTGCGTCGCCTAGGACAATGTTTAATGACGAGCGAGATGCGCCCCTAGCGGCAACGGTTTGAACCGCTCGTTATACGAGGCAGCACGTCCTTTCTTGTAATCGATCATGCGACCGGCTAATTCATCTATTTCCTGTCTCCCTTTGTGTGTATATAGATATATATGTGTATGTGTGTGTTGTATGTATGTAGCGATAACGAATTTTCCGTCCTCTCCAACAGTGGACGATACGTGATTGACGAGCGTACAAATTCCGAAGACGAATGGAAAACAACGATCGAATTGAAGATAATGAATTTATCAAAATCCGACCTGGGCTCGTACAATTGCTCGGCTACTTCGAGTATGGGCACTGCTCGGACGAGTATCGGTCTATACGGTACGAGAAACGAATGAATTTCTTATTTGTTTTATACTTTCTGGACGTCCGAGAAACAAATTTGAGAATGGGACATCTGGCGGACATCTCTGGAATTATTCGAGATTGACGTCACACGAGTGTTCATATTCAATCGATTTCTCGTCGGTGGATCGTGCGATGCTCTTTCTCTAACGATCTTCGTAGTTTTTAGCGTCTTAGGCCCGTTTTCTCCAACGCGGTTCAACGTTGATCTCGGTTCAATTTATTTTCCAACGGGTTGGTTTTTTAGAAAACGGGCGTTAGAATCTTCGTTTGGTAATGAGAATAAGCATTATTGTGGAATCATGGAGGTTAGACAGGAGGAGACCAAACTGTGCGTTACAGGAATGGGACAGAAACGATGGAGAGTTAAAACTTTCGTTTTCAGCCGCGAGTAGCGCTGAGGACAGCGATATCTATCGCGGGAATACGAGTCTCCCGAAATTTAATTAATGACGCTTCTATTCCCGGGTAATTCGATTACTTATTGTTTGTGGACGCTGACAAACTATTTATTCGGAGGTTATCGACTGCATGGAGTCGCGACTACATACATAACGGGATTTGCAGATAATCCGAATATTCCTGAAATGGGCAAGCTTTGGACACTTTGAAATGAAAAAATATTATTATAAGATTCAGTTTCATTATGAGTAACGAATGTATTTACTTTTGGTACACCGATTAATGCCACTTGTTTTTCATTCGCCAATTTTCTTCTTTCGACCTCTGCTGGATCCCCTGGCGAGCAGCTCGGAACCGCACACCGCTTGACCATTTCAGAAATATTCGGCTTATCCGCGAATCCCGTTATGTATGTAGTCGATAACCTCCACATAAATACTTTGTCAGCGCCCGCAAACAATAGGGTAAATAATAAATAATTGAATTACCCGGGAATAGAAGGGTCATTAATTAAATTTCAGGAGAATCGTATTCCCGCGATAGATATTGCTGTGTTCAGCGCCACTCACGGCTGAAAACGAAAGTTTTACTCTCCACCGTTTCTGTCCCATATTTTCAGCATTTTGTCAATGAAGCGTGGTCTCCTCCTGTCTAGCCTCCATGTGTGGAATTTAACGTTCTAAAGCATTGAAAAATAAACTACAAATATCTCTGCCGTAATCGCAGCAGCGCCGCCATTAGACTCGGTGTGCGCTCCATCGATAATACAGAGTATCGTCGACTCGTCGTGTAATACGTTAAATCCGATTGCAGAATTGGTGCAAGCCACGACGACGCCGCATCGTCTTACATCGACAAGTTCGCGAAAGATACATCGCGACAGGTACAAATCGTCGTACACGACACCGAAGCACAATTACAATCGCGCCAGTACGCCGAACGTGCTGAAAACAACGTCGCCATGGACATCGAGGAAGAAGTATTTTTTCAGTACGACGACAACAAGCACAATGTCACCTCGCGTACCTTTGAACAAAGACAAGAATGCCTTTAAAGATAACGAAGTTATTAACTTAAGAAACGTCGGTATGAAAATTACCGACAGAAGAATTCACCTTGTATTACCGACGGTATATTCAATCGTAACGCTCTCGTTGTCGTTTTGATGGGCACTACGCGTAGAGAACGCGAGCTGCTCGCACGTTTTCATCACCCATCCTCGCCAGCCTCATCCTTCACGATTTTCTTTTTCTTTCCAACTGTTTGAAATTCACTGTTACGACCAACAGCCTCTGAATCCTTTCTCCATTCTGATTTGCATAATTGCTCGCTCGTAAGCACGCGCGAAAAAGTATGTCAAACGTTTTTTTCTTTTACCGCGTTATTCTCACTTTTCTTTTTCAACGTCTATGTCTCTCGTTATTCCTGGGCTCGAACTCGGTCGATAACATGGATGTAGAAACGTGAGAGAAAATCGGAAAAAGATAAGATAACGGAAAGCGAAAATTTAAGATATATTCGCGACTGTCGTAATAACAGCTATACATATATACGTTCATAATCAAATGCAGACAAATAATTAGAATATTAATTTACGTATAAGGAATGAAAAAAGAAAAAAAACATTGATTAGAGTATGTATACATATATACGTTCATATATATATACATATATATACATATGAACATATATATCGAACACATCCTTATTGGAGTATAAAGACGATCCATATCCTCGTAAATATTGTCATATCGGTAGTGATGATTGTGCGACATTACATTACTCACTGTTGAGTACACGATGTATCCCGCAAACAAGATCACGTTTGGTCACGATGCATCGTGAGAGACGCGTCGATATTTTCCATTGTACAGATGTTTTGTTTCATTGATCAACGATTGAAACTGACGGATGATATCAGACGTACCGGAAGTTCGTACATAATAAGCGATAGTATGTATTTCTGCGCGACGTTGAGAAAAAAAAACCCTCTAACCGGATCTCGATGCATCGACGCGGGAAATTTAAAATCCTGATTCATCGTGTCGTTGTTCCTCGTTAATAAAATCACGCAAATCACATCTTCCCTCTAATCCGTTTTCACAGAATGATTTAGATACGTAGCAGAACGTACGTTTCATTGTTGTATATTAACGAAGATCTACCATTTAGAAATTCTGTGAAAGAAAACGAAAATGTACTGGGTGTACCTATATACATGTACGTAAATTGTAAAACGATTATCGAACGATGCTCAATATATTGATACTAACGATACGATAAGTATGTTCACGAGAACGTTGTTGTTTATAGAAAATTACTAATGATAATTGACGATACGCGTTCCAATACTAAAATGAGAAAAATGTGCTCAAATTGAATATTAAACGAAGAATTGAAAATACAATTATGTAGCTTTCGCTGGAAATAACGCGTTGACGAATATCGATTAAACATTTATGTAATTAGCGTGCAGTTTGTTTTTATAGATCTACACGAAGCTTATACGAGCTGTATTTTTTATTGTTACTGTATTACCATGGAAGTACGAGTGATAAAAACAAAATGTACAATACAAATTCTTTTATTTTCCCCATTCCGCTCATTACGCCTATGGTAGCTTAAGTAAATTTACAGTATGGATTTTTTAGTCGTTAATTCGACATCGGCAAGGACCTCACAACCAAAATAAAATGCCGGCGGCCATAAAGAGGCATCCTATCGAGACGTACGGACTCTTTCTCTCACCGATCCTAGCGCACTTCCAGAAGATTCCCCCGATTCTGGAAAATTACCTCTAATTAGCAGCGTGGGTAAAAAAAATAAGATTTATAATGATTAATTGAGAGAGCCGGTGTATCGCACATACCCGACTTTTTTTCGGTCCATCAGACTCGGCACGATCGATCGTACGTATGCACATGTGCATATCAGCAGCAATATAACCGTCAGTAAACTCTGAAAATTGAATAGGGCGGACTACCCACGAGAATAAGGTTAAACACGTAGGTAAACACAAGAGACTAACCAAACGTGAAATTATGTGGTTATGTTTGTCCAATTTTTCTCCAATAGCCGGGACCTTTACCAATCGGCGAGAAAATCCTCGAGTGATATGTGAAATTACTTACCATACTTGTTGATTATTTATCACGGCGAATGACACCGAAAATTAAAGAGAAGAATACGTTATGACAGATTAGATGCAATGTCAGATGACGACTAATAAATATACGCGTATCGCGCGTGTCGGTCGCGTCGGCAAGTGCCGGCGCCACTGGACTGTGGAACTACTGGAGTCGACATCATGATGGTATCCGTGCGTCGAGCAAGAATGACGAACACGTAAAAGTGCTTGTGCACTGCAAGTTAAAATACAAATTTCCCGTGATAAAATTAGTACGAGGATCCGAAAGTTAATTTTATCTCCTCCAGAGGGTGACACGTGCTTGTCAATGAAAATTTCTTGGGTATTTAATGAAAAGTGGTGGGGTTGGTTTTGTGGTCAGCGTGTCTGGTGTCTGTGCCAGTGGTAAAATGGATGTCGGGAAACGTCAATACATTTTGTATCGGCAAACTGGTACTTACGGTTTTTCGAGCGTTTTGCACGATTAAAATTGATGATAAACGCGAATGAAGGTCGAGAAAAGTATCGAGATAGTCGTGGGACTTTAGGTTATCTCGTCCAGTGATTATATGCGACAGAAATGGCAGAATTCGTACGCGGTGGACCCAGCGTGTCGAACAGTGTCAAGGTATAGCATCGAGTATTATTATATACACATACGCTTTGGGTACGCGACAATGAAACGAATAGTTGAAACAACACGCGAACGTGCACCACTAGATGAGTCAGAGTTTATCAACCGTTCGGTTGATGATAAGTTCTCCAGTTGCATCAATGCCAGTACACTTTGTCTCTTTGTCACCTTTCTTTGTCTATACGTTCCAGAAAGGCACGATAAATCCCATAGACAAACAGACACCGGGATTTTTTATGTTTTATCTGATTTTTATTCGAGATATTATTGAATAGTTTAAACAAAAGGTGCAACCCGAAATCTGCATCCTCGTATTTCTTCGAAACATTGATAATAATGGGCTCCACTCGTATAGGAATATTCGAGAAAATTATGAGAGAGCAACGCGCTTGGTTCGAACTTGCACCTGTTTGCCCTTCTCGTCGGCTAAATTGCAATTTTTTTGTTTCGCTTCGAGTGATATTAACGTTACTTTTTTCATTAAATTTTTTTTCAACTGTCCCTCTTTACCGAGACTAACGCAAGATGGAAAATTTTATATGAATTTGACAAAAAATTAAAGTTCTACAAACGAGGGGTTTTTATTCGCTCAATGTTCTTGGGATAGCGATTAACATGACGAAATGTATATAAGATATTTATGAAATTAAATCGTAGGAGAAAACATGTCCACTAAAAACGCAAGTGTTGTTTTGTTTTATTTTTTATTTTAGTTTCTCAGCTTTGCGTTATCTGAAAGCAAAGTTATTCTGTCAAAGACTCACAAGAGAGGCTCGCAATTACAGATCGACCTCAACAATAAAGGGGGATCGCCGAGTACAGGAAGCGAGGATGGTGGACCCAACGAATCGCTCAATGCCGAAAACGAGTTTGATCCCTTTTTGGAAAATATTCCGGACGATCCGCAGGACACGGAAGAGCCTGACAGTACCAATAATACTTTTTTAACCGCTCCACCGGAAAATCAGTGAGATTGCAGAGATTTGGAAATATTTTTTTCTGCGCTAATCGTAAATTAGTCGTATAATTATGAATTTTCTGTATCAGATGGTATCATGGACGACTGGACAGATTTACGGCAGAGGAGAGATTGTGGGACGCGAGTAAAATGGGCAGTTATCTCGTTCGTGAAAGCGACAGAAAGCCCGGAAGTTACGTTCTGTCTTATCTCGGAAGAACGGGCATCAACCATTTTCGTATCACCGCGGTATGCGGAGATTACTATATTGGTAAATAGAAACTTTGACAAACGTATCTCATTGTTTTAATTCAATATTATTTATATTATATCGTTTTATATTTATAATATATTTTTATAGGTGGTCGCCAATTCAACAGTCTTTCCGATCTAGTAGCCTATTATACCCACTGCTCCGATCTCTTAAAGAGAGAACGCCTTATACATCCTACCCCACCACCCGAGCCAGTAAACGACAAAAAACGAATCGTCGCTATATTGCCGTACACGAAAATGCCGGATACGGACGAATTGACTTTTCAAAAAGGCGACATATTTTTCGTTCACAACGACATGGGTGACGGTTGGCTGTGGGTCACGGCTCACAGAACCGGCGAGCAGGGTCTAATCTTTCGCGAATTGGTCGACGACCTCGACGATGCCATCGATCCGAATACGGTATTCTCATGGTTTCATCCCAACGTTACGAAAAGCGAGGCGGTCGATATGCTGGTTAAAGCAGGGCCAGGAAGCTTTCTAGTGAGTCGAGCGTTGAAACATTTTTTTTTCTTTTCTTTTTCATTATGATTTTGCTTCTTTTAATAAACGAACGATATTTCCTCGCCAGGTCAGACCTTCGGACAATAGCCCCGGAGATTACTCGCTATTCTTTCACATAAACAATCAAATTCAACGATTTAGAATCGAGAAGAAAGGTGTTCGGTATCTAATGGGTGGCCGAACTTTCGAGTGTCTCGATGCGGTGATAAACAGGTAAGAACGTCGATCGGAAATTGTGGGAAATATTTGATCGACAGCTGGAATATTTCATCGTTTCAGGTATCGAAAGGAACAAATTGTCGAAGGTCACACTCTCGTACAGGCTATGGTCACAGAGCCCGATGGTAGTGTGAGAGTCAATCGTGAAGTTCAACACGCCGAGAAGATTTACGCGACTTTACGCGAATGCCGCGAACAATCCGGTGCAAAAAAGAACAAGGGTATAAAGATGCAAGGATATCTCGAAAAAAAATCAGAAAAAAATAAAAAGTGGAAAGCTCTTTATTTCGTGCTTCTCGTGGACGCGACAGACACTCATCTCTATCTCTACGATAATCCAAAAAGAACGAAGCCCAAGGGCCTCATAGATCTGAGTTGTGCTTATCTTTATCAGGTGAAAATTGATGCAAAAGCCTTCCACGAATAACGTATCTTTTCCAATGAGATATTTCGTTATTAAAAATTTCTTATTTTTCCCGTCAGGTGCACGAGAGTGTCTTCGACAGACCGCATTGTTTTCAATTAGTAGAACGAGCTCTACCCTGTTTAGCCACGATAACTTATTTAGCAGCTCCAAATTCCGAGAACTCCCAAGACTGGATAAACGCCCTTAAACCATTGTGCGTGTCGCAATTGACTCGCGCGCCCAAAGTCGCGCGTTTGCGCGAATTACGCTCGCTCCATCTTCACATACTCGACGCTCATAGACTTCCGTACAAATTCGTTCCTAATCCATTTATAATAGTGGCACTGAACAACGTCAAAGTTGCTAGGACAAAAGTCAAGACTGGTCTTGATCCAGTTTGGGACGAGGAATTCGTTTTGGAGTGAGTGATTTTTCTTTACCTCGAATCTCGAAAAATCGATCAGAACATTATTCTTAGAACATAAATGACACTTTATTATTCATTTGGACGATACAGGGACGTACCGCCAGATGTCATGAGTTTCTCTTTAACGCTATATAATAAAACGAAACGCAGCAAGGACACCGAAGTCGCTGAACTCTCGGTTGAATTAGCGAATTTGGCCAATGGTGAAGAAATGGACGAGTGGTATCCACTCTCGGGAGTAACGCCTATAGGAGAGTGGGGAGCATTGCGATTACGTCTACGGTACCAATCATCGACGATTAAGCCTATTTGTCCCACATGAAACCGTCACGCGTCTTTCTTCACCCTCTCCCCTCCCATAACATTTCAATGACGTTATGCCTTATTATTATTACAGATACAGACACGATTTGGCAATGCCACCGGAAGAATACAGTCCGTTACAAGAATTATTGCTCGATCCGGAATTACACGTGGTCAGAGCGTTGGCCGATGTTTGCCATTTGGACAGAGTTCCTCTTGCGAACAGTCTTCTGAGAATATTTAGACACGAGAGAAAAGAGGCTGATCTTTTGCGCTCGTTGAATCAGGCCGAAGTATGTTTATACGTTATTTTCTTAATCGTCATTTTATGTTTTTTCACTTATTCGCTAAAAATTTGTACTTTAATCACAAGGTCGATAAGGAGGATGAAACACCAACGCTTTTTCGAGCTGCTAGCCTTACGACCACTCTCATGGATCTTTACATGAAATCCGTTTGCACGTCTTTTCTAAAAGCTGCATTACGCGAGACCATAGTCAAGCTTATCGAGAGTAAACAGAGCTGCGAATTAAATCCTACAAAAATGGACTCTCCCGAAGACGCTTGCAGCAACGCTGAATTTTTATTACAGGTTCGCAAGAGCATGGACGAATAAAATGTCCTTTCTATGCCAAAAATCTTAAAATGTTATTTTACCGATGTTTATATATCATCGGCGTTACAGGTGCTCGACGAAGTGACGCTCAGTATTTTTACGAGCCCCGATGCCTGCCCCAAGACACTCAGATACATTTGCGGGTGTCTCCAAAGAGCCGTAGTAGCTAAATGGCCTCACGAGAGATTAGTAAGGACGAGGGTCGTCAGCGGTTTTATATTTTTGCGACTGTTATGCCCTGCCATTCTTAATCCAAGATCGTTCAATTTAATCGCCGAACCACCACCCCCGGCTGCCTCAAGGTAACAATGAAATATAACGAACGATGAAAATATAATCGCAACACGCGTTAAATCTATTATCACAGATCTCTCGTAATGGTCGCCAAGTGCTTACAAAATTTGGCCAATTTGGTCGAATTTGGAGGAAAGGAGCCTTACATGGAAGTAGTTAATCCGTTCATCTTGAAAAACAAAGAACGAATGGTTGTATTTCTGGACCAATTGTCGGTACGTTCCTCCTCCATTCGTAATCAAATTTTTCACTGAATCGATAGAAAGAAAAGTCGATGCTCGAGTCTAATGATTTTTCTTTCTTTTTGGCAGAATGTCGTAGAGAAGCCCGAGTCCGAAGGCACCGATCCAAGAAGCAAAAGTACGTGCGTCTCGGATACCGCGAGAGATTTAGCGACTCTTCACCACATCTGCGTTTCACACTTGAAAGAACTTCAAGTACTATCAAAAACTCAGGTAACATTTATAAAATTCAATTAAAAAACATTGAACCCCATTTAACTTGATAATAACGACAAACTTATGAATATTTTTTATCTTTACAGCCGACAATAAAACAGCTCGTTACTGTCACGGAGATGTTGAGCAAGCACAAGCAAAAATATATGGAAATGATACGGTAGTGAGACGGCCATAACTCAACGATAATGCCAAACACGACGAAACAATTAAGAAGAAAACAAAAATACAAATGTTTACAGGTAATGGGCGGTAGTATCTAACAATACCTAATAAATAAGTGGTTTAATTAATTAAACTTAACAGACTGACGTGCCATATATATGATTGTATACACATACACGTACACACAGACACACGCACATACACACACACAAACAAACATCCACAAGCCTACGTTTACTATTTCGTATGTGACTAGAATATAGTTTATATATACAAGTATATACAAAAGTGAAAACAAAAAAATGACAGTGATATAGCTACATACGGAATCATATAGGCGTACGACGATTTTATATTTACCTAGGTGCTCCGTAATGAATAAACATTGAAGCTATAAACTAATACGAGTATGAAATTACTTTCTCGATGATCCCGCTCCCTTATATCGTTTTTCCATTTGTCTTTTATTCCCATTTATCGAACGATCATCCATGTATTTCAATAAAAACATCGTTTTTAATTGTATGTATAAACGTTTCTTTATTTAATTGAGGTATCTTACAAACTAATCATTACATTCGATTCGTTACAGAAAAATTTCTCTGTAAACGCCATTATATGGCAGAGTCAAAAAACGATATATATATATATATATATATATATATATATATATATATATATATATATATATATATATATATATATATATATATGTATGTATATACCTAAGGACAATGGGTAAAGTGTTATCGGCTGCATCGATCAACTTATCAATTGCCATTGGCGGAACTCTGCCGACTCATTGAAACGAACGATCTACATTTCTAATCATTCGCATTTTATAATCCATGCGTTCCACTATGTATATATACAAATATACTAGATATGTTACATTTGGAACGAGTCATGGTAGACGACTCGGACATTCGATCGTTTCGAGTCAAATATCGCGTTTCAACGAGTCGTAAAATTCATCGGGGCCCAATCACCTTTGTTCGTAATTAATACGTTAAATTATTTAACAAAATTTTAACGTAAAGGATCGATAGACTGTGTTTGTCTGCACGTTTGTGTACAAGAGGGGGAGCCCATTCGGAATGTAAAATGATCCAATTATTATGAGCCTCGTAACACCATTTCGAAAAAATTGTTTGTTTTTTTCTTTTTTTTTCATTCATCGTTAATCCACTCAGTATTATGAAAAAAGTCTTATACACTGTTTACGACTAACAAATTAATCCGATTAAATTAGTGCTCCGCCGAGAATGAGAAGCCTGTTCGAACAATCATGTAGAAAGATTAAATTTTCTTTTTTTCTTTTTTTTCTTTTTTCTTTTTTTTTTCTTTTTCATAGTTGAAAGATCTAATAAAATTGTTATATAATAATTAGATGGCAACTTTGCAGCATAGCACTTGTGATGTCAATGTGTGAATTCGATTATTTCGTGCTATTTATGTAGTAACTGATTGTTTGAATAATAACATTAAGTTCCTGAAAATGGCTTTTTATGTCGTGGTTTCGTAGGTACAACGCACGATGCAAAAAAAAAAAATATGCGCTTTGTCTGCATGTCTTCTATAACTATTTACAATCATTGTGGAAATTCGTATTCAAAAAGAAAGTACGAATTTACTATGATTAAGTAACATTGTTATTCTATTTTGAGACAAAAAAATCATTATTTGGATTTACCGAGGATCGCGGTAGAATTAAAAAAAAGTTCGCAGCGCTGGTTCGCAATATCCTAAAAACGTACATGACATGCGTATTTTTTTACTTCTTTTTTTCTTTTTTTTCTTTAAGAAATAATTGATTACAATAGGAGGTTTATCAATGCGAATCGAGGATCACCTCCAAATTGTGCAGTTATCTGACATTTATGACAAACACGATCGTACATATCGAAAAGTAATTGTTCGCAAAGATCGAATAGTTTAAATTCGTTATTAATTTAACAATTGATTGACGGTCGAAGGTATAGGAGAGTGCATAGTTCGCACAGCATATTCATCACAATCAAGGGTGTGACGGAAAGGAAAAACTGGCAAACTATAAAACCGGCAGGCACGTAAAATAACTATTTCGTCCGTTTGGTCCGAACGATCGTAGTACTGATTTTTCTTCTTTTATCTAAATGATTCTGTTCAGTCTGATAATCCTTGTCACGTGTTTCGAAATAATTAGTAAAACGTTTGTGGCGTATGTTTTATAATTCAACGGGTGTATAACGATAAGAACAAAAAAAAACATGGCAGCGAGTTTTCTACGAGCTAGAAAACGTTCCAAAAAAAAAAAAGTACCCGATTGCGGTCTTTATAAAAATTGCTAAAACATCATTGGGGGCACTACGTAAGATAGCTCGTACTAAAATTAGCCTACGTCGTTTCGTTTGATCGATTTTCAATACCTCTCCGGGCGAGTCAAAGATTGTTTACTTTTTTTTTTTGCTTTTTTTTTCGTTTTGCTTTTCATAAAACTTCTATATATCTACAATTGAATTGTTGCGCTATTTTTGTGTACATCGGATTAGCAGCTTTAGTTCTTGACTTTCAGAGAGACAATTTTCAACGGGCGATACCTTTTTTTTTCTTCCATCTCCAAATTCATCAATGGATATACAAATTTGTGTAATATCATACAACAATTATACGAGAATTTTAATTTTTTTTCGTCGTCTTGTTTGATGAAAAAAAAAAAGGAAAATCTTGTGCTTATAATTTTTCTTAAATATTCAATAGAGCAAGCTGCAAATTGTGCATAAATTCGACATAATCTAAGGCTTTTTACACTATACGCTTGCATTATTGTGTTGAATAATAAATTCAGTGGTATATCGAGTAACTTAGAGAATGCAGCATCGCGGTCTCCTGCGACCCGAATTGCCGGCTCTCATACGTTTTCTCTTCTCTTTACCACGATGTTCCTTGTCTTTCCGTATTTCTCTGACCTACAGTTTTTATGGTACGAGTCGCGTTATTTTCAACGATAGGAAAAATTAATCGATTCAATTTTGCGCAATGTACTTACCAGTGTGTAAAAAGCGTCGTCGACGCCCATTCTCGTTTTTGCCGATGTCTCTACAAACGGTACGCCGTACTGACGCGCCACTTCTCTCGCTTGGGTCATATTGACGGCCCATGATTGTTGAAGATCGCACTTATTGCCGACTAAAACCATAGGCACTTCTTCGGCGTCCTTCACCCTTTTAATTTGTTCTCGATACGTCCCTATATCCTAACAGAATCAAAGCATTGTCAACAAAATTTCATTACCAAGCAAAGTTTGTCCGAATTTCAACGAATATACAAGGGAATTGGTGCGTATCCAATAAATACATACTTCAAAACTTTTTGCTGAATTTACGGCAAATACGAGCAAAAATCCTTCGCCCGTCCTCATATACTGATCTCTCATTGCACTGTATTCCTCTTGGCCCGCGGTATCTAAAATATCCAATAAACACGTCTCCCCGTCTATAACAACCTGCGAACGATAAATTTGCGACATTCACGTATGTTATTTCCAGTTTCGGTCTCTTATACGATCGCGTAGTACGTATGTATTCCGATTGGCAATGTACTTCGTTCGTCTCTAATTCAACTAAAGAGTATGATTTGAAGCAGTCGTGCCGTTAGCATGAGTCATCATGGCATTCCTGCGTGTCTCACTCCAAGAGGCTACCATTTTTATATCGTGTTAATTGAACGTGCGATTCCGATTAAAAGAATTTTTTCGAAAAGACGACGAAACGAACGAAGAGCGACTTACCTGCTTTCTGTAAGAGTCTTCTATCGTCGGATCGTATTCGTCCACGAAATGATTTTGAATTAACTGGATGGTTAGCGCGGATTTACCAACACCTCCAGCTCCTACCACCACAAGCTTATATTCCGTCATGTTTTATTACTATTACGAATAGAACGTCCAAACAAATTCTGCGAGATAAAAAAAAGGTATAGTTCCTAATTTGCTTGACAGAGTAAGACGGTGTTTCTTGATAAGACATATATTTCGTATAGTTCGAAAAGACCTTAGTCAATGATAAACAGCATCTCTGAAGGAGATGAAAATTTCATATCCAACGAGAGATTTCGATTTGACGAGTACAACATATAAGAGGATACTAATTTTCTTAATAATATATTGTAGAATAACTGAGAACACTTAAATAATACACTCAGCCCTTTGTTCCAAATGCGTGTTTTGGTCAATCGAATAATAGAAGGTTAACAAATTATATGCACTCACGTATAGTAATCAATGAAAGAATTACGAATAGACGATTAGTGGGCCCCGCTATGATACGAATAACGTAGGGCCAACGAGATTTAAGAGTACATTCCACGATAATCCTGGGTCTGAACACCTTTATTATTATGAGCAATCAGTCACTGCCTGGCGAAGACGGCCAGACCCACTATAGTCATAGAAACACAGCCGCTGCATATCGCAGTGAAATATGAAATGGCTCTCTATCGTAAAAACGACGAGATATTTCACAGAGTCTCCCCGAATTAACAAATCGCCATTGGCGCGTTGCTGGCATTTTCTCCAATTTGAGAAAGAGCTTATCGCGCCATCTACCGCATCGTATAAGTACGTCGCTCGACAATCTTTTTGTGTATACCAGTGGTTACCCATCATAGCGTGAACCTCTGGTTGTACTTTATTCGGGTTAAGCTAGATTACGAGCATGGAGGTTCACGCAGTCCTATAAGCCTTTGGTTATAGCGATTAATGATATTTTTGTTGAGCTAATATACATACGTGTTTTATAAATTATCGCGAAAATTCGTTGACGACAAAAAGAAACAAAAATGCCGACCTACGAGATGCCGCTGTTATTACGTGTCATGACCCGGGTGCGTTTCGAATTAAATGCTTATACAATATCAAACTATTTATAAAGGATAAATCCATTCAGCTTCGGCCGAGTCTCGATTGTTTGAAAAACAGCCGCAAAACCTTACACACTTGACGTAAAGAGAAAAACGTTAAAAATTAAAATCTGCATCGTGCTTCTTCGTAATTTTAGTTCACTCACGAAGCTTTTTGCATGAGAAAAATATATTCGTAAAAGCCGTTTGCTCCTAGAGATCTCTAGAAATATGTACAAAATCGTACGGAAACAATGTATAAATTTTAATTTATTTATTTATTCGGTTACTTCGACCGCGAGATAAACATAAGACGGCCCTTATTTATTTCAGCCCGACTTGGTAACATCATTAAAAAGGATTTCCTCGGTAATTTTTGGTCATGGTGGTTTTATTAGAAAAATAGACAATCTTGGCGAACAGCGTATACCGTTTAGAACCAGGGCCCACGGTCACATTCGAGACCAAGCGAGGTACGCGTTTCTACGCTACTTGCCAAATAAGCAAAAACGTTATCCATCGGAAAAAAACAAAAAAACAAAAAACATTATATCGAGTCTCGAAATTTCCACAGTTATTTCATTCTTCAATTTGACGTTCCTCCACGTTCCCTGAAGGATATGGAAGAAGAATACGGTCGAGACGTCGATATCATTAGAAGCAGAATATATAAGAAAAACACGGAGGAAAGTGGCAAATGCACTTTCCAGGAAGAAATGTTGCCACCGGCTTACAGGTGCGTTCGTCGTACACTTTTCATTCTTTTACAGCCGCTTATCGAAGTATCATCGTCATTAATCGATCTATTTTCAGACCGGATGTTCAAAAGTTGGTGGCGCTTGCTAAAAAACAGGACAAGAACAAAAAGAAGTTCAGCTACAACAGTGGTCTCGGCTATTATCCCTTCCAAAGATAAAATAAACAGATTCAAAATGTATATATCGTATATTAAAAGGTTCTACAGAATTCGTCAGATGCAATTTCTTTATTAACGCAATTATAGATATATTCGCGATACATTTACGGAAGAAACGTGTGTTATCTCATGGTTTTTCATTTTCGTTTTTTTTTTTTTTTTTTTTTTCTTTCTCTCTGTAACCACCAAAAAATGTTTGTACAAAATACTGTAAACATTCTATATAGTATATCGCTCATCATCTTATAATATTAATAATACAATAATATATAATTATAAAAGGCGCATGTGCAACGTGTTTTTTTTTTTTTTTTTTCGTTTCATGGAATAATTTCTTTTAGTCGCCATAGCGTTACAAGAAATTTGAGAGCTAGTCGGAGCAACGACGAAGAATAATTAAATTATCGATTCTCTCCTTTCGTCGCACGATATACTCGCTATAACGAAAAAATTGCCACCGCAACGTCATTTGATTGATTTCTCGTTTGTTCAATAAAATATAATTTGCCGTCTCTCCAATTTACTCTCTCGTTTCACGCGTTCTTATATATTTCTTTTTTATTATCGTTTTCAAACGGATTACGAAAGATTCGCATTCGTCGTGTCTCCGTATCGAACTTGAGCGAATGATTCGTAAAGATTCAAAAGCATAAACAAAAAAACATAAAAAAAAAATAAAACTATTATACGTGGACCCTTATTGACTCTTCGTATCGTCGAGGCATATTTCGCGAAGCACGCTCGGCGGCTTTTTCGCGTGCCCACGATATACCATCAACGTCATCCATTATAGAATGTATTTGAAATTCGCGCAGTAACGAACCATCGTCGTAAAACTTGCCGTGGCTTGTTAGTTCGCACGATTAGTGCGAGTTATTATGAGGATAGAATTAGAGAGAACTACGAAGAAGTGTGTAGGACTGATTCGAAGAGAAAATGAGATAGTAAGGAAAATAATAGAGATATAATCGAGGGGGAGGGGAGGAATTTTTACATGTGTCGAGTGTTGCCGAAGTTTATGCCACTCTGATTGGCACCTTTGTTGCTTCCGTACTGTAAACTTATAACGCCCTGTCCGGCTCTGAGCTGTTCATCCGTAAAATTGCGAACGTTCTTGTCGGCCTCCTTGGGTCCGATACTCGGTTTGCCGTAGTTACTGGCTTTTCTACCGAGGGACTGCAGGCATATTACCACGGAATTCAAATTCTGCCTCTCCCAGAGATCGACCGTTTGGAATGTTTCTTGAGGCGGTACACCGAGAGCACGGGCAACCTCGAGGAAAGCGTTGATGTTCTCCATGCATTTGAAGGTCAACGATGTCTGATTGATCTTCTTCACGGAGCCCTCCTTAATTACGTTCACGAGTCTGTCAATGTTACGGGTAATTATTAATATTCGTTTTCAATTTCGTTCCGATAATTACGTTCATTTACTCGATCGGTAACAACAGATACCTGCAAAGTAGAGTTCCGTCTTTCAGAGTGTCATAAAAGTTATTCATGTCTCCGCTCGTGTTGATATTCTCGCCGGTTATCGTCTTTATCCATTCCAAGCATTCTTGAGCGAGCTCCTCGCTGTACTTGTCATTTATCTGTAAAAAAAAAAAAAAGCATCGAGGGGAAGTTCATTCTGGATTCGCGAACATTCGCAAGGCGAAGTAACGAGCGCTGACAAATCGCCGATCGTTAATAAGAATGATATCATACGCATCGGCATGCGATAACGTTATTTTTTTTAAAAATGTACATAAATCATCGGTATAATTGAGCTTATCAATGCCGAATGACGCTTCGATAAGAAACTCTGAATCTCGATCGAAACGTGTTCGCGTTCGAGAAAAACCTAACCTCACTCTTTTCTACCTGGATCATCGTACTGTTATCAACGTTTTTTTCTTCTTATCAAACGCGACGACAAAGATAAAACGCCTTTTTTTTAAATTCTTACGAGTGTTTAACGATCGTAACTCTTCGAGGAGCTGTTCTTTCGCGAACACGATTTTCTTCGATCGTATATATTTTGCGCTGACGCAGATACGTTACGCGGAGGACGAGTGTGCGAAATATAAAATATGGCGGGACTCGTTGACGAGCTCGCACGAACAAAAAAAGTGTCTCGGTTTACATCGGCGTGGTACCTATATAGGATTACCGACTCGTGTACGACGCATTTATTAATTATCCCACATGCTTTGAAGTAACGCATCCTGCGGCTGACGCTCGCGTGCGTGCGGTACGAAACAACAACGATGGCAAAGCCAGCTGATGCGAGAGAGTAGATCACATTGCCGAAGTCATCGACCCTCTCTCTCTCTCTCTCTCTCTCTCTCTCTCTCTTGTTCGAGGCACGATCGGCGGTTAGGTGTGCTTCACGTTGACGGGTTTGGGGCCCTGCCTCTTTACTATCTCTCGCGCAAGGAGAGAACCTCTCGGCCCAGACGCCATCGACGAGATTGGAATATGCTCAAGTTTTGCTACTCGTGATATGTACAAGGCGTTCTATGCAGATTCGACCATTTTTTTCAACGACTAACTCACAATTTCTTCGAACCTTGCCAGTTATGAGAATCGATTAAGAGTGTTTTCTGTCAAGGATTGTACATTCTAAAATTCAAAACGGTTTTTTTCCATTCTGACATAATAGAAATAAAAAAATTAATATAACAATTAATTGTCTCAAAAATGGAAAATAAATCGTAGAATATTTTTTCAACGTGTCCAACGAACTGGAAAAATTTCAAAAATTCGAACAATCATTTGAAACAATTGAATAAACAAAAATGTTTGAGTCATTTTTGTAAAATAATATTATCGACAAACCCCGAAATAATTCATCAAATTTTCTTTCGACGTTCCTGTAAACTGGCAACCACGAAAAAAAAATATATTCGTGGCCTCGCCCAAAGCCGAAAAAAAGGGGAAAAAGCTGATCGAGGCAGATCAAACACGATTATAGCCAATTATATTATCCGTTGTGATTTTTCGCACGAAATAGGACGATGATTAAAACCGCGTGAAAGTTCGATAATTCATATTGCCTCACATACTACGCGGCTATAATTATTCCCACATGTGCAATTTTCATAATGGATAGAATTTTCGCGGGCTTCGATAATACTGAGAGATCGTTGATTTTCTTTTTTTCTTCACATAATCGTAATCCGCGATTGAATGGGAACAATGATAAGATAGCTTGGTAACGGCGTGGAGAGAGAGAGAGAGAGAGAGAGAGAGAGAGAGAGAGAAGTGATTGGAAAAAAAGGAACGGTTATAAAAGGCAAATATTCGCTTCGAGTATTTCATTCGCAGGAGAAGAGTTCGAAAAGATTCCCATGCTCTCCACGGTGAATTTCCATCGTTCACTTTCACCCGCACCGCACCGAGACGGGGAATGCAGGAAGCGCATATCCTTGTACTTCGTTTCACGTGTCTCACGGCGATGCGCGACTTAAACGTATAAATATTTACGGACGGAATGAGAAATCAAGTTTTTCTCAAGAACGCGAGTAACAAAGTTACGTTCTTACGTTCCGAAGACTAGTTGATGTTCCTTCTTTAAAAAATGTCTGCTATTTGTTTTATTTTGAACGTATTACGAATAGAAATTTTGTCGTGATAAAAATTCACGATAAACGATTTAAATAATACAATAATAATATAGATAAGAAGAAAATAAGAATATAATTTTTATTATATTCGTGCATTTCTTTTTCATCGATTATTTTTACACTATTGTAATTTTGTTTTATATTTATTTATCGTTATGGGCAAATTTAGTTGAATCGTGTCGAGTATGTAGGGTGGCGAACCGTTGAAAATCGAGCCCCTCCCATAGTGTCGAAAAAAATTTCCATCGGCTCGAAAAGCTTCGAGAAACCCCCGCTAGCGCGCGCCCCTGTGCGAGATGCAACGCGCGGGAACTTTTTTGTTTTGTTTATCACTCCCCACCACACCAGTTGTCCTTTATACCTACTCGGATTCTCGGGTCAGGAAACTGCCTCTCTCTCTCTCTCGCGCGAGCGCGTCTCGCCAGACCGAAGAATTCAGCAGGTATACGAAGTTTATAACGGAAAAAAGCAAAGATACGATTCCGATATCACCTCGTTTAAATTGCGAGGAAAAAAAAGTAGTATGCATTTCGCGCGCGATTTATTATTATGATCAAGGTCAATCTTCGTACAAGGTCATCTCATCCACGTCCATTGTTCGCGTCTCGATTGACGTCAGTTGGAAGATACAACTAAAACAAGCCCCTAAGATTCGTAGTCGGCGTTGCCTTCCTCTCGTTTCGCCGGATTAAATCGATCTTCGACTTTGCCCAGTCGATCCGATTCTTTATTCTTTCCCATTTGGATCAATTACGGTGTCGGAGACACGAAGCGCGAGACACGTGCGAGCCCAATCGTACAACGATAAAGTCGTTCCGGATTAGGCGTTGTACGATACGTCAAGAAGTCAATAGAATTTTGGTCGCGAAACATTTTTTTCGACATATCGAGAAACTGGAACATCCTTTATGGGATACGTACTCGAGAAAAATATCATACCGCATCGACCCGCCATCTAGAGAGCTCGCGGTCAAGGTACGCGACAACGAGAAAAAGGGATCAAACGTCGGCCGTGCGAAACGCGATCGAGACATATTTCTATCGATTTCCTTTGAATTTATTCCTTAAACGTCGAATTTAACGAGCTATCGGGACGCGAGTCATCTCGCAAATACGTAGCGCGAGGATCGTACCATCATCGGGTAACAGTAACAACGAAATAACATCGTTGACCCACTTTGGGTAAGGTCGTTTTCCGTTGCGCAATAGCTGTCACTCGTCCGTCTCTCTCACTCTCGCGTTAATCCTATATATACACACGCGTGTAGTACGAGAGATATCCGCCGCGTCGCCACCGTACGCTTAATGTTTCGCGACCGTAAAAACTAGTTGAAAGACACAATATTTTTTTTTCTCTACACGGCCAGACGAGATTGAGCTTTGTAAACTTGGTGAATCTTGCAAACTCGATTATGCTCGATCTCTCTCGAGGAGGAGTTTGCGCGGCTGTAAAACCGAGTGAACCACGCAGCGAACAGTTTCTCGTTTGTCCTTATATGGTGGTCGAGCCGCAGAAAGCGAGAACGGGGGCGCGAAGAGTGTCCTGCGAGATAAAACCGCAACGGTCTACAAGACCGTGCGGCCAAGACGCCGGGCGTGAACTTGTATTTGTGTGTGAGCTCGCGAGTTATGCCGGTGCTGCTCCTTCGTGCAAGCGAAAACGAACGAACCGGCTTGGCGTTATCTCCAAGCCGGCCGCATCCTTCGGTTATCCTTGTTGCGTTATAACATATATCGTTGGAATGCATTCCCACTGGAATTTTCATTCTTTTAACCTCATTCGTCTCGACCTTACTCTTGAAAACTTTTCTAACCTTCGATCTTATTATTTCGCGTCGATTATTGAATAAAAATAAATTGAAACAACAACTTTGCAACGACACTTTATCAATATTTATTAAAATATGCATCTTTGGCTTCCTTTATCCACAAAATCATCATTCTCGATATCATCGATATAACGTTCGCTCCACGAGTCATAATTATTCAATTATTCGCGTGTTTGAAAATAATCGATTAATTAAATTATTACAAGACGATTGGCGTTAATCGCGTCTGTATAGGTCCCAGTGAGACAGGAGACACAAATTTGTTACGAAGGAGCAAAGGAGGTCGAGGTTGGAAACATTTCAATGTAACCCAGTGTCGTGCAATTTGCGAGGTGAACGAGCACTTTTCTTCGCTCGAAGTATAATCGCGTATTAATGAAAAGTCGTCGCGACTCGGGTTCCCCTTTATATACATATATATATATATATATTATTTTATTAAATCTATACCTAAATATCTATAGTAAAGTCCGCGAGGGAGCGCGCTGGACATTGCGCGGGCCCCTCTGGCGAGCCTCGCTCGCACAACCCGAATATATGTATATATGACATAAGGAATGAGTTATGCGCGTGACTCACGTTGGTACGCGCGTGTACATCACGAGGGCAGCACCCACCAGGGACGCGCTAAGGTTCCCCCGTATTCGGTACAAATCGCATACTTTTTAAGCATCTTTTTTTTTTTCCCTCTCAACTTTCCTTATGCTGCCGGCTTTGATTCACCATCTGCGGTTTATTACGCACGCTTTGGTGGCTCGTGCTCTGGAATTCCGAACCACTTCCTATACGCCCAACAATGCTTGTAACGCTGGTAACGACGTTAAACCTCTACTCGTCCGTATTTATTGGAATTCTTCGAATGTCGAAGAAAACAAAATTCGAATTACGGTGGAAATCTTAATTCTCGTGTAGAGTATCGATAAATTATTAAAAATTTGGAGCTCTCTTCGGAAGGATTTTTAACGATATCCGGTCTGGGCTCAGCCGGCGGCCATTATTATTATTAAGCGCATGGAAAAAAGAAACGGTTGTAGAGGGTTTGAGATTTCCTCTTCTGGACTGAAGGATAAGGCTCTATTTTTAGACCGTGAACAAACGCGGCCTTCTTCGTCGTCGATTCTTCGATGCCCCCCTTTTTTTCCACTGCTATATATTATATACTCCATCTTTGGTGTTTGCTCGCAACGCTCTCTCTCTCTCTCTCTTTCTCTCTCGTGCGCGCGCTCTTACTCGTATAGCTCGAGCAAGAAATTTTCGTCGACGTCCGATGAATTCGCAGTCTATTGGTCTGTAGAAAAAGAAACAATTAACTCGAATGTTTTAACGCGAACGACAGGAAGCACGCAGAGTCTCGTGTGTTTCAGCGCTATATTCCGTAGTAGGTGCGATAAGAACGCGTTGCCGTTCGTATCTCTACTCTGGTCACGGAGTTCCGACTATATTATTTGCCCCCACTCTCGTTCCATACACTACTGCATTTTTTTTTACTATGTCCCTAAACACACACGCACACTCATCTTTCGAGAGACATTTCCGACGAATTCTGTACTCCCGTGTGAGAAAGAGAGATGGAGGACATAGAACTGCGCATGCCCGTATCTTAAGTGTCTTTCTCAGGAGAGATATTCGTTGCGAACGTCCTAAGCATCAAAAGAAGCAAAATAATCAGTCCTCTTTTGAGAATTCGCGCCACCTAGTAACCCTCGCTCCAACAGGTACACGGACCAACGATAATTTACTGCACTTTATCGTCACGAAGTTACTTTTTGTCCTAACCTCGAATCGAGAAAGGAAAGTATACCGTCCGATTAACGTAAGTAGCAGCGTTCCACGTCCCGCTCACATCGCAAACGCGATTCGTAAATTCTCCGGTATGACAGAACGGATCGAGATGAAATTTGGGTTAGCCAATGCAGAATTATGGCAAAAAGCGTTTAAGCCAAATTGCATCTCGATCGGTCGCGCCGCGCCGGAGAATTTACGAATCGCGTCTCGCGACTATCTCTCTCCTACACGAGTGACAGTTATAACCTCTAACACCGCGACTTAATAACTGTGGGTAGATCAACATATGCCTCACTAGCGCCATCTCGTGAGAGCCCGTGTCATTAAAGCGCTCGTGACTTTTTCACGAATTATATTCGCCATATAGATAATGTCTTTATCGTCGTTGCTGCTGGTATTTCGAGTTAAGTGCAACGTTCATTAATTTCTCATTCTTTATACTCGCACCGAGGAGTCGATGCTGAGATGGTAAACTTATACATAATTGGTCGAGTCATTAAATATTACACAGCTCGAAGAGCTTTCTCCTTCGAGAGAGTCTCGAGAGGGAGTGGGAGACAGTCTTTTCCGTACGTTATGTGTATAGCGGACGTGTATTGTCTCCGTTATAATATGCAGACGTGGCTCTCTGTCTCTCTCTCTCGCTCTTTCTTCCATACAAGCGTCGCATCGAAACTCTCGACGTTATAACAACGGTATCGTATTATTCCTCGCTCGCTTTGCCATCCGTTATTACGTGTAGTAAGAGGCGAAAATGCACGCGCGCGCGCGCGCGACGATATAAAGAGGCGAAAGAGACAACCCGTAACGGACCCCGTTAACAATTCAGCGTTTGAACTAACGAGAACCGGAAGTGCGTCGGGACGGAGTTAATCAATATACTGTTAAATATATATTCTGTTAGAATCATACTGTAATACGGAGAACATTGAGTAATCAAACAAAACTATGGTCGATGTCCGGCTCCAACGAACTACGGTATAGCGGGTGTATATATATATATTGGTTATCGATTCGTTCAATGTCGAGGACGTAGCGCGGTGGTACATAGCCAATTAACATTCTTGTTAACCGTAATGGGATATAATAGTAAACCCGATTAATTCGTTCCTTTGCAAATATACTTTTTTCTTTCGCTTCTAACCACCTAACCTATACGACAAAATGTCGACATATTTGTGTATGTGTGTGTTGTGTATACACGAACGGCGTTGAAGCGCTTGGTCAGCCAGTTTTGCGAGCCAGGACCCATCCCCTCCCTTTTTCGGCGAACCTGCTCCGTGCACAGGCCCGCCGCGTAGCGGAGAAAACATATTCTTATTTCTCACCGTCTCTCTCTCTCTCTCTCTCTCTCTCTCTCTCTCTCTCCCCCATGATTCTCGACTCGAGTCCGAGCGAAATTGCTGTTGCTCACGGGATCCCACAGCCGGCCGGCTAAGCACGGTGCTAGCAGCTGTTACACCTTTTTAAACTCTTATATGTGTGTGCGACCTGCATTTTACTTTTATTTTTCAGTCAAGCCTCTTACCAATACCTGCCCGTTCATCTACCGGCGAGTTGAATTAGTATTGCACGCGCGTTTACTTCAACGTGACTTTCGATCGATGAGCAAACCTCGAAAAATGTACACTGCCATCTCTGTTCAAACAGAGAGAGAGAGAGAGAGAGAGAGAGCGCGAACGAGATATGGGACTTTGGTGATTTTGTCATCATCACGAATAACACGTCGATGACGACATACAACATCGAAAAAAATGTATTTCAATATATTTGCTTGCTTCCTCTCATTATATACACTGTTTTGTTTAATTCGAGTAAATGTTTGCGCGATTATGGAAAAACATATATATTCATCGCGATATTCTTGGCTGCGAATCATTTTTGACTGGAGCAACCGATTATAAGGTCGATAGATAATGTCCAATTCGAGTGGCAAGAATTTTCTGTCAATAATGACGCGATACATGGCTTACAGATAAGCCTCTCGTATATTCATCGTAGTTTCTACATATATACACACACAAACGTGTCTATGTATGTAAGTAACGCGCATCTCAAAGGTTATAAAGTATTAGGCACCTGAAGTTAATCGGTCAATGATGCTTATCAACACGAACCTTCAACAGGCGTCTTATATATATATATATATATATATATGAATCTATGTGTGTGTATATATATTTATATATGCATTGAATTTTCACGTTACGATGTAGCGAGGGTGGTGAGTAGTGCAAGGGAGGTATTCGCCGGGCTCACTAGGTCAAACTGGTTCCGGAAAGCGAGGCTGCGCTCCAGAGGGTGGTAGAGTAGGTCAGGGGTGAAATTCAATGTACCAAGAGGGTAAGTAAGCTAGTTGATGACACGCTCGAACTATTTCTCACGTACGAGACTTGAGAAAAGTCGTGCTGTTCCCGCGACACTCTTGTGCTACCCGAGCATACTCGAGTTGTTTTGTCAACGAGAAACTTCGGGCAGGAAGGAAGGGGAAGATGTTAATTCATCGAAAGGACGTGACTGGGTTCTCTTGAATCGCTAATTATGATTGATTTTCAATGTAATATCGTTGATATAAAAGAATTAAGGGGTGAAATTTCAAAGGAAAATAAAAAAAGTGCAAAGTTTGCGGTATAGGCTTACCTTGCGCTGGGCCTCGGCGGCGAATCCAGACTTGGTAGCTCTGTTTCCAGCCATATTTATTGTTTTTATACAATTTCGCGTTGTTTTACTTGTCTCGTTCAATCACAGGGATCTCGTCGTTCGACGATATTTTTTAAGGAATTTTCGTACGAGATTATACGAATGAAGATTGGCAATGTAACGCGTGATTAACGGTGCTCACCGTACGAAAGACGTTGTTCAACTGACCGTCATCGATAGTAGCTCGTAGGCTTACGATCGGTTGCCGCGCGCCATTTGATCCGACTAGCGGCGCGACACTCGCGATTTTAGTTCGGGCAATGCCCGCTGGAGATATTGAGTACGCCACCGTCCAATCCCTCGCTTCCGATAACAGTGTCAAGTTTTTTCGTGATCGTAATAGTAGGGGAAGAGTGGCATGAAAGAGCCAGTTTTGAAATAAAAGAAAATAAATAAACAATATGACTTCTATCATAACTTGTTGTTTGATTCCTCATGTACGTAATGTCATAAAATATTTTCCAAAAAAGACAATATTTTTTGAGTTCTAAGCATTTTAAAAAAAATTGAGATTCGGCTCTTTCATAACACATAGGCTTTGAAAGAGCCGGCAAAAGTTTTGAAAGAGCCAAGTTTTTACTACAGGGATTTGAACGGTAAATTAATAAAGATATCATTGAAAACATTTATATGTTTTAAATAATGCAAACTCTGAATAAACAATTTACCAACAAATCGAAGACACTAACAAAATCAACCGTTTGAGATTATCATTACAAACTAAGTATGTCTTTTTAAGAATATATAATTAAAAACAAAAAGAAAGACTTCAAAAAACTTAAAAATATGTTTGGCAAAAATAATGCAATCACCCAGTCACGCCACAGGACTCATGTGCCCAACCGGAACAAATTTTGCACTGGTACCACTCTTGACTGCTGTTGCTATAATTTTCATTGTACACTACACAGTTATCATGTCCTCTTCCTCTTTATTTTCATCCTTGATTAAGACCTTTATTACTTGTGACAATACTATATTGTAGTCAGAATTTGAATATCTATCATTGCTTTCTGAAGTAAAAATAGGTTTATTTTAATCAGATATCCAAATAAAATAATTTAATTGTTCATATAATTGATAAATATAGGCCTTGAAATGTAATAAAAAATTAGCCCTGGAAGAGCCGATCATGAAAGAGCCGGCTTTTTCATTACACTATATAGCCGGCTCTTTCAAGACATATCCTCTTAAGAGATATAGCCTCAAAAATTAGTACGAAATTAAACCTTTGCCTGCAAAATATTTATGTTATTGGAAGGCCTAATATATTCATAAAATTATAATATAATCATATTGCTGTTAGTTGTGTACGTGTAGACATCAGAAAATAAATAAAATGAACTCAAAAACTTACATTGGAAGGACGAAATTTTCGATACGTTGCACCGACGCCGATTATTTTCGGTGAACTGTCAAATGTTTGTGGGTAATAGCTAGTCAGTATTGCCATTTAACGATCATAATTCGCCCATCATTTGCTTGTAGGCGACTGCGTAAATGATAGTGGCTCTTTCAAAACCTGGCTCTTTCATGCCACTCTTCCCCTATACATCCGTTACATAGAAAATAATATATATGTACAGAAAAATATAGAAATATTCGACATCAGGGATTAAAAAAGACTAGGGGCAAATAACAATTTGTAACTTTGATAATTTTATATATTTCATCCGTTTATTCATACAAATGGAGAACCGATTCAGCGAGATATGAAGAAATAAAACATTTACTTATTTCCCCAACCCCATAGACCCTTGACGAATCCCGTGAGACCCGCTTGACCACCAGCTTTGCCCTGACTTCCGATTTCATCCGTAAGATCTGGAAATTCGACCATATTGAACGCCAAATCGAAGAATAGAGGCTTGCACGGAATGCTCTGCATAGGCGGAGGTAGATTGTAGACGTTCGGTTGTTTCGTGGTGAGCGAAGGATCTTCGCGATACTCGTGTAGCCGTTCGACGAGCGGTTTCTTGCTTTTCGTATGCTTGACAGTGTTAGAATCTTCGTCCTGTCCCTCCTCGAGGACACTATGAGCATGAACAGCGTACTGCGCACCCTCTATCGACGATTCTAATTTCCCAAGCTCGTGTTTCAATCCTTCCGGCAATAAATAAGCATTTTGCAGAGCATCCTTGGCATGTCGATGCGATCTCTGATAGAGAGCCATAGCCTCTCGCCAACGGTGCAAATTGGCGAGCGACTGTGCCATATAGAAACATCGAAAAGCACGATAACCCTTGGTTCTCGCCTCCTGCTCCTGTAGATAATTCTCGTCATCTTGTAACTGCGACATTTCGACTAAATTATGCAGTGCTGCCTCGTAAAGACGAACGATATCCTGAGGCTTGGCTTTTTCCGAATCCTCGGCTATCTTCACGAGGGCCAAGTTACGCTCTAGCGTTCTCGACAAACGGATGTACTGAAGATAAGCTATAAGATGCTGGATCGAAGCTGCTTTATCGCCATCACGATTTTTCAGCTCGTTCTTGAAAGATTCGCGAACGGCGCCTATCACGTCTTTGCAATCGATAAGATGAGCCTCTAGAAGATCGATCTTTGCTTGAGTCGTCGAGGCTTTGAACAATGTTTGATCGAGCTGAGAATCGGCTATCAGCAAACCAGCACCACGCGCCGGCACCGTGCCGCAAGATTTTCCACGCCACGTTACCTCCTCTGTATTCGATTGTTTCTCACGAGTCTGAGCTATGAGAGAATCTAAACTTGCGAGTAATTCCCCGCTGAGCTGACCTCTCATTTGCATCAGATCATCGATCGCCGATGTATCGCCAACATTATAAGCGCAGTATCTCAGACTCGGAGATAATTCTTCGACGCGAGCTTTGTATATAATTTGCTCCGATTCTGGCAAGGCGGTCGCTAATTCGCCGTACACGAGTTGAGCCTTCTTCAAATTCGCCATAGCGTCTTTCCACAATTGTAGCTCGAACTGTAACGATCCTTGCATCCAGGCGACGTACGCTTGTGCCTCCAGTTTAGTTCTCGCATTACAATTGACGTTCTGAAAAATATTTAATAGATTTAACGTTATTTACGATATCGATTCAAAATGTAAAAAGGAGAAACGTTCGACAAACGTACTTCTATCAATTCCTGCAACTGTAAAGCGTAAGTTCCGGCTTTTCTCAGTCTAGAAATGAGATGAAATTTCTTTCTTGGCTCGGTATTGGACTCGATGCGAAGCTGCATGGCATAACTCCAAGCACGTTCAGCCATTGTCAGCGGAATCTGGAGAAATTTGTCGTCGACTACCATAACGGAGGTAACATCGCGTTTCTTAAAGTGACGACGATCTCCTTGTGGTACTTTCAAAACTTTCCTCAGTCGGCGTAACCGTCTCGAGCAGTATCCACGATAACGCTGATAATCACCGTGACGAAGACCATGCTGCTGTTGAGCTTCCTTGATAATTTTCAAAACTTGGAATATTCGTCAAGGAAAAGTTTATAAAATAATTGATAAGTCACTTTATCAACGACATATGGAGTACAACAGTCGTTCGAATGGTGAGACATTTGTGTGTTTGGCATAAAAAAAAGGATACTCTCGAGTGAATATGGATTACGCTCTTTCGGAATTGCTGGGTCTTGATTTTCGACATCCTCGGGGCCGGGATCCGAGATTTTTTCTTGCATTACCATGATTTTCAGATATCACAATCGTGTCGGTCGAGAAAAATTTTCTATGTACGCTAGTCACTGCTCTCGCAGTCAGAGGTGTGTTCTTATGATTATGTACATATATCTATATCGATCCCATCACAGTTCCGCGTTGTACTTTAATCATAGATGGTGCTGCCGCGAAGCGGAGAAATTGTCAACTATCGTGAGTAAATTTCGAACACGAAACTTGTTATCACTCTCGTGGAGACAAAACTAATTGAATCTCTGTGGAGATTCACCTTAAGACCCTCGCGATAGAATATATTAACCATTCCACGCCAATCACTCTAATTAATTTTTGCAGAATAATATTAGATCCCATTATTATATTGCGAGTTCTCGACAACCAAAGTTTCTGCATATATTTTAATCTATTTTTTTATACGCGCTGCAATTATCCCCGAGCAAGCTAAGTCGTCTCCCGTAAGACAAGAATTCTGCGAGCTCACCCTTCTTATGATTATCTCCTCAATGCCGTACCATAGAAAACGAATGATGATATAGACCCGGCGCGCGCTCCACCACATGAAATCTCCGGCAAAAATGGTGGAGCCCTTAGTAAAAAGTCAACAATAACTAATTTCCCGTTGCGAATTATTTAAATCGTATTTTATGCTCTAAAGTAACTTTTCGTAATCCTCGATTTATCAAGGAAACGAAAAAAATTCTTTGACCACACGTCCTTGAATATAGTATTGTTAAGAATGAAAGGTTAGTTCCTCTACACATTCGCACATATAATGAAATATTACATAAAAATGAAATATTATTACAGGAACGGAATCAAAATCGTTAAATATTTCGCTTATTTCGCCAAAGGAATAAATACCAATAATCTAAAAAACTATTTAACGATGATAACGAGATTCACCTGGAGCAGATTGTTCTCTGTTTTCAGAGGTTCGGCGTCTGCTTTAAATTTCCATGCTAGCGTCTCGCGTCACGGCAAATCTCATAATTTCTCAGTTATTATTAGTCGACGCTCGATTCAAACGTCCGCAAAGCTACTACAAGAAACTAAAGAACGTAAAAGCATCGTCGTATATGCGTTTGATCACGTTGGCAAAAAAGACAAGGAAACATTTCTGGATGTTTTGCACATTTATGAGACGCACCAAACGGCGAGAAAAGGACACGTCGAATTTATAAACGCAGCTATGTCTTACATGGAAGCCTTCGGCGTCCACGAGGATCTTGCGGTGTATAAAAAGATCGTAGACATTATGCCTAAAGGGAACTTTATTTCGGCATCGCCGATGTCCGCCGATTTTATGCATTATCCTAAGCAACAACAATGCATCATCGATCTTCTCGAGAAAATGGAATCGAATGGCGTTGTACCCGATTACGAGCTGCAACAGTTGTTATTGAATATATTCGGTCAATTTGGTATACCGACGAGAAAATTTTGGCGAATGATGTATTGGATGCCAAAATTCAAGAATCTAAATCCATGGCCAACCCCTCGGCCACTACCGAACGATGCGATGATACTCGCAAAACTGGCGATAGAGAAAATGTCGAGCGTCGATGTACAGACAGAAATAACGGTTTTTCAAGCGGATACCGTTAAGGACGCGATCGATAAAACGTGGATCGTTTCCGCGATGAGTCCCGAACAACGAGGATTGTTACAGAAACATTCGGTGGATGAGGCGATTTACGTCGAAGGTCCTTACAAAGTATGGGTCGCTCATATGCCCGTCGATTATTTTATTCTCAGAGCCGAACCGACGCCGTTGCCTCCGAACGATTTCGACGAGGACGGTAAAGGACATTTTCTTTCATAAGAATTCAATTAGGATAATATTTAAATAATTCTCTTTTCAATATAAACTCGTACTATCTTATTTTTCTTTCTATCTCTTAGACGTGACGAAATTTGAAACTGTGTTTTGGGATAAGCCAAATGCACTTGGACCGATTCGTTCGATTCACCAGGAAGAAGACGCGACGATATTTTCCATCTGCGCTACCGGCACGTCGAGCAAAGATTCTTTATTATCTTGGATCCGTTGTTTGCAACGGACGAATCCTATACTGGAAAAGATTCCTGTTCTTTTTACTCTAACGAAAAAAATTGAGGATCAGAGGCAGATCGAGGATGGTAGTAAAGGAAAAGAAGTTCCGCTGAATAAAATTGAGAATAAATGATCGATGATTATCGTCTATCGGCTACATTGTATAATTTTTGTACATAACTACTCTCATTGTAGTAAACAAAGCATATAAGATTGAGAAAAAAAAGTGTACGTGAATTTTGTTGTTTATCTCATGTCGAACGATCGTTTCTTCGTCGCTCGAAATCTTTCGCACACCCTGTATAATACGAGTCGAGAGAATATTGTGTATTCGCCGTATCCGATCAACTTTCCCGTCTCTCGCCGCCGATGAATAAACGCCGAGAGACTTACACGATACGCGGTTTAAACCGGCCGCGACACAGTAACGAGTGAGCGTTTCGCCGATTCGGTCGTCGACGATCCCTCATTAAGGCCAGTACCCTCGGTAAACAAGCATAATTAAAATTAAAAAAGAAAAAGAAGATATCGTCCGAAGATTAAACGAGTCTCTCTTATCGCAAGTGCTTCGACTTATCAACGGCTCACCGAGTAATAATAAAACGAAGCAAGTGAAGCGGATACAGTAGTAAACAGGACACCTAATTTTTTTCCATATTACGATAGAGAACGTTGTAATGGCGATATCCAAAAGTTAGTATAACATGAATAATGATTACACGATATGTACACAAATAATTAATTAACCAAGTTTGTAAAATAATTGATATTTATACGAATTATTTAAAGAAACATTAATTTTTCAAGCTTTCGTTTCACGATGGATGCAATTTCGAAAGTTCAACACTTCCGTTTTACCAGTGATGCCAGAATGTAATCACGTTCCATCTTCTTACGATGTACGTAATTATATATATTCGTCGATCTTGGAATATTAATTATTCATTTCTACTTTAAGACACTCGTTAATGTATATTTTGTTTTCAGGGAGCTAGCTACGATGCGGTGCGCGAGCGTCGAACGAAGAACGCGACACCGACCTATCGTCCTTATTACAAAACTCCATTGTTAATTCACGAAGGTCGAGATCAATGGCTATGGGATCACACTGGAAGAAGATATCTCGATATGTACGGCGGCATTGTCACCGTCTCCGTTGGTCACTGTCATCCGTGAGTATAGGCCAACGAAAAATGACAAAAATCGTTAACGAAGAAATGGACGAGTTTGAAATACTTCAATATGCAAAAAAAAGTAATTTCTTATTATCTGGCCAGAACAGACAGAACTTCTTACAATAGGAATTTTCCTTCTTTACACACAAGTCCTGATTAATGCGATGCAAGTCAGATAATAAGCTGAAAGTAAATTTATGCACTTTTCGAAGAATTAAAAGATATTATATTCACCTCCACAGTAGCCAGTTAACTCGTAGCTGCAAATAAGGGTCATGAATAATTTCATTTCCGCTGCCGCAAGCATTGACCTCTCGATGATATGCTCTTTAATTATTTTCAGCAAAGTCGTAGCAGCCGCATCTTCGCAACTTGGTAGACTCGGTCATACTACTTCGATCTACATGCACGATATTTTTCACAAGTACGTTGAAAAATTGTGTTCAAAATTGCCCGAGGACCTTAGCGTTGTTTACATGGTGAACAGCGGCTCCGAAGCGACGGATCTTGCTTTTCTCATGGCCAGACTGTACACCGGAGCTCAGGAAATTGTATCGTTGCAAAATTGTTACCACGGCGGTGGGTATGGTTCGGCAGCATCGACGTCTATAGCTTACTGGCGATATCCGATTACACAACCACCTGGCTATACTCAAGTAATAATTTAACAGATTGATTCTTATTAATTTCACAAGTAACTTTTTACACTTACGCGAGAAAATATTTGAGCGAAGATATTTTTTGATATAATACATCATGTTTCTTCAACTTAAAGAAATCTTCTCAAGCGATAAATGTGAAATTATTTTTCAAATTAATCCCAAAATCCTAATTAATTTTCTTCCAATTAGAGAAAAATAATCAAAAATAAATATATCAATTATTATTATTATTATTATATATAATTAAAAATAAAAACATCTTTTCAGGTGATGAATCCAGATCCTTACAAAGGACTTTGGGGAGGTTCCGAATGTCGCGATTCGGCGGTACGTGGCAATGCAGGAAATTGCGAATGTGCGGAAAACAATTGTATCGCCTCGGACAATTATTTCGAGGAGTTTAAAAGAACTTTCAAGTACAGTTTGCCAAACGACGGACGTGTGGCTGCTTT
Organism: Netelia inedita; assembly: GCA_964017225.1. NCBI lineage: Eukaryota > Metazoa > Arthropoda > Insecta > Hymenoptera > Ichneumonidae > Netelia > Netelia inedita. The sequence continues at coordinate 15,197,432 of OZ024922.1, forward strand.
CATCGCGGAGAGTATTCAGGCGAGTATGAGATAAATTTCGTTGTCACGCGACTACGTCTCGTTTGCACAGCTGAAATAATTAAATACGTTCTCGCTTTCCTTCTTACAATCGATAATATTGATAGCCTCGTTTTACAGGGCGTCGGCGGTGTCGTACAATATCCAAAATCGTATCTGAACAAAGTTTACGAGTACGTGCGAGAACGCGGTGGTATTTGCATTGCTGACGAGGTGCAAACCGGATTCGGTCGTACCGGTGAACATTTCTGGGGCTTCGAGGGTCACGGGGTTCGACCGGAGATCGTTACGATGGCCAAAGGTATCGGGAATGGTTTTCCAATGGGAGCCGTCGTTACGAGTCCCAAGATTGCCGCTGTTCTCGATAAAGCTTTGCATTTTAATACCTTCGGCGGTAATCCAGTCGCTTGTGCCGTAGGATCGGCGGTCCTTGATGTAAGTTGGCAGGTTTTTGTTAAAACTGTTATTCGAGACGTTTTTCGCAGCAGCTCGAGTACGAGTGGAAGGATCGAGCGAGACCAGACACTGGCAAACTGTGCCAGGGTCGAATAAAAACACTCTCACTTCCTTCCATACGTGAAGCGTTCTCTACCGATTAATCGATCTTCTTTAGCATTTCTCTCGGTCGCATATTTTTTGTCCTTTTTTCGGCTCGTTGTGTACCGAATGAAAAATCTTTCTACGAATTTTATCAAATCTTTTAATTTCATCGTTTCCAAAATAATTATTTTGTGGGATTCATTTTTTTGTTGTTGAATTAACGCACCTCGAAAAATATAGGTCGCGGAAAAAATATGATGTAAGATAGAAATTGTCCTTGTACATGATCTTTTTAATGAATTTTTTTTACTGAAGGCTATGGATATTAATTTTTCTTACTTGAACAATATGAACATCTATTTTGTTTACTAAAGAAATATAAAAATTCATATTTTTTCAGTATAAAATTAAGACACAATTTAAGTTACTAAAAAAAAAATTAAAAGTATCTATTTTGTTGTATAAGAAACACAAGGATAGGCCGTTTTCAAGTATTCTCGACAATATAAAAGAAATCAAGTTCAGTCGCGAACGAACCAATCAATAGTTTTCCACGAAGTAGACATTTTCTGCACGGCAACTTGTTATTTTCTATCTACACAAATGACTAGTTACATCCTTTTTTTTCAGTTATTTTATTCACAATATTTTTGTTGCGGAACGATGCAAATTTTTTAAAAACTTACGAAGTAAGATTTTAGATTTTTTTTCAGAAATATTATATTTACGAATAAGAGCGAATACGATGCGTTTTCTATACCAGGATTTAATTCATCCCCTAATTATCGACCTTGAATATATTCCGCGCTTGCAGCACCCTGAACCACATCGATGATCGATTTTCACAATTTTCCAGTAACGTTTCTCGCGAATTCGTTTTATTAAAGCCAGTAACGTTCGTGTATAAGCCTCGAACGAATATTATTCATTATTTTATCCGCGAGTCGCAAATATTTTCAGGTGATAGAGGAGGAAGGTCTTCGAGAGAATGCTTGGACAATTGGTACATATTTGTTGCATCGCCTGAGTACTCTAATGCTTGATTATCCAAATATCATTGGTGACGTTCGTGGAAAGGGTCTCATGATCGGTATCGAGCTTGTAAGTGATCGCAAAAAGAGAACACCATTGTCCAAGGTTCACATACTCGACATTTTCGAGGACATGAAGAACATGGGAGTTCTCGTTGGTATAGGAGGCGCTGATTTCAACGTGAGATTATTTTTTATTCCTCGTCAAAAGAAAAACAGTTTGTTTGCAGAATTACTTATGAATTATTTCCAAGGAAAGTAACGATGGAAGTTTTTTTTTCAGGTATTCAGAATAAAACCTCCAATGTGCGTGACCAAGGAGGACGCCGATTTCACCGTCGAAGTGATCAAATGTTGCCTGGAGAGATTTCGCGACAAGTACATAAAAGATAAGGAATCGGTATTTTTCGGAGGAGTTTGATACAACGATAACGAACGTGGATGTTCGAGGTGTTTTTAAACAATTCCACGAATCGATATAATCATTAATAAATCCAACATTACATATTACCGAGGTAAAAAAAACAATCAAATCATTTTTTCCATACGAAAATACAGTCTTAATTATTTTTTTTTTCTATAAAAATTATTCCGAATTTTGTGATAATGAATGAATCGTTTGATTTTGTGCTCGAAAGTTTCTCGTTTTAAGAACGATACGTGGATTGTGATTTATATATTATATTATTGATTTATGTTGAACGGATCGAATGAGATAATCGTCTTAACGTATCTTACATTTTCGTACATTTTATTGCAACTTTAAAAATGTTTCTTATAATATTTTTGTTACGGTAACAACCTTGCCTGAGTTATAAATATATTTCATAACGGTGGCGACTCTTTGATAGCGTCGAGTGTCACAGTCACAGAGTGTAAACAATCACCGAATTTCGAACGATTATCGATCCGGCGATAAGAACGAACGTTTATATATATATATATATATATATATATATATATATATATGTGTGTGTGTGTGTGTGTGTGTGTGTGTGTGTGTGTGTGTGTGTGTGTGTGTGTGTGTGTGTGTCGGTGTGTGTGTGTGTGTGTGTGTGTGTGTGTGTGTGTGCGTGTGTGTGTGTCGGTGTGTATGTGTGTGTGCGTGTAGATAATTGTAATTCAAGGTACACCCTACATAAACAATTTTTGCTGTAAATACAAAATATATATATTTTTTGTTGATTTATTATCTTCGTTATTTTAGAGAAATTTGTACACCCCTTGCGAAAAAAACAAGTGATTATCGTTAAACTAACGAAACTAGAGAAAATTTTTGTCCGACTAATGCTTCCTTCTCGTGAGTGACGGAAGACCCCTTCGTCATGAGTACTAATATCGTTATTAAGAAATACATTAATAATAATTCATAGATTCATTCCCTCATTAATCCCTGTTACATGTACATTTCTCGTTGAATATATACATACATTATATTTGCCACGACGATTAACACGATCAACCGAAAATTAGGTCGACAAACGAGTATTTAACTGTCCGGATGGAAAAAATAAACCAACAATCGTCATATAAACGTTTTTCCTCTAATCGTAAACTCCAGTATTGGCATACGCAGAAAGTGAAAATGCATTTGACGGTATAAATAACAAAACAAAAAAAAAAAAAAAAAAAAAAAAACGTAAAACAAGACCAGGAAGAAAAGATTTGTAAACACGTTTAAAAAGAAGAATGTTACAAAATGCAAAATGAACAGAATGTATACGGATCTGTAATAAAAATGGAGTTTGGCACACGTTTTGTTTTGTTTTGTTTTGTTTTCTTTTCTTTTTTTTCTTCTTTCTTTTTGTATCCTTTTAAATACTCTTTAGACTTATTTTGTAAAATAGTCGAGATTCGTGTCACTGTTTGTCGAAAAATCATCGAGACAAGATCCGATCGATTATCGAGTCACCGATTAACGATTCATCGCGCTCGATGAAAAGTCTTGCCAGAGCAAATGGGAGAAAAATGTGTAGAAAATAATTTCATCCGAATACTTATCCGACGGATTTGATAAAATTACCATTTCGATTCACCGTCCTCTATACACAAATATTATTTTCCTCCTTCTTTATAATTTATCTTTACATTATTATCCCTGAATCTTCCTGACTAACTTTCGCGCCGTGGCCAGTCTTTATCTTCCTTGAATATTAGTTACGGTCACGCGATTTATTGCAGCACCGGCAGGACCCGGCTTTTACATCTGATACGCCACGCGATATTATGCAATAAGACTCGTAAGCGATACCTTGGACTCGGGTAGTATAGAGTCGTGAAGAAAGTGGGGACTATCGGCCATCGATGCAAGGTCGGCTTCCAATAAAGCGAGATGAAGCTCTCTTCGTGCTTTCTGAACGACGTAAACCATCAACGATACGCCCACGAGTATCTGAAATAAATTTCCAACGATCGATTGTGCCCGTATGAATAATAACGAACACCTCGCCGTACACGTACTTTCGTTCGTGGAATAAGCCACAACGATTTTAGCTTGTGTCTGTAGTAATTATGCAAATGCGAATTATACTGACGATTCTAACGTTCCAAGATAGAGCTCTGCGTCGTGTTTTTCTCCGATAGTTTCGATAGATATAACGCGTGCAATAAAAGTGTAAAAAAAAACGTAACGAAAGGTTTGAAATATTTGGTAAACGAGTTGGAAGTATAAAAAAAAAAAAATTTTTTTTTTACCTGAAAACAGAAGACGACGTAACCGGTAGTTGCGGTTGACTTATCCTCCAGTACATCCTGCATCGAGCGCAAACTGCTGCCCAGATAGACGTTAATCACTTGAGCAGGAAGTAGCCCGATTGCGCTGGCAATGTGATAACGCAGACCACCGATATTGCTCACCTGAAAAATATTCACATTTCCATATTTTAATGTCTTTCCCGATACTGTTATCGAGCGACTCAATGCGCCGTGGGATAATAAACTTTACGAAACAATTTTTTCCAGACTTTCGAATTACTTCCAGATTATGCCTAGCGCGAGCACGATTGTTTGCAAAATTTCAAATTACCATTGTATTAAAATTATAACAGATTTTTTCAGCGCTTATCGCGATTATATCTATTTTTTAAGAATTACTTTTCATTACTTACCGCGAATATCGTATTTTGGAGACCAAACGGTATCGGCGTCAGTCTCGCGAACAAAACAACCCGAAAAGCCTGAGGTCCGGAGATAACTCTGAGAATTGCTTTGGCAGTTTCGCTTCGGAGTAGCGCCCCTATGGGTAATTTCGAAGAGAGCGCGCCAAGAGTAGCGTGAGCTATCGCTATTCCAAGATTAGCTGCGAGTACGACCATGGTGATCCCTCGAAGAATTCCAAATAAATAACCGCTCGCGATGATGAGAAAGAGATAACCGATGACAATGGGAAATGAAACAACGGTGAACAGCGCAATGACTATAACGGTTATTATCCATGTATTTTGATGCTCGATCCAATAGAGTAAAATTTTGATGTAATCTCGACACACAAAAACGATAGCGCCTAAAAGAGCGAGCGTTGCAATGGTCACGGTGACATAGCAAATTGAATTTGCGCTTATACAGTTGCATCTGACGGACGATACATTTTTGGAGGGTCGAGTGCCAGTCTCCAAGTTCTCTATGTCGATTATATCCATAATTCGTTATTTCTCGTATCTTTTTTTTCGTTATTCCCTCGCTATTCGAGTTTCAATATCGTTCTTGAATTCTACGCTGTATTTGTTTTGTTTACAAAAACGAGCCTGTCAGTCGAACGGAATTTTTTCGCTGTGGAGATTTCGTGGTAAATAGCATCATCGCATCGCGTTCTGCGAGTATAGAACGCCACGAGAATATATATAAATAAAATAGGGCTCTCGATCGTTCATAACCTAAATATCGAGTCGTGTAACACGAGAGCTTGATTACTTTTAAGGACTTTTCGAATCGACGAAAAGCGCCAATCTGAGAAAGTGTTCGCAATGGAGCAACGCGTAAAAATCACAGAAAATATTAGTTAGAAAAACAGTTAACAAAAATAATGCGATATATATAGAGATGAAATGCCGCTATTTTGACGTTGACTATTTCGACTCGCGTACGTTCGTAACATCGCAATTCTCGTTAGTGAAATCCGCGGTCCTGGATGGAAGACGCGATGGACCACATTTTAACACCACGACGATACTGACGGCACGTTGAACTTGTTTTCCTCGTTTTTTTAAACATGTTATACTGGGCGAACGAACTGTCAATTGCGAAACATTCGCGTACCCTTTTCGCGTGAATTCGCGATAAGGCAAACATGAACCACCTCCGGCGCCTCCTACCTCCCTACTGACTCGTTCCATTGCGTACACAAATAACGTACGTACAGTTATATAGTAGCGATATAAGCGAGTGCATCCCACGGACCTAATCCGTGGGATGGCGCCACGTGCACTGTTATGACATTTCCAACAGATTCTATATCGTACAAGACTCTATCAATACGATATGCAGATATGAAATATAAAGGGTTGTTTATTTTTTTATCGTGGCAACCTCCGTTTTTCTCTCCACATATACAATCGATGCTAGTCAATAAACTAACCTCCATTTTGGTGACACCGTGCTGTGACATTCGTAAAGACAGGGTGTTGTAGGCCAATTATTAATAATGAGATACGAGTTTTTTATTTCTTTCATAAAAAAAAACATCATTCATAGTTTTATTTATTTATTAATATACGCGTATATAATCGCAAAATCGGCGAAAAGATCTTTCGTGGTATATTTGACCTTGACCTTTGACGATATAAATCACATGCACATTCGTTCGTGCTGGTTGCACCACTCGGGCGCGAGAGCGTCGGCGTATACACCCCTCGTCTCGAGCCTCGTCTTTTGAGATTGGAGTCTCGATTCGGCGTCGATGGTCGTAATGCCATGAGGATCGCTCCACAGTCTCTCGGCTACCGCTGCGGTGCGTGGCCATACTCTCGGATCGAGACCTCCCGCATTTACATATTCACCCCACATACAAGCCTCGCCACCGAGAACCCCTTGCTGCAAATTACGACAAAAGAAATCATTTTAACCCTGCAAAGAGACCAAAGATGGCGTACAGGTGACGCTCGATCACGTAACACCATTGGTGGATCACGCAGAATCAGCGCCACCTGTCCAAGGTCAAAATAGAAACTTCCGGAACGTATCGTTGATTGAAAATCGTACGATAGCACCGCCATTTTGAAATTTAAAAAGAAAAACTTACGATTCTCGGTATTTGATTGTTGTAAGCGTCCCGCCAACTGTGATATTGCGTTCTACCCCAAAATCCATGATCAAGATACCATGTATTTTTCGTCGACATTATGAGACGGTAACCGAGCCTGAGTAAATCATCGGGCAGTGGCGAATTCGCCTCGACCCACGTCTGTATGACGAAACGATTTTTATCAAGATGTCGAGTTATGACGTCAGGATTGGTCAGAGCAGAGCTCCATAGTATCGTACTGTCGTTCGTCCCGCCTTTGATATCGTTCAAAATATTTCCCTGTTCTTTGTGAAAATCGCCCCATAGCTGTAAAAAGTCGTCGAAAGATCGGCCCATCCCACGCGATTCCATAACCTCCGTTATCTCAGCCGTCGAATTCCAACAATTTATATAAACCTCGTCACCGCCTAGATGAACAATACTTTTCGTACCCATTACACCTAGAACATCTTTATAAATGTCTCTTAGAACGGCATACGTATTCGGATTTATAGGATTTATTTGTCCGCATGGTGGTTGAATGCAAAAATCACGCCATGGCTGTCGATTGACGCAAACGGCGATATTTCCGAGATGCTCCGACGGTCCCCATTCCCAGCCAGCTCCGACGTGAGATGGCGAGTCGAGCTCGAGGATAACGCGAACACCACGAAATTTCGCGTAAAGTACCACGTGACCGAGGTCCTCCGGGGTGTAGATCATATCAGGAGCGTAAGCGCCATACCTGACCATCAAAAGTTACTTCGGATAAATCGTGAATGCCTTTAAACTATTTACACTTGCAAAACGAGTATCGTAAATGCGTGAAATTATCATTTAAAATTAATAATAATTCTTTATAGAAACGCTACTAGCGCCACTGTCTTGGTAACGGACGATCACCCAACTATAATTTACCGCCTCAAGTTTTTTCGCAAGTGTACATATATGTGTATGCATGTATACTCGAAATTCCTTACAATGTCATGAACGGTCTGCTCTTTATTTGCAGCGGAAAGCTTTGACTATCGGTTGCGTGCCAGTGTAGAACATTCATTTTCGTCGATGCCAGAGCGTCGATCGTTTTCAGTATCGCGGGAACCGGTAAAAAGTTCCTCGCCGTGTCTATGAGCAAGCCACGATGCGGAAACATCGGTGAATCGTGGATACTCGCTTCGTCCAAAACGACGAGACTTCTGCCGCCATCTGGCGTGATTATTTGTGTGGTCAATTGCGACAGTGTTTCGAGAGCGTGACGAGCGCCGTATATCGTACTCGCCAGGATCGTCGCGTTTACTTTACCCTCTGTATTATTTCGCGTACCGGCGATAAAAAAAAACAAATAGCGTTAGTATCGAAGAAAAAAATTCACGCGACGAGTTCGCGTTACTGTACAGTCGAAGAATGCACTAAACCTTTCGTGACGACGTAAAGTCGGTAGGACTCGTCGGTGTTCCAGTCGAGTTCGAGGTTATTGGACTCGAGACTGATCTTTATCGTCATCGTCGAATTCGTTCTCCCGCATTGCGGACCGCAGGTTAGTTGCAAATTGCTCGAAAATATCGCCGTTGCTTCGGAGAGAAACGATTTCGAGGTTACCGGTACGTCTTTGGTATCGAAGTGTATTTGTAGCGGGTCGATTCTCACGTACTACAAGACATCCATTGTATATATATATATATATATGTATGTGTGTATGTTATATATGACGAGTATTCAACCGCGCGCCGGTGGCCATTTTGTTAACTAACGTGGACAGCGGGAGTTTCTATCGTAGCTCGTTTGTTACAATTTCTGAGTCACGCGCGAACCGATAAAAAAAGAAAACAATTTTATATGCAACTCACATTTTTGCTATAACTTGTCATACCCGTGGGGATAGGCCAGAGAGCCGCACTATCCCCGCAAACGAGACGACAAGACGATAGAGTCGTGTGCTCATTTTTCAATCTGAGGTCATCCGGATCGAACGATGCGAGCGGTCTAGCGGTTCGACGACATTGATTGACCTTGACGCATTCGTATGTTCTGTAAAATCTATGTACGATCGAAATAATATAATAACTTAACCGTTCACGTAAGATTATCCTTCAAGACGATTCTTTCGCGATCGCGTTTTCGAATATTTAACAAAAATTGAAATGATCGATCACAAGTGAAATATAAAAATTAATTAAACATAGGAATTAAAAATTATATTGAAATAAATCAAGTTTTTTTTTCACCGGAATAACGTATTCGAAACGCGAGAAACAACAATGATAAATAAAAGAAAAACGACAGAAACAAAACTTACTGGTTCTCGGTATTTGCCGCGCCGAGCGAGTCCGTGGCAAAAAGTAGAACTACGACTATTATGAACGGCACCCGAAGCTTCATGTTGATTACACTGTAATTAAAGGAATCGGCGACAATTGAAGAAGCGTTCCGTTACCCGTGTCTCACGGACGGCAGAGAAGTTTGATTTTTGTGATCTTGTTTACGATCGTTGGCACATGTAATCGTCCGTGATTAAATCTTCCATCGTATTATCTCTCGTGCTAATTTAAATACTTCTGTAACGGGCAAGTCTTTTCGAATGTTTTTTTATCGATATTGCAGAAAATATTATTATTATTATTATTATTATTATTCGATATAGAACTGATTTTCAATCCGCTCGCATATCGAGCATCGTATTTCGCATCAGCTTTCGTAGTTGAGATGCATGATCAAACGCATTGTTCAAAGTCCGATAAGCTCGTTTCTCTTTGTTTCTCTCTCTTTATCTCTCCTTTTCTTCAACGCGACGGTGATAAACGACTTCCTGCACGCCCGAACAAATGCCGGTCGTGGTCACCCAGTATCACATCCATTGAAACTGTTACGCGTGAATTTTGATAAAGAGAAAACAATAATAAACGAATTGATCGTCACTGTTTTGTGGAAAAGTGCAAGATACCCTAATGAACGATATAAACCCATGTAAAGGAGAAATTAAAACACTAAAACAATATAAATCGCGGGAGATAATTTAGAGAGAAAAGCGTTCAACGATTCTCGCCGTATTACTATTTTACAGCTGTTCGTGTGTTGTGTTCTCAGTCGCCTTTCACCTGTTCCGAGGCTTCGTTCGGTCTGACCGAGCGAGCGTAACGTGCCAAACAGGGCTTGCGAGGTCGCTACTCGACGGTCTCGCGAGAACTAAACTCGGAGAACGAGACGCGCGAAACGTTCTCTGCGTATACGCGAGCGCCCCCCTCGTTCGAGTGCTGGAAGGGAAAATTGCTTGGATAGTCTCTCTGCAGTTGGTTGCGCGGTGTGGTGTGCGCCGTCGTCGTGTAGTGGTAGCGTAGTGCCTGACCAGCTTTGAAGACTTTACTTGGGGTCCCACAATAACTCCTTTACCTCGCTTATTATACTCTATATATTTTAGTAGGCGCTATTCGGGGCAATATATCGTCCGACGAGTATGGATATGTAGAGGCTAAACACCTCGTGGTCGACCGGGTCGATATAACAGTCGAGCTCATCGTCTTTTTATAGTCAACGTTTAGTTAGCTGTTCGAGACACAAAGTAGACAAAACTACGAGATTCGACCGAGTGTATAACATTAGGTGGCGCTGCGGCGAAACGATCAACTGCGGACGAATGCGGAACTAAAATTTTCATACCGTCTACTAAATAATCGTGCAACTTTTCTCTCAAATAATAAATGTGTTAAATCACGTCAAACGCGTTCTGAATCGTTAAGTCAATGAAGTGGCAATAGTGCTCGAACGTTTAAAGTCAAATAGTGAATCTCATCGTTCCTACGATATTATAATTATAAAATTGTTGTGTGCAAACGTATTCTAACCTCTTTCGCTGTCTTCCTCCGCTGTATGATCTACAAGTACTGATCTCTCTCGGTAAGAATTGTATTAATATAATCCATCTCGTCCGTTCTATAATCACAAGTATTTGTTTTTATTATCTTGCCAGCTTTATCGTCGCTCCATCGAATTTACATCTTTATCAGAATTATTTAAGCAGCTGTTATAATATCTTCGATCTATCGAAAACGATCGTCCCCATTCTGTTTTTCGTCTTCATCAATCTATTTTAATATACCAGTCTAGTCGATCACTATCTTACGAGATAATACTAATTAAATATAATTTTATATATAATATATCATCGTTATTATTACTCGATACACGCGTAACTCGTTGGCGACCGATGGCGTTCGCGAGTTTATTTACATGCTTTTGCGATTTCTACGAAAAAATGTATACGTCAAACTTTTTGTTGTTTTTACTCGCTCGTCATACGATCCCTACTCTTTTTTTTTCCACATTTGTTTTAACAAATATCAACGTGTTTCTTCTTCTTTTTTTTCTGTTTTTAAATTATCATTGTTGCGTATAGGATTTTTATAATCGATCGAAGGAAGGATCGAGACTCTAAGAGATCTCGATTCAGTTGTTTCGGTTACCGTTGAGAGTTACGTCGAGAGGTTCGTCGTGAATCGTACCGTGGTTTAAGGACGTCACGGGACTCAGCGAATTGGTCTGATGTCGTGGATCGTTGCTCGGCAAATGGTGATGATAGAGCGACGTTACGCGTGAATGTCGCGATGGATTTGGACCCTTGATCGTCAGATCTATCTCAGCCTCTTGAGGAGGTCGCTCTCTCGCAATTATTTCTTGCTCGACGCTCGATGCCGGACTCGCCGAATTCCTGGGACCTGGTGAACCGCAACCGCACTTGGTGCGTTCCGGTGATTTGTCGCATCCGATCGAATATCTGCGCTCGATGGAAAATTCACAATCGATTAGTCTCGAAAAATTGCTCGAGGCTTTCTTTTTTTCACCACGATAGCTCGAAGATCGGATTTCGATTATAAAATTGGATTAAAGATCGTATTCGACGAATCGAGGCAACATAGCCATTTATACGAATTTTATGAACTCATGTTCTTAAATCTAGACTTTATAATTTATGTTTTATTTATAAAAAGTGCGAAGTTATTCGTTAAATATGGACGAAGCGAAAGTACTTGATTCTGTTGTTTAATAGAAATTTTCTACATCTCCCATTTTTAGGACATTGTAGTGGGCTCTTCTGTATAGATAAATTATAATTTGTAATGTAAAAAACTTTGTAACTTGCGAAAATTGGTAAGTTCGTTCGCTTGAAGAAATTATTCATTGAAGAATGTACATGTTCGACGTTTCGTAACGGTAAATTTGTTTTGATTGTATTTTTTTTTCGGGATTTTTGTATTGGGAAAAAAAAATATGGATAAAGCGTATTTGATACGTGTAAACGATCGACACTGATGCTAATTTAATTGATTGTAACGAGCATTAAAATTGATCAAAGATTTCGGATTTTTTGTAACTTGGAACACTTTCGACAAATGTTTGAATTTTCAAGCTTTCCGTACGAAACTTTGTACGCAAGTAAAGCTTTCGACAAGGATCTCCTCTATTAAATTCGTTTACAATCGATAGAGCTGTTGAAACGTCGCGAGATCAGCGTGTAATTTGATTAATTGTAAATTACAATTTCAAACTTCACTAGTTACTCGAATAATCAAAAATTCATATCTAGCCACTTTTTTTATTACAAACAATTTTTCAATTTTTTTCTTTCCTAGGAATTCTTCCTCATTATTAAGATTTTCCTGTTTTTTTTTTTTTTTTTAGCAAAGACTGAAAAACTATTCTACTAAAAACTGTAAACAATGATTTTTCGTAGTTGTCCGACGTTCGCAATTTTACACCCAAGAGAAAATAAAATAAAATAGAAAACAAGAATTATGCAATTTTTGCAATCCCCGAAAATAAATATTTTCCATTTACATTACGTTTTTTTTCCCTAGTTAGCGATCAATCGGTCGTGGCACTTGACTCACCCGTGAGGTGGCAAGATTCTGTAATCTCGACATACGGACATTGGGCCAGTGCCGTTTTCCTGTTGCTGATGCTTGTCACTCGGCGAACCGAGGGCCGACGGTGGCGGTGGAGAAGCGTCGTGACCCTCGGAACTCGAACCGGTCGTCGGTGGTGGCCTGAGGAGAAGAGGCGCTGCGCTACCAAGCCCGAGACAACGCATTCTCCACGCATCCTGGAGCAACTGAAGTCGCGCCTGTTTGCGCCACTTGGCTCGACGATTTTGAAACCAGACCTAGCGCGAATCACAAAATTCCACATGACGAACGATCTCTCGAAAATTTAAATAACCATTCATATCGCTCGTTATCATAGACTTTGTTAATACCTGAACGCGTGCCTCCGACAGGGAAATTCTAAGAGCCACCTCTTCGCGAAGAAAGACATCGGGATAATGAGTCTTCAGAAATAGCGATTCTAGCTCTTGAAGCTGTTGGGGCGTGAAGGTAGTTCGATTGCGTCTCTGCGGATGAGAACGAAAAGTCAACGTAACAGGATATAATATCGACCAACGGAGGCAATCGTCACAAAAACGCCTTCGCGATATAAATTCACGCACCGGCGTTTCCGACAAACTCGTTAAAATCTTAAAAACTGCTGACGCTCGTATGATTTTATAATAAATCCAAGTAATTCGATTAATTCGAAGAGAAATAAGTCCTTTTTTTTTAAATCAAAGTCAGTTTCTTCGATATTATAAAATTAATTTCATTTATTATCTTGAAGAAAACTTGTGATCTTTGACCGAGAGTAAAAAAGTGCGCCAAAAGAACTCGACAGGACGAAGATAGAGAGAGAGAGAGAACACAGAGAGGGGAATAACGTACACTGACCTGACGACGCCTTCCGAACATGTATTCGGTCAGTAAATCAGCCTGAGGTCCAAGCGGCGATAAATAAGGTCCGGCCATGTCTGCTACCTGTTTTATATCTCGATGATATCCGAACGGAAATCGTTTCGACGATTTTTTCTCCTTTCTCGATGAAAAAATGCGGAATCAAAAATGGCCAAATACGTCACTTCCGGTACAAGATGGAATAATTTAGCGGGGTTTTCAAGTACTCGAATGCGTTTATTTTACCAACTCGTAGCGTGATTCGAGAAGGCTCGACGAAGGTTTAACGAGAACTATTGGTATATCGGGGGATGATAAATATCACCAGCGACGTGTACGCGTTGCCGAGTGGACGACGAGAGACTGATACGAGATTCGCGGAGCTTTCGGAACAACCCCCGTTGTGTTGCGCACAGGGGTCGACGAGAGCTTCGCGATCTTCTGCCATTGGCCAAACGATTTTAATAGGGGCGGTTCCGCACCCCTCGTTCATATCGGTCCACCCCTTCGACTCTCTCTCTCTCTCGCTCTTCCGACGAATATATCACGAATATATATGTAGGAAATATACGCGCGTACTCGGTTATACGTATTTGAATACTTGGGAATATTTTCGAGTCTCGTATAAAAGGGCCAGGGGTGTTTTCTTGACATTTTGTTACTCGATCGTTTTCTTTTCTTTCTCTTTCGTCGTTTCGAAACCTTTTTTACTCGGGGTAAGGGGGAAACGTTTGACTTCCGGTATATTTTTGAACTTTTTGTTACGGATGAAACACCAGGGATGAAGCCTTCGGTTTAATAATTGCTAATTAATGACAGTCGTTCTTCGTTGACGCGGAATAATACCGATGGCTTGTTCGAATATCGTTAATAGCCAGGCGAAAATATTAATATTGTAATCGTCGCTTTTTTTCGGTCCCATTGGCAATTCTTTTATCGAACAAGGGAACTTCCGGTACTACCGGAAATACCGCGTTAATAGTGCACATTATGCCAACTTTCGAAAGACTCTTGAAAATTTAATTATTTATCACTGATATTAATCCGAAAATTAATCTAAAAATCTTAAAACAACAAGTTTGTTCCAAGAGCAGATATTCGGGGTCCGAGAAGAATCTGAACGTTTCATTTCCGGTCGCTGTTACGATAATTATTTTTAAACTCTCCATCTTGTGTCACCGTTGCCGATTCCGAGTCGTCGGTACGTGTAGTCTCTTTTTTTTCATTTATTAATTTTATTTACCCAAGTCAAACGATCGCAATGGCGATCGTTTATTTAATTTAAAAAAAAACAATGCGTCGCACAATTCAAACATTTCGATAAAAATTCCGATTACTTATTTTAAGACAGAAAAAAATGCATCGCGCTGGATTAAATAGTGGCTCGATCCTTTTTTTAAATTAAGGTAGTTCTAACACGACTGCATAAGTCAAAAGAAAACTGAAGCGAAAATTCTCAGACAAAGAGTTATATGGCCAAGTAAAAATAATGTTATCAGCTTACATGAATATTCTAGGCCATATGAAAATCTTGAACGTAAAAACAATTTAAATAAATTAATTCAATAAAAATTTGTTTCACGTAGTCCCAGCCAAAAATTGAAACGTGACAACGTTGCTCTACTCGTATATGCGTGTGATTCATTTATCTGCGTGCATGCGTGCCGAAAGTGAGGTATGGGTATCAGTGATCTCTGTAGACCATGCTCTACACTTAGCCCTACAGAACCTGAAATATTTGATTGGTGACTAAAATAAAGAGAACATCAAAAAGATTTCTGAACAAACATTGAAAGGGAAATTTATACGAACGCGAGTGCTGGTCAAAAGGAGAAAAGTTAGCACTGTCATGAGCGAGCGTTGGAAAAAGAAGCACAACAAAACAATCGACGAAAAACGCTTCCCCTGTCACAAGTCGCGTCGTCGTGAGAAACCCACGTTGCCGTGCGCACTAACGTGTTCTTCCAGCCTCAAAACAATATTTTTTAAATAGTCTATACTTTTTTACTGTATGGTTGAAAATTTGCTATAAAATATATGTTATTCTTCATATACTAAACTACTTTTGTGCCAAATTTCAAAAACTTCGCATTACTCCTTCGTACATTTTGGTGACTGAATATCCGGAAAGTATTCATTTCGTAGTATACAAGCCATTGCTCGTATGCAAAATTTGAAATTTTTGATAAACGATATCTTGAAAACGGTATGGTGAAACGGTCTCAAATTTCGCAGAAGTATTCTTCAATACTATTTTTAGTTTTTCACAAAAATTCATTAAATTGGCATTACTTTTGATCTGTGTTAGAACTACCTTAATCGTTCTCAGAAACAAACGTTTCTATTCCGACAATGATTTTTCTCGGTCGATCGTGCATTAGTGACTATACAAATTTATTTTTCAATCCAAAATGAAATAATATTAGTCCATCGATGATTAACCAAATAAATCGTCCAAATGTTTATAGTCTTTTCTTCTAAATGCGAAAAACGATGAGCGATCGGTTACACCGTTTCTACTCGCGACTTTTCGAACATTTTCGAAATTATACTATAAAAATATAGACCAACGAGTCTTTGATCGAGTAATTAACGATAAAAAAAATAACAGATAAATTCCTTAGAAGATTTTTTACAACAAGGGTTGCACGAAAATGGGGGTTGGCGTCTCCATCATACACATACACATACACATCTGTACATATGTATATATAAAGTTTATATACGTATATATTAGATATAAATAAGAAAATCCTGAATATTCTTTCATCACTGACGTCGCAATAAAATCGGCGTTACGACGTTTTTTCAAACTTTTTTCTCGTTATATATGCGCGCATACACACACACATATATATATATATATATTGCGCGAACGCCATTGTTGTCGTCAGCTCGACGCCGGGGTAGGGGTAGGCAAAGTGAAAAAGAAAGTATACGCAATCTTTTTAATTATGAGAAGGTGCGCGCGCGAGCACGCCTGCTTTTTCTCTCTTTTCAATTTAACTCTTTCTTCGTCTCGCACGCTCGCGCTCTCTTTGTATTTCACGTTTGTTTTGTTGTCAGAAGAGAGAGAGAGAGAAAGAGTGGGGCTAGTGGGGTTGGAGGCGGGGGGGGGGGGGGGGGGGGGGGGGTTGAAAAAGAGGGTTGGGGACTCTATTATATTCGGCTTTTTTTTTATATTATAACGCGACGCGCGGGTATTCTCGCAAGTTTGCCTCTCTCGCTCTTCCGCACCGCGAAAGAGTCATGAGGAGGGCGGGTGGGTGGGGAGGGGGGTGCGGCGGCTGATGGGTCAGGGGCGAAGAGGGAGTAACACAGTGCGAGCTTCTCTCCGTACTCCGTTGCGGCTCCCGCTGGCCGGGGGTTGCGACCGAGGGGAGTGGGGAATGGAGTGAGGGTGCCAGGGTGAGATTGCTTTAGTAATGAATTACATGGCTTGGGGCTATGTGCGGCCTCTGTCTGCCCGATGCGCGCCTCTTTCTACTTTCCAGGCGCTTCCTCTCCCTCTCTCGCTCGCGCGGGCTCCGCTCTTCGCGAAGCGCCCCCTATAACGCGGCCGACCAACGCGATGTGTACCACCACAGACACGCCGCATCTTCCGCTCTGTCGCATTTTTTCTACTCGCGTTTATGTTTACGCAAATCCCAGCGCCCCCCCCCCCCACTCCTCTCCTCTCCCCTCCTCCCTGTCCTTCACGTCATCTTTTCTTATTCTTATTCTTTCATTTCTTCAAACTTATATATATGTATATGAAAATAAAATACAGTGAACGCTCTCTCGATCGACGCTCTCGATACCTACCGGACATTCGTGCCACTAAAGAGTGTTCCCTTGCGGAGCGCTTCCCCCACCACCGCCTATCGAGTGGCTGATGAAAAGGGCTGGGGGTGTCACGTGATGGCAGGTAGAAGTAAGTGGGGGAAAGGCGGCATGATAGATAGCGTTCGTTTATAGAGGGTTTACTGTATGTAGATATGCTCTCCCAACAATTTCAAATCCCATCGAAATATCGAAAATTGGATTTGCCTTGTTTAACACCCTTTGACCATAGTGGCGAAATTCTTAAGAGATGTATGCAAATTGAGGTGAATTTTATTTTTTGGTCAAAGTCGCGTGTACTGATATTGAATTGTTCTTCTTGATTTTAGCAATTTATCGGACGGAAGTTTGTAAAACGTACAATTTTTACAAATTTCTTTGTGGTACTGGTAAATTGTTGAAATGGACTGGTTAATTGCTAAAAATCAGGAATGAAGATATTATATTCGTGCCATACGGAACATTTCCGTATCGATAGCGTCAATGATTGAAATTAACACGACTGTGGATAAAATTCTGTTTTACATAAGACGTTATGAATATTTAATAATTTTGTCGGTATGTAGTGATGGGACGAAGATGACCATTCATTGGACCAGAATATTACCGCCCAGTAGAGCCGCCCTTTTGTCTGCTCTCGCGTTATATTGTGTTCTCCCTTCGCAGTTATTCACTTAAGCCCTTGTTCATACGAAACCCACCCCTCTCGTTGACTTCTCTATAGCTATGTTGCGCATATTCGTGCTATATACGAGTATATATACACTCGTGTACCTATGTAGACACGCGTTATGGACATAAGGGGTGCGTGAGTGAGGGTTTCGGTTTAGCGAGACTCGTTTAATCCCAGCCTCTTGCCACGCCCAGCCTTTTCACACTTTTCTCATCTCGCCCTAATGCATTTGATTGTGTCAAGGGAAACGAGGCGAAAAAGAAACCAAACATCATCATTCCCGGTAATCAATTTCCCTAGGTGATAAATCTGTGATTTTCTTCGGGGGGAGAAAAAATAAAGTTTTCATCGCGATTCAAGCGAAACGATCGAACGATTATAAACGAGACATCTTTGGGGATCTGGAGTAAATAACGAAATTATCACGTATCGAACAAATGGTTTGATAAATACAAAACAAGAAAAAAAGAAATGAGATCTACCAGTGGCGTCCTGACGAAACGACAAAGTGCGACGAGCGCCCTCTTGCGGTGATAATGTGCGTTCGGTCGATACGTACGATGACCGCTGGACGTCCTTACCCTGAAAAAAACGCAACTTCGCTTATAGCACGTTCCTTTCCCCGTCCTATTCAACTATCGCACGAATCAATGCTCTCCTATCCTCTATGCCGTACGCGTGCATCGGTAACTGGTGCACGCGCGTATAGAGCGGAACGAGGCTCTCCCGTTTGTATATATAGTCCCAGCGCACAGCAGCGAGAGCAGCATTTGTGATTGCGCTAAACCTAAACAATGGTTCTCGTGTCTCTGTTTTTGCGTTGTTGCTTTTTTTTGCACTCGTTCGTCCACGGATCACTCAATCGCTATAGTATTATGCACGAGAAATGGAGGACTATATATGTGTGTAAAAAGAGAGAGAAAGGGCATACGATACAACGTTCTTGCTTCCGCTCCAATTCATTCATCCTTCCGGACTCGTGCTAATTGATTTTTTTCTCCCTCCATTACAGCAGCCTATACACGGACTATATATATATGTATATACTAGCTGAGTTTTTTATAAAAAAAACTTTGTTGCAAAGTTAGGCAAATAAAACTACATAATAATAATAAAAATACTAACTGAGTTTGCAAATTGAACCAGAAAGTGCGAATTTTCATTCCCTCTTTTTCGTAGATTTTTTTCATTTTTGGTATAAATTCGAAATGGTCGTTGACCACTTCGAGATTTCTAACCTAAGAAGATACAGACAAAAAAAGTTTCATTCGTTTTCGTCGGACGTTCGACATTCGTCGGTTAATTTTCTTAAATCGTCCACCTCAAAAACGCGATTTGAGAATTCTGCGCTACTATACGACCGATCGTGACAAAATTTAGCTGCAATAATGCAGAATCGTGGCAAAAACCAGCTAAGCTATAAATTTCCGTTGGACCGCTCGAATCTCGGCCGAGAATTTACGAAGCGTATTGCGACCAATTCATTATAACCTCTCTACCGCTCGATCGTTCTATCTCGGTCTCTCTTCATCGTCGTCTTATCCAAAATGACTGTCCCTGCCATAATTTGTTACTCTTCATTGTAACCCGACGGTTTCCCTTTGGTACATTCGTTCACGGCTGTGGCACTGCATTAGGTTTTCTTCGGGGAACGGCTAAAGTGAGAGAGAAAGACAGAGAGATAGAGAGAGTGAGCGAGAGTGTGAGAAAACTTTCCAGGCGTACCATCACCGCGCCACCACAGCAGCAGCACCCGGTGTGCCATGGCCTGTACCCGGGAATGAGAAAACATTAATCTAGGCATGTTTTGCAATCTCCTGCCCGCGGTACCCCCACGCCACAATACTCTCACGCATTTATATACACGCATATATATATATATACACCAGACACTATATACGTATTTATATACATTCGAAATGGAACGCTGTTATTGCTAGGTTATAGCGTGTGCATCGCACAATATGTATACAACGAGAGCCACGAGTGTATTATTACATCCATCCAGCCCCCCCCGCCTCTTGAGCTCTTTCTGCTCTGCCTCTGTCTTCCAGCATGTGAAGCTTAATACATATATATATATAAGCTTGTATTAAAGTGTATGAAGCTGCGAGTCTCGTTGTGGAAGAGCGAACGCCTCGGTGAAACGCCTCCGAGATTAATATTTCGACGATAACGATTTAATTTCTCTTTCTCTCTCTCTGCCGCTCGCTCTCTTTCTCTTGCTCTCTCTCCTTCTCTCTCTCTCTCTGTTACGCACGTACACCGAGGCAACGTTTTGGAGGCTGGGACAGTTCCTCTTGTACCGTATTAATTCAGGTCTTGACTAGCGCCCGGTATTTCAACTTTCTGTCATGGATTAATATGTACAGGAGAGAAGGATACAGAGAGGGAGAGAAAAAGGATACATCGTCATCCTTGAAAACTTCATTATTTCTCGCTTCCAATGGGAAAAAGGAGAGCGTAGACGGGGTTGTCGAGGGTTGATTTATTAATAACAATAACCCCGAGCTTTCCGTCGGGCAATATTGTATTCGACTACGAGCTTACTATTTCTATATTTACATCTCGTTTATGATTATTATCTCGACGATGGAATCGCTTCGTCCAAGTGCACTTTTCGCGAGCGACGGCGATACTTTTTAGCGAATGGTTCGCGGATTTTGCCACGACGACGAGACGAAGAGAGCGAGGAGACGCGGAGGAGTGAGAGGAAGGGTTGAAGCTAAGGGGCCGGAGGGAGGCTGGGTTAGAAGATGAATATAAAAATTGGACGAAGATAACGGAGTTCCGCGATGTTGTCGTTGGGCCGGAAGAGGAGACGAGGAGAAAGAGAAACCGGCGCGCAACCGGCCTACACTAAGCCGCCCAATCAATGAATGGACCGCCGGGGCAGACAATTCCTCTGTGTTACAAAAGAAAACGAGCGTCATTTCTTTTTTTTCTTCTTTTTATGTTTTTTCACGTTTTCTTATTTTGTTTGTTCTCTCTCTCTCCCCCTCTCTCTCTCTCTCTCTCTCTCTCTCTCTCTCTCTCTCTCTCTCTCTTTTTCGGCTTTACAGTTTCATTACCGGCAATAATGCAAATGAAAAAGAAATCTCGGAGTCGTTCCAACGGTCGGGTGCGGTGCGCGGAACTGGAGTAAGAACTAACGTTACGTATAGATATATACGTATATATGTGTGCGTGTATATAGATGGCATAGTTCACGAGGCTCGTCTCTTGCGCAGGGAGTTTCGACGGGTACCGTACCCCCCTTCTCCACCCCTTACTTCGAATACACGAGAGAAACAAAAATGAAGGGTCGCGTCTGGCCTGAGTGGATAGAGAAAAAAGCCGAGAAATATTTTATTCCCCTTTCCCGTTTATGTTTGAGCTTAACCTCTTCGGGGATGAAATTTTCTTGAGTGGAGAAAAAATTGTCATATTTTTTATTCGGTTGTAATTTGTATTCGCTTTATAATAAGGATGGTTCACAGAGCCGGGATCGAAAGATTCGGGTGTGAAGAGTTTTCCGATAGATACGAATTTTCTTTTTCATTTGTATTTTAACGTATACAGATAAATTGGAAACAATCGATTTATCAATTATATTTTTTTTAGGATCGTTCAAGAATTTTATGGGAAAATATGATGTGCGAGTATTAAGAAATGAGGAAGTTATAGTAGAAAGACGGTAGACGCCAATCGTGGTAGTCGACAATCTACACCTGGCTTGCAGGCAGAGGAAACAATTTTCTCGAAAAGACGTTTTCATAAACGGTACGGTTCGGGATTTTGTAGAATTAACTATGGTACTATTATCCAGTCTTATCTATTTGCCGTAGGAATTTTCATTCCACCAAATCATTATTACTTTTCGAAAAATCGAAACTGCAAAAATCTGTTATAATTATTAGTTCTATTTGTCTGCTTTAGTAAAAAAAAATTTTAGACATAAAAACCATTCTAGTACCGCAAATAATATTTGCAGAAAGACGTTTTAGGCGAAGTTCTACAATAGTCGCTATTTTGAATATTTTTTAATATAAATTATTCAACAGTTGTCCATTAAAGTACTTACGTAAATTATGTTTTAAAAAGAACTTATTTTTACTATTATAATAATTATATCATTTTTAGACAATTTCACCCCGCCCAAAGGTATTTAACCCCTTAATTCCCACGTTTCTTTCAGGTGTACATCTCTCAATTCGAATTCAAGTTTCGATATCGAGCTTAAACTTTTTACTTAAAAACAGTTTTAATCTTTTCGTTCCAATTTTGATTTATAGAGAAACATAAAGATCAAAGTCAAACAAATATCATACTATATTTATTTATAGCAGAGAATTAATGTATTTAAATATATATTTATATCTGTGACTGTATATCCGAAAGGTAACAAGAACGATCGAGCAGTGTACGCAATCGCGTCTTCGCAATGGCCACCCTTCTTTAAGAGTCAGTGTTACATGCGACGAGCGATTCGAAAACGCGATCTGTATTTTCGCGCGCACTGGGCAACCGACGAGGTTAAAACTTGGCGAGTACATAGAAAATTATGGCCCAATGTACCAGACTGCCCTTTTTATCAAAAATTTTTGAAATAATGCTCTAGATACCCTCAAAACTTTTGAAAGCTCAGTGCCAGGGAAAGTATGAACGGCGTTTTCGAATAGTTCGTCGCCTGCAGCACCATTTTCAAAATTTATGAAAAAAACGACCGTTAGGTACATTATACCATAGTTCTCTATGTACTCGCCAAATTTTAACCCGATCGGTTGCTCAGTGCCGGAGAAAACACTGATTGCGTTTTCGAATCGCTCGTCTCCTGTAATACTAACTTTTAAAGCGACCTCTGTGAGTTGTTTGCATTTTTTCGAAGCTATTTGCTCACAGAGGGCGCTTTATTGTTGCAAGAATATAACGAGGAAGCAATGGGCATCGTTTTTCCGTGCACGACGAGACAAATTTCCGTGTAACGACGGAGCCATTTCTTTTCACATTATTCGTGCTCGTCGACAATACCTTTTTTCACCGAGACCGAATATCGCACGTCGTAGATTTCCGTCGGCCATGTTCTACGGTCCGACGATGCACACGCGCCCGAGACAAGAGGGCGACCGAGAGCAGCAACTCGATGGCACTGGAGCGTGAGCTGCACCGCAGTGATGCCTGGCGTCGAAAGAGCGAAGGTGCGAAGCGTAAATACACGCACCAACACCTTTTTTCTCGCCAGGAGGGCGAGAAGCTGGAGGGAGACAGAGAACGAAGAACAGTATTCTGGCAGTATTCCCGGTCTCGCTCCTAACTTCACCGCTAACCACTCTCTTACCTTCTTCGCTCATCATTATCATTATTACATGCCGTTGCTGCATGCACGCGCTACACGCGAAGAATCTCCAATCTCGGTGTGTCGAGTTCGCGTTCTCGGAAGCATGATTTCGTTGTTTTCCCACTTGCTCTGTCCTTCTCTTGTTGTATGTATCTCTCTTTCTCTTTCTTTCTCTCTTACTCGGGTTCTCTGTGTGTGTATTGTATGTGATTTTTTTTGTTTTTTTTTCTCATCTTTTCCTCTCGCTCTCCCGCGTGCAGGCCTATGAGAGATAAAGAATAACGCGGGAGAGACGACGCGTATGAATCTTCGAAGTGGTAAACGCGAAGGTGTCGCGAGGAATACCGTGAGTACGCTAACTTCGAAGATGCGTACACAACTCGCATGAATTCATGTTCGACGCGTCGAGAACCCGTTTCATATTCTTGGCGCGTTGGCGCTAGTTCGATGTGGGGCGCTAACTGGCGGCTGTTGTATGAACTACTAATAACACATGCGTATCATCAGAGAACATAGATGTACATGGAACAACAGTGCCCGTGTTAACTTTCGGCACGGAAAATGTCTACGGCTGTAGAGCTCGCGGCGATGTATCGGTGTGCCACAAACACTCGACGCATCAGGTGACCCCCACTCCCATGTTATATCGCTTGCACTTATTGGTGCCTGCCGATAACTGTATCTCACTCGCTCTTGTATCAGCGGCTCGCTCGAAAGCGTAGGGGGGATTACATGCTTGCGGTTCATGGATCGAATCCTAGAGCTGGAGATTTTTTTTAAATAGATATTTTATTTCATCAAAGTTGAATAACTTTTTTCCCCAATATTGTCTGCCTCTTTTAGTACAAGTGATTTTTTTTTAATCGAAAGAGAAATATAGTCTCTAACAACTTTCTAGGAAAGAAGCTTCTTTATTGTATGTTATGAATACAAATAAAAAGAAAAATGTGCATGCTTGGGGTTCGGAATCTAGTTGCCTTAAATCGAGACCCGAAGTACCCCAATCACAGGATATACAGCTCGTGGGTGCGAGCGAGAGCGGAACAGTACCCCAAACAAGGCCGAACGCTTGGGTGCGAGAAAGCGCGCGCTATAACGCCAGCATCAGTGTATGCGTACCACGGTCTTATACACAGGTCTTGCAACTCGGCAAGAATTCAATAGGAGGCCGTGGTACCAGTATTGAAGCAATATCTAGGTGGCGTTGCGATCGAGGGATGTATAATCATAATCATAACTTACATTCTTTAAATGTATCACGGCTTATAAACTTGTGATATCGCATGTTACACGTATTTACAATTAGTGAAGTGTTTTTATTTTACGTGGATTAACGCCGTGAAGTGGTTATATTATTTAAGACATGACGAAGTCTTGCGTTGTGCCGCAATGTAAGACGGGCTCTAAAAATCTTAAAATAAAGTGCTCGGTGTTTAAAGTGCCATCGAATAGTGAGCGGCTCAAAAAATGGCAAAACGCAATTCCTAACAGGCAATTGACTCCCTTACATTACGTATGTGAAAAACATTTCAAAGAAGAATATATTCTTCGAAAGTATATAAAGCATGACACAAATAGAAAAGTTATCGCAGAGGTGAGTTCTTTTTTTGATCATACATGTAGCGGTGTTGGATAGAAATTAGATTAATATACTTACTATACTGTATGTAGTTACGAATGAAGAAAAAATGACATTGCTTTATGTTTTTCATGATTTTGATTCGCCAAGAGACCCGAAAAAAAATAATAATAGGAATTTGAACCCAAAATAACCGAGCTACACTTCATGCCTCTTCGAACTTATAGCCAACAACGCATTACGAATTGTTAATTCAAAAATTCGTTCATTATTTTCATGACCGCTTGATGTTTAGGGAGAAGTTTGGATATCGACTAACATAAAATCTATTGATTTTAGATTTGTTAGTCATCATATATCTTTTTTTTTTCAAGAAACAAAATTTATAGAAAATATTATGTATCAACGAGATTCTTGGGTTTGGATTCAAAGCTCGTGTAAAACGCATGCGTGACTATCGCCATCTCTCTCGCACCGGACATCCCTCGATCGCAGCGATCCTAGCGGCATGGCGCGTCAAGGGAACCACGTCAAAACCCCGAGTTGCAAGACCTGTGTATAAGACCGTGTTTCATAGGGACATGATAATCGATTTTTTACCTTCCGCCATCTTTTTTCGAAATTCTGAAATTTCGAACTCTATCGCAATATTCATATTTACAATCTTAAAAGTTCTCACCATGAATATTTCATCTCCTAACCTCACACTTTAAAGATAATTCATAGAACTAAATAAATACGAAACAAAATGGTCGACAACAACAAAATGAGAAACAAAATGGTGAGAAAAAAATGAAATTAGAAACAAAATGGCGGATCTGTCTCTTGCAATTTTATCGAATTACCGCACGACACAACGTACGTAATGTGAAATTAAAAAGAAAATAATCGTAATAAAACAATTTGACATTGTCGAATTATCCGTGTATTACGAGCGACGACAATAAGAAAACTTGGAACGAGTTACGTATAATCGCCCCGCGAGCATTTATTCGTTCGAAAAAAAGGGGGCACGTACACATACGTTTAATTGACTCGCGAGTCTCGGAAAAGTCTGTGGAAGTTGCATCGAGGCTGCCGGAGTTCGAGTGTCGAGAGGATGAGAGCGAATAGTAGATAGAGGCGGAATGAGGGAGAAAGACTTAGGTATATGTATATAGATACGTGTACTATGAACGGTAGCATCGGGGGGTTGAGAGCGCCCCCTGTGGTGATGTTTCGTCTATAGCGTTGCCTTGGGTATAAATGTGACTAAATGAATCCACTAACGGGGTTGGTATTCCAGCAGTAATGGAAGGGGTAATTAAAACCACCCTTCTGCGGAAACGAAGAGTGAGAGAGAAAGGGAAAGAGGTGGAGAGATAAGCTCAGGGCCGGCCCCACAACCGCACCATCATCATCAGTACACCACTTTCCTATAGGCCACTTTCCTCTTCGTTCCTACATATATATTTCGTATATATATATTTCTGTGTGTGTGTGTGTATATATAACTGATAGAATACAGATAGACATCGCCGCGACTTTCCCCAATTTCCATCCAACTCCGACTAAACTCTCGCTCCCCGACAACTCTATAACGAGTTCTCGAAACAAACGGAATCCGATAATTCTTAATCAACTCCCTGTCGATATCACCCTAAAATAATCAGACATTTCGCGCAAACTTCCTAGCGCCAAAGTATCCAAGATCGATCTTAATACATTGGTATACGTCGTTTTGAAAGAACGAATCATGTCGCGACGTACGCGAAATGGCGGACGGAACAAAATGGAGCGCGTTGGCGCGGCCCTGCACGAGAGTCTACCACCGGCTGGTGGGATTTGATGTATGTGCGGTAACTGTGCTTGCTTTATAAATGGTACTAATTACAAAGGTCTCACCGCGAACGGCGCTCCTTGTATATATATTTCTCTTTACGAGATACACACACACATATATATATATATACGATGCATACATAACCTATATGTCTACACGCGAATACATCTAATGTGAGCATTTACTCACTAGTCGTACGTATTTTCGTATAGAGAGAGAGATAGAAAGAGAGAGAGAGAGAGAGAGAATGCACTCTCGACTCCAATGAGTCGGAACTGGTGAGAATAAAGGACGAGCGATAAGAGTTAATAAATCCGACGACGTAAAACAGTCAATGCGATTTGTTTTTCCTTCGTATTTTTACCCATTCGTTTCTTCCATCAAAACATTTTGTCTCGTTATCCGTATTTCCTTGAAACGCATTGTGCCACGAGGACGTATGTGTGGAACGCTAATTGCGACGGTTAATTAGTGCCAATGCTTGTGTAATCAATGATCCATCGATTCGTGGAGACTATCGCGAATAGTGAGATGCTCGATTCATCCGCTATGGACTATATATATAGGTATGTGTGTGTTTATCCTCGGATATCGACTATACGTACGTTTGTTTTCATGGATTTTGTTCCGTACGGAAACCTCCCCTTCTTTCCGACCTCTCCACAGTCTACTCATCGCGTATCTGAAATCAGCCTTCGAATATTTAGTTAGATTATTAAATTAAAATCACACTTTTTCGAATAATAATTAATTGCGTGATAATTTATTTTTGATTAATCGAAATTTGATTAATCCGATTTGGAAATTAGGCGCGAATGTGCCTTTGAAGTGTTACACATGTTTCGGTGCGACGTAATTATGTCAAAATTGGACATTGTTTATATTAGATAAAATGAAATATTATTAGAAAAATAAATTACTTGTGTAACAAAAGATTGGTAAAATTTGATTTTAACATATACGAAATGGGACCCGAGAAATTAAAAGAAAAACTTTATTTTTTCAAATTTGTAAAAATTTGTAATCATTTAAACGTATTCGGCGTTTCGACGTTATAAAAGAGAAGGACGAAAGGACGAAGGAAATTGAAGGATAAAGAAGACGGAGGTAGAAAGAGATGGATAAAGCCGAGAGAGAGAGAGAGAGAGAGAGAGAGAGAGAGAGAGAGAGAGAGTACATAATGAGGATGAGATTGGTTTCTCCCGTGGCTTCTTCGTGAAAGACCTAAAGGGAGAACCAATAGTGGTTTACTCAGTAGTTACATTTTAGCAGTTAGACCCGTCTTCCACTCCCCCTCTTCTTGTCTCTCACTTCCGGTCGGAGGAAACGCGAACGAACGAGCACGGGGCATAGAAAATACGCGGTTGGTAGGATCCTTGGGTTTGGTGCACATCGAGCTACCTCTCGTCGACTGCGAGAGAGCATCTTGGTCCGTTTCGCGGAAAGTGAGGGATGAAGGGGGTCTAAATAGCGAGAGAGAGAGAGAGAAAGAGAGAGAGAGAGAAGCTGATGGAAGTCGAAAGTTCTCTCGTTTAATTACCGGTGAAATATCGTTAATTAGACAGGCGCGCATGCTGGTTCACTGATGGCGAGAGAGACAGAGAGTGAGAGAGAGAGAGAGAGACAGAGCGAAAGAGTGAGAGAGAAAGGGGGATGAGAGGGGCGTTTCAATATCCTACCGAATTTTCAAAACCTTCCTTTTGCCTTCAAACCATCTCATAATATACGACTACATAGAGGATGAGAGACTACGTGTACTGCGGTTTACTCGAGTATACTCCCGTAAATCGAGTCTCGAACTCTTGGCTAACGATAAGTTCGAAGTCGTTGCGTACTTCGCGACGAGAGAAAGCTTCGCGATTTCTGTTGAATTAATTTCAATTGTAGTAAGTGCCATTAGGAATCTGATTTTTATTTCGTCACGATCCAAAATTAATTGGGAAAATTAATTTTTCGGTTTTCTCGGCCAGAATTCGCGACATTGACATTTCCTGTTATAATGTTTGTACGTTACACGATCAACAAGAAATTGGTTAGTTGAAAAACTAATCGATTAAAATTTTGTATTATGTTAAAAAATATTGATGTGGAATAATTAATTAGTAAAGAAAAAACCTAATTAGTTACATTAATAAATGTCAAAAATTCTTATCGTTAAAAATAAATTGCCTGCAGTCGAAAGAACACTGTTCGTTGATAAACGGAGATTTTATGCGATTTTATGCGATTTAAGAAATTTAAATACGAATTTTGTTTAATTTTCAATTCTATATTATTTATCACGACTTTCGTAATTCCCATTTTTTCTCTCAAAACTGTTAAAAATGTCTCGACATCCTTAGACCGCGTTAAAGTTCATACTCTCTTTATCTCCAAGTAAACAAACCCACGAATTGATCCAAGTCTAGACGTTGATTGTTTAAACAATTTAGAAGAAAAAAAAACAAACATAAGATCAAAATTCCTTCTCCACTCTTCTATAACCTTCACGGATCACTCTACGACATTACTTCATTTTTATCAAATTCATTTCATACTTATAACCATTTACAAAATTGAATCGAACCAAAACGTAGTATACACTTGAAAACAAGGAAGAAAAAAAAGTGACAATAAATTGCTGATTTCATTTGATTGAAAGTTTCATAAGAGCTGCAAAACATGGTATCCGCAGCTCCCGCGTCGAGGATCGCATCTGCACCGATGTATCAGCGACGAGGGGTTCTCTCTTGTTGCTCGCTAATGAATTCGTTTTACTCGTTCCACTGGCCTTCCCAGTCGTGACCTGAGCAGAGATGGCGTACACCGTTCCGGTCGCCGCAACTACCGCTCGGTATAGAATTCTGCTCTCCATCCAAACATTTCTATCCATATACATATACATATATACATATGGTTTTCGACATCGTTCTCGTTCGCTTCCTGCGAGGCTCCGCTGGATCACATCATCGTCGCTAATTCCTTCTCTCTCTCTCTCTGTCTCTCTCTCTCTGTGTCAATTCTGACCACCGTTCAACCTACATATAGTACTGCATATATAGATACACGCGGTGTATAACGTCATATGTCATATATATATATATATATTTAGCTCGCAATTCCACCGAAGGGCAGGCGAGATGTATGCATATATACATATATGTGCAAACTCGTGAGCGAGAGCGAGCTAAATGTGCCGAGAGGGGTCGGAGGAGATTCTAATTAATCAGCTAGCCCACCGCCCAGCCCGCAGACGAGAGCGCGACCCCCGTCTCTTCGCACAGTCCCTCTTCTCTCGATTTCTATATATAACTGCATGTATATTTATATGTTTACATACATATAGACACCTATATATGCATCTAACAAGTACATCGTCACTCTTCGCGTATCTCTCTCTCTCTCTCTCTCTCTCTCTCTGTGCCTCTCTCTCTCTGTTCCTATACTCGATAATTTCTGCTGTAGCATACGCTCTCTGATAGTCCTATAAACATATAAACATATAAACATATATATATATATATACATATGTGTTTCTGTTGCAGCTCGTTACCAATTGCAACAAATCCACATCTACCAGTGCACATATGCATGTATATCTGTATATCCATATTTACATATATATTTATATGTTTCTATGGTATGGGTATGTATAGATATAGATATGTCAACGAGGACAGATTCGAAACCCTCCGGTCTCTGGCGGCCCCGTTCGATTTGCCACGCGCATCCTGTCTCTCTCTCTCTCTCTCTCTCCAACGATAGCAGGTCGTCATTAGCCACGTTGATCATTCGCGAACGCCCCGAGTATTCCCGTTTCAAACACATTTTCGAGGTTGCATCCACAAAATTTGGCCATAATACGTGGCTCATCGTGATGATAATTTAACCGCCAATTCACTCGTGCTTGTCCAAATTGTATGCTTTATAGGTTGTATTTATACTGCCAATTATATATACGTCATTATCTCATAGATCATTGTTCGACTTTCAATTCAATTTGCTTTTTTATTCAGAGTTTCGATACGCGTGTTCACCGAGTTAAAGAGAGCTAGGATAGGGTGAGTTAGGGGTGCGAAAGAGAAAGTGCAGTGAGTCACCCTTCTGCCTTTTTCGACTACCCTGAAATACAATCACTGAAAACAAGAAAAAAAGAAAAAGCACGCGCCCATATGAGATTAGTTTTCATTGAAGGTGGGATTCTCGTCGATTAGGGTGAGTTTCGCATATATATATATATATATATATATATATATAACAGTTTAGCATTGTCGTATGCGCGAGGCGATGAAAGAACTATAGGAGTTCGACTGATCGTATGCGTACTATTTGTATATGTACACATACGTATATATATGTGCGTGTGTGTGTGCGATGGTACACCATGTAATATACTCAACTGATTGTTCTCCCGGGATTTACTCAACCTCCGACGAGCACAAGGGGGTCGTATGAAAGATATTCTCGAATTCTCTCTCTCTCTCCCTCTATATATACGCTTCAAATTCTTGTGATTCTATATGTATGAGAGAGAGAGAGAGAGTCACTAGAATTTAACGCGTGTGCCTCAAACAATTAATAATTGCTGGTCGACGAAACGGCCGAGCGAGAAGAATGAGAGGAAGAGAAAAAAACAGGAAAAGAAAACGAACCAACAGAATATCGTCCGATTGATCGATCGATTTCTCGCGGCCACGAAGTCAATTAAGAGATTGATGAGAACGCGAGATTCCTTCCGAACAAAAGACCGGCGAAACAATGAGAAAATCGTGTAAACGTTGATTTAAAAAAAAATTCTTTTTTTATTTTTTTTTAATTTGTAATTTTTACTCAAAAGTCGAAAGCAGACAAGCGATAATGAAAACTATTCGATCCTTCGTGAAGATGTCTTTTTTTTCTTTTCTTCCTGTTGTTGGTGTTTTGTTGTTGTTGTTGTTGTTGTTTTGTTTCTTTTTTTCCCCCGTTTTCTTTTTTCTTCTTCTTTTTTTCAATTTCTCTCAAGCTTCGTGACATTACGCAATAGAACGGTCCTTCTGTGTGTCCCGTCGTTTCGTGGTACAGCCATTGGAGCGTTGTCGAGAGCGTCTGTGCGCGGTACCAACCGTTATTTCCATCTCAATTAATATTTTAATCAAGCCTCTTGTATACCGCGTTGTTCCATTTACGCTCGGATGAATGTTATAACCATGATGCTCGCATCAAAACCAACACACCCGAAGCCCATCCACCGGCGTTCGTTTCGCAAAACCAATACACAATGCCTATAGCCATTATTACTGATGTCTACGTACATAGATATACGATTCTTCTTTTCTATATATACGGAGACTTTTGTCTATATATGAGCTTTTTTTTTACCACGTCTTTATACGCGTCTACTAGTCCAACTCATCGATTATTTCGTCATATAAAACGGAATAACATTTCGTCTCGTCCCCTCCACACTTTTATACGTTAGCGAATTTAGCAGGAAAAAACATGTTTTTTTTTGTTTTAATTTCGATAATCGAATTGGGTTTAATCAAATTTGATTAATCCCTCGAGATAATACGGCGGTGATGTTAAGATTGTAAACATTCTTCGTTTATATTTTACGGATATTAATCTATTTAAAGTGTAAAACATAATTGTACTTTAATATTTGATAAATTAATTTCTCATTGATTAGACGGTATTATTAATTATTATATTCGGTAAGTAATTTATAATTAACTATGAATATTGTACCGAAGACCAACGATTTTTATGAATATTGTCTTCAATTTGAGCTGTTATCAAATCGCGTTCACACCCATACTGTAAACAATTTTCGTGTTAATGAGAAATATAATGTCACGAGACATTTTTGAATCAATGACTCGAATGAGGCAAACAAAGGAAAAATTATGGGCAATTATATCTCCACGTTTCTCGATCGACGACAGGAGTTGATCACCGAACAAAAACAAACAACAAACAGAAACAACAACAAAATCACAATAACCACTAACAATATCAAAGTATTATTTTTTAACGTATACGAATCGTATCATTAATTAATTAATTTAAAAAAAAAAGAAAAAGCCATCAACTACGTAAAAATTATCAAAACGAAAGTGAAAACTCCTAGCCCATCGTTCTCATACGTCTCCTCGAGCATTTCTCGCCTTAATGCATCTGTTAATTTTCGCGTAACGAGAAATGCATGGTGGCACTCGTAACGATCGACGATTAGCAATAATAGCACAAGTAGAAAGAGAGAAAGAAAGGGACAGAGAACGAACGAACGAACGAAAGAGAGAGCGAGAGAGAGAGAGTGGGGAGAGAGAAAGAGATAAAGGGAGACATATAGAACGATGTTGCGGTGAATCGGCGCGGAGAGGCGTTTCGTGGCCGATAACAATGGGTGCATTGTACAAGCTCTCTAGCGTTGTCCGGTCGAATAGACGAAACTCATACATATACATACATACATATATATATATATATATATATATGTATATATATGTATATAAACGCACATAGGTGCACGCATATATATATATATATATATATATATATATATATATTGCTTGTGTTCGAATGATTCGAGAGAAGAAGTCGAAGAAGAGGGCCCAAGCATGCTTAGGTTGGCCTGAGACGCGACGGGAAAATACCAGGGAAATAGGAAAAAGGGGTAAAATTCGAAAGCAAAAAGTAAGGGAGCCACGAGGAGGGGTGAAAGGGAACAGCATTCATTCGCGTGCTCGCGCGGCTCTAATGGCTCTGTGGCTAGGGCGGCTCTCTCGCTGCGAAACGGCGCAGCACAGAGAGAGAGAGAGAGAGAGAGAGCGTGGGAGGGGGATGAAGGTGGACGAGGTGCAAAGAGGAGGGAGAGAAGGATAAGCCATATATCTATATATGTACGTAACCACCGAGCACGAGGATTTTCACCATCCGAGAATTTCTACCCCTACCCTTCAACCCGCTCCTTTTATCGTGCAAAAGCCCGAGGAAATGGCGGATGAGTGAAAATGATATGCCGGACAATGGGCATTGTTTACAACGGGTGTATGATTCGCTAGACGGCTCCCGCGCGCGGCTTCTCGTATGGCCGCGAGGATGAACGAAAATTTACCCGTTCGTGAAAGTAAGAGAGAGAGAGTGAGAGAGGGGGTTGGTGCGGGGGAGTTTTTACTCGAGCGACTTCGACCGAAGTTGGCGAGGGGGTTGTAGCAGAGACGGACGTTCGAGACGGCTGAAAACAGTTCGACGCGAACCCTTCGAGAAAACTTTGATTTTTTTTGTTTCGGATATTCGACCGCGAATTGGCCTCGATGTTTGCCCATTTGGTGGGTTTTGGTTTCTCGAAGGAAACCGTCACTAGCGTCTCGGAAAGAAAAACTGAGGGTAATCGAATGGAAAATGAGGGGATGAGGGAAAGAACGACTGACAACAGTTGTGAACTTTCGTAATAACGGGGATAATACGTTAGTATTGTTATTTTTGTTCCAAAGATTTGAATTCAATGATAATAATAATAATGGAAATAAGAATAATTTATTTCGTACCAACGACATAATCAAGATTTTGGCTCAACTATCTTAAACAAATAATTCCAAATTTTTTCATTTCTAGACTTCGAATAAATAAATCAAAGGAAGTTTGTGATTTTTTTTTAGATTTTCTTTAGTTATAAGTAGTAGGTGAAAGGCGCATAGGACAAACATGAACCAGGTTTTCATTCGAGGGCAGTAATCAAAATTACCACGGTAAGAATCAATATTATTTTTATAAAAATGTTGTTGTCAAGAACATTATAGGCAGTGCAGTTTTCATTTTTCAGGAAAGGCTTGAGTAATACTCGATAGAAAAACTTTCATTTCATCCATCGTTCCTAGTAGGATAATATATCAAATCGATCACAACTTCGATAAAAAATTATCGAGAATTTTCGCACACGTCGAGAGATGGAATTCACTTTTATGAGTAGAATATCGAATATCGAAGAAACGATGAATAATTTATTTCCTCCGCCACTGACAATGGAAGCTCGAGATACAAATTATATGATAATTAATGATAAGAGGCATGGAACGTTTTTTTTCCATAGAAATAATTAATTGGAAATCGATCGATAAAGACATTAGTCGAGAATAAAATTCGAATTGAAATTATGATATCCGTACATTGACTGAATAAAATTACGAATCCATTCAACAACCGATATTCTCGACATGCGACACGCTCGATGAGTCAGAATTTATAAAGGTAGCAACAATTATAAATTCCACAAACTTGCATCTCATTTTTATTCGTTCATTTTGGCGGTCGTGACGAATATAACAACGAAGCACGAGTCAGTGAGAGATATCGCGCTTCTGGGTTATACCAATGATAACACAAGATATATTCAAGAATGTACATGCAAGTATATACATACAATAGAATCTCGATTATCCAAACCAATTGGGACCGAGGCTAGTTCGAATAATCAAAAATTCGGATAATGGAAACGTGGGGGTTTTTGGGACGAGATCATAAACAACACCTTATCACATAAAACAGTACATACATATTTATTAAAATTTCACATACATATTAACGTTCTCGCGTTAATATGTATGTCGCGGCAATGTATCTCGCGATTTTCGCAAAGATACATTGTTACTCACGGTTGTGGCAGCGAGAACAATGTATCCTTCGGGCCAACGTTTGGATAATTGAGCGTTCGGATGATCGAGGTTCTACTGTATTTACATATGGATGAAAACGGACAAAACCGAAGAGCTTTCCGGCGAACATTTTGTATTTTGTTGAAATTCGGATATGTGGTATGGCTTACGACGATAAATTTTTGAAGCGTTTTTAGAGTTTCGCCAATTTTTTCAAATTTGGCAAATTGAGTAACTTTTTTTTTCATCTGGGTACCAGATCTTGAAGGAAGGTAAAGTAAGAAGACTGTTAAAATTTCAGCTCTCGATATTAATATTTAGAGGTTTGTTAGAAGACTGTTTAAACGAAAATTTGATGAAATAATTCTTGTCACTATTATTGGGAATAAAGAATGATGAGTGAGTATTTTGTCCATCTTTTTTTAGATATTGTAACAAGTATTAGCTCATCAGAATCAGTTTTCTGACAAAAAATAAGTTTCTAAAGCCTTAAAAAAAATCATCTATCAATATTTATTAATAAACAATTAAAGAATTTTTATAGTAAATTTAATGATCTACAAAAAAGTCATGTGACGTTTTTCAATAAAGTCAATAGTTTTGCTGTAATATTTAAAAAACAAGGAATTTTCATACATTATGAACTTTGGACTCGAATATCACGTGAATGACTAAGTTTATCAAAAAAGTACAAGAAATCTTTTTTGTATACCATTTAATTCTCAATAAAAATCATGCCTCAACCCCCTCTGTACAATATGCCACAACCGTGGTATAAAATTCCAAACAAAAAAAAACAACTCTCCCCCCTCTTACTTAAATGAAAAATAGAAATTTGCCTCGAGCGACCTCTAAATATTAATATTAAAAGCTCAAATTTGATCAAGCTTCTTATTTTACAATACCTTCCTGCAATTTTACAACCTGGTATCCAGATGAAAAAAAAGTTGCCCAAAAATGACACACCCCAATATATATACGTATGGTTGAACGTATCGCAAGAGATAGGTGGTTAATCATCACATATCACGACATACGTGCGAGACATATTAGTTGATATATACGTCTATATAATCTATATGTATACATGGAAAACGTGCTACCGGAAAGGGACATATATAATAAGCCCGAGGCATGTCATATAGTGGCAGATAGATATAGGCTGGAGACGTTCAGATCAGAGCGACACACCGGGCGACGATACGAGAGAGAGAACTTGACATAGTACTATAATAATACCTATATATACATAAGTGAAGCATATATTACGTGTATTGTAGAAACGAAATACCTACCTCAATCTACAATCCGGTATAGCGCGTATACCGATATGTATAGATATATAGCAAGGCGATAGTGAATAATGCACTACATAATACGTGTACGGGATATATATATATATTGTATATATACATAGGTAACCAGGCAGAAATTTCTCGGCTCTCGAACCGCCCATTGGCATCAAACCAACCAGCATTTCTCTCCTTCCATATTCCACCGAGCCAAACCACCCTCGTTTCCCTTATTGCGTGATTGTATCCTTCTTTCCTTTCAAGCTTATATACATATATATATATATACATATATATCAATAGTACAATACATATTTCACGTCATACAGGGTGTCTTGGCCGCTAGGAAGGAAAATCATAAATGGATGATCGATCGATTGATCATCGAAAGATAAATTTATTGAGATCGATCGTTTATTTGTGAAATATGAATATTAATTATAAATTTCTTTCGCTTTAAGTTGAAACGACCTTTGAGAAGGAACAAGAATGATTTTTTATCGAAATTGTAAATATTGCATTTATTGAAATATTATTAGATTAATTGTGTTCCCGATAATGAGTTCTTTTCCATGTTGTTAGAATGATTTTTAATAAATGAAGGAGACCCACCCGTTATTTAGCCAGGAGAAAGAGAGATAGATAGAGAGAGAGAGAGAGAGAGAGAGAGAGAGAGGCGACCGACGAGGCAGCACGCCATCGCGAATAGTTCTCTGATATGACAATGAATTGATATGTTCCTTTTGGTAGGCTCAATCCAAAACCCGTTCCATCTAGTTATGTGTATATATACATCTCTTTCTCTTTCTATTAATGGACCTGCTTTCCTTCTCGTCTGTACACTTCGGAGAGCGTTCTCCATCTTCGCCGTAGATATCCGGCCACCCCCGTGGCATAGGCAGAAACGCGCCCGCGCGCTTTCCGACAGAGATAGAGATAGAACGAGAGTGAGAGAGAGAGAGAGAGAGAGAGAGTTTGGTATATCGCACGACAATGGAGAAAGCGAGCGGCGCACATCTGTAGATACTCGCGGAAACAATGAACTGAGAGCTGCTGTATGCGATTGTGGAGCAGCAGAGGATAGCATTGTATAATATACTCTGTTGTTTCCAGCACCCTCTCTCTCCCCCCACTCCGCGTCCTCCTCCTGTTTCTGTCCTCAGTACAGCCTCGCGAGCGCCAGAGGGCGGTCTCGCGCTCCCGACCCACCTCTCGCTCTCTCTCTCGCTCGCTCACTCTCTCCCTCTTGCATGCTTTCTCTCTGTCTCTTTCTGTCTCTGTCTCTGTCTCTGTCTCTATGTTAGCATATCAGCAACGACAAGGAAGAGGGATACACCTACTGTGTAGCCCAGAAGTCGTACAGATATACATCTCTCACGTCCCGATGCAGAAATATGTATATAAGAGATAAAGGGCCGTAGCGAGTCTGTGCACTCTCTTTTTGTTGTTCCGAGCTCGTACATTATACATAGAAGAGAGTTGACTAATGCGAATTTTTTTCCCTTTGTCGAAATTAGCTGCTGTACGCGAAGAGAGTGGTAGGCACGTGGAATTGTTTGAACAACGAAACGGGTGAGAAGGATATGTGATATTTATAATCATTCGACAGGAAAAAAAAGATATGAATTTTTATGAATGATTAGCGAACGAGCTTGTATATATTTTTGTGATTATTTTGTCTTTTCATTTTTTTTTGTTATTTTGATCGATAACGAGTTTCTTGATTTTTCTTATGGGTTTGACG
This sequence comes from Netelia inedita, assembly GCA_964017225.1. Classification (NCBI taxonomy): domain Eukaryota; kingdom Metazoa; phylum Arthropoda; class Insecta; order Hymenoptera; family Ichneumonidae; genus Netelia; species Netelia inedita. Next base: position 15,235,855 of record OZ024922.1, read on the forward strand.
AATTTTAGTAATATTTTGAGGGTGCCACAAACTCGGTTCTTATACTTGTTTCATAAACATATTAGCGTTGATATTAGCTGCTAGTACTATTCGAAATAATGTATCCGACATATCACGCATTTGAATCAATTGATCGGGTGAAAATTCGAAAAATATTTTGAGCCTTCGATTTTATTTGTTATTATGTACTCGTTTTCGTTATATCAGTTTTAGCAACAGAATAGCAAAAATCATTCGATACAGCATCGCATAAAAGATCCGTTACCAATATAATGAATTTAGATATTTAACCTTTGATTTTATGAATTTTTACAGATATAATCTGTAAATAAATTACGTTTATGTACGGTAACATAATAAACATGATAAGCTGATATTACGCAGTCGATGTTAACGCACGGAGTATATCTATAACTATGTCTTTTTTGCGAGTTCATTCTGTGGTTTCCATGTCTAATTCGTTGGTCAAGTGGCGCCATTCTGGTGACGGCGCGTGAGAAAACCAACGCGAACACTACGTACGTATAATAGCGGCAGTTGTCTGCTTCCGCGCAACGGCGTCCGCTGAACGTCAACCTAACCTCCGCTATCCCTCTCGATACGCCGCTGTCGAACGGAGCTAATGAAAGTTCGCGATTCCGCACAACAAAACAAGAACATCCAGAATCGTAAGTACAAAAAAGAATACGAGGTAAATCCAGTCGTCGAATCGTCGTTGTGCATCCTTTCGCGTAACGTTAGCGATACCGTTGTGTGTTCGTTGACGAAACGGTAGTATAGCTTGCGTTAAAATTATGCGGGAATACGACGAGTGCGAAGAGTAATAAAGAGACGGAGAAAGAGACGGAAAGTTTAGTGCGAGAAAGGAGCTTTGAAGCTACGCTCGGTAGAAACAGCGAAAAACTATAGTACAGAAAGCCGACAAAGCCACGGAATAATAAGCTAATCGTACCCGCGGTCCGCGAATATACATACATATCTATATACAGAATAGGTGCATATATATACACCGCCCGCCCACGGCCAATGCGGAGAGAGATAAACAAAGAGCGAAGGAGTGGGTTAGGAGACGAACGAAGAAGAACAGAGAGAATGTACAACGGGGATCCTCTTGTTACCCTTTCCCCCCCTCGGGATAGAGTAACGACAGAGAGGAACAAACAACGGTGAAAAAAAAACGACACTAACAGACTGAACTAACCACGAGAATACTCATCCATCTCTAGGTACACATGTACGCGACACTCCTACAGAGATATATACGTATATATGTATGTAGTAAAAAGCATCTCTTTCCGAGAAGAAACTCGGCCGTAGAATCGATTCAAACGTTTATATACGCGTATATACATGTATCTCATTCCTATATTACTCGAATATACTTTATCTTGTGCATAATACAGAGAGAACACAGCTTGGCTTTGATTCTTATATATAAAAAAAATACCCCGGGACTTTTTGCAAAATATGAAGAAAAAAAAGAAATATATCTATAAAGCGCGGGTAGAGCGAGAATAAACGCGGGATATATATTATATACCGTTTTTTTTAATAATACAAGAGAACTCAATCTCATATGGGACATTGTCAAAGGTCTCGTTGATGATAACGTGCTGAAGAGAGCTCGAGAGTCGAGGGCCCCGTCGATTTTCCTGCAGATGAGAGATATCTCATCTCGTAATGTGCTCTGCATTTGCTTATGTTGGGAATGACGGCCGAGAGTGAGCGAGAGAGAGATAGATGGAGTCACCGAGAGAGAGAGAGAGAGAGAGAGAAACGAAAAGTACGAGGTAGCAGCGCCAGAGAGCGCGAGGAACAGAGACGAAGCACGCGAGATAGAGAGAGAGGGTACAGTCGAACAGAGCGTATAGGCATACAGTGTAATCATATATGATGACCGTATTTGTAAGGGTCTGCGCGCGGCGCGGCGGTCGGCGGGGGTCAGAAGCTTTCTCTCTCTCTCTCACTCTCTTTAGTGAGAAGGAAGCTAACGCGTGTGCTCGCGAGTTTACTATTTTCTCGTATAAAAACATATTTATACCCATGTATGAAAAAAAAACCTCGTCGCGAGGTACAATGTCGAGAGGGCGCCGGTACATGGTCGGGGAGAGTGAGAAGAGAGAACTCAACGCTGGTGAACAAGAAGCGAGCGGGCGCTCGCAGTGGAAGAGGTTAGGGATGCCGCGCGAGTTTCATCTCTTTCTGTTTACGTGCATATACTCATGTATATCTCTATATCGTATACGTATATATTATCCTCGCGTAATAGTGGAGGGGGTGCCGAGTGAGCGAGCTAGACGATGCTATGGAGTCGCGAACTGTGTACACAAAGTGAACTCATAATGTAATCTCTTAATGGGGGTAACGGGCGTGTGCGAATATTCAAACGAGTGTTGGTGATCGTGCGTGACAGTGATGTTTACAGGGATGGAAACCGTATGCCGCCGCTGCTGGACGATACAAGTATACGAGTATCGGTTTTTACCGTGTCCACGTTGAGAAACCGGTAAGCACCGGATATGCGAGTCGACAACGAGTAAGTACCCGTATTAGAACCCTTGATAAATATAAACGAGAAAATACATCTAATACAGAAAAAAACGTATATCAATATTTCAAGCACTTTTTCAATAATTAAAATCAAATGTACAATAAATATTTAGTAATTCGAAGCATTTTTTTACTCGAGAGCCAAAAAGTTTAATAACGAGAAGGAAATATTTCGATCGCTTCGGGGAATCGTAGCGATGACCGGGTGCGCGTTGTCTTCGATCTCGAGTGTCCGTTGAGTACGAAGACCGATCTGTTTCATAGTTCGAGGGGTAAATGAATCTCATTTTTGGCCATCGTGCTTGCGACTATCGTTCTTATCTCGATCCATATGTCATATACTATACACGTTACTCTCAGTGCAGTATCGTAATTGTATGTATACGAAGATCGGGGATAGAAATGTGCCCTCTTGATCTGCCCTATACCCTTTTACCCTGTGGACAGGGTAGATAAACGTGTAGAGCGTGATACGGACAATACGAAATTATTACGCTCGAAAGTTTGCCGATAATGGCGCGTTCTACTTTATCCACGCGATCCTACCGATAAAACAGTTGGCCGTCGGTAGTTCTAGTGTCGGTAACGAAGACTGTCGTCTTCAATTTCTCGACGATTTTCGGAGATATTGACAAACTGCGACGGTCGATAATATAGAAATCATGATTTATTAAAGATTGTCGTCGTTCTTGTAAAAAGTTTCTTACAACAAATATTTCTTGATTATTTCATCGATGAACCAGTGGTCGGTAAATTGCAGATGATCAGCGTCGAGCGAGAGAAATACTATTTTTCCTGATTCTTTCATTTCTCGCAGACCAAGACGATCTTCTTTATAGAGAGAAGATTCTTCGAGCGCCTCGACTTCGAGAGCTTGGCCACGTTTGTAAAAACCAAACCACTCCGTCTCGCGAGGTTGCACCATCGAATCATTAGCGAATTTAACGAGTACGAGACGCTGTAGTTTCTTCAAATTCGTCTTGTACGTTTCATTGATAACGTTCTCGTTGTTTATCTCGGCGAGAAAGATACTTTTCTTCTTATACAGTTCCTCCTTTACGGGATCGTGCCAGTATTCGGCCTGCACCAATTTATTCTGTACGAACCTATAAAAACAGCAAAATTATTTCGATAAACAAAAAATTTTCTATCTTCGCGTTCTAAAAAATGAGATTTTTTTTTTTTCAATTTATCTCACGTGGTATACGCAGCGGTATTGATTAGACCCCTGATCATTCTGCATAACCGATAATCGGTAACTGGGCAATGAGGCAAACCGTATACTCCTTGGTGTTGACCACCAAGGGATATTAAATTTATCATCGGAGGATTTGGGCAACGTTGAGCCACCGCGCGCCTGTAAATAAATAATATTTTTCGCTGTATAGAGAATAATGATTATTTCGTAAATTTTTCTTGCTTCTTCTAATTATTAAAAATGAATTATTAATTACAAGAATTGTCCGCCCTGGGAAAAACCAATCGCGTTGTAGCCGTTCTTCAATTTAGGATCCTCGCTAAGCTCTTTGCACACATAATCCACTTGTTCATTAGCATTTTTCAAGTAACTGTTCTCGACATCCTTCAAACATGAAAGACGTTAAAAATAATACCAACGAAAAGAAAAAATGTAATACAGTTCAGAGGTCTAAGGCCAGTTATAATTAAATTTACTTCTATCTCGTTGTCCCCGATGCGTATAGACTTGACATAGACCCCGGTCATTTGGTCTTCCAAGATAATCTTTATTTGCCCCAGACTGAAGGAAAAGCAGCAGCTGTCCCCTGAGAGGATACATTTTTAATTCCAAATTAGCAAAAAATAAATTGCAATTTGGTAAATTTAACGAAAGAAAGAAAATTAAATTTTTCACATTTTTATAACGAGCGCATAATAATCCTGTCAGCGTTATTTATATCTCAATTGCAACGCTCCCCTTATATCGATATACGTATAATTTTATAGTCATATGACTCGGTTGCTCTCCTCGTGAAGGAAACTCCACGAGACAAAATAATGAAGCGGCAAAATGCTGATGGTTTCCAAGCGACAGAAGGAAGGTCGCGTCCCGTTGGAAAAGAATTAAAAATATATTTTGTACGTTGGAAAAAAAGGAGCATAGCTATCATAATAACCCCGCGAATATAACCATCCAACGCCCTCTACCCGACCCTACAGTCGACCCTTCACTCGCCGCGACTACGCAAATTATTCAAAATTCAAAATTCAAATTTCAAAACATTGTTTCCTTAACAACGATTGTAAATTACTGTACACGTTAACGGCTATGATAAAAATTATTTTTCATCATAATTTTTTTCGTACAATCGAGAATAAATATGAAACAATAATAATTTACAAAAATAAATATATTTTTTTTAGTAAATGATTTTTTTATATTAAAACTGAAATAAACTTGTTATTTCCGCGAAACTCGAAATCTCAGGGTTTAGATGAAAATACATTTCCGATGTATTGAAAAGAAATATAAATGTTTATGCAATGATTTCTCCGTAGCGTGATAACTTTCGCTCTTACGATGCATAAAGTGCACACACGACTACATACGATGTCCAGTCAGGCATTGAAGTCGGAGAAAATCGAATCGACGTATTATTTTGAAAGTGTACGACAGCCAACGAACACATTCGCGTAAACATAATACGTGTGTATGTTTACGTTTGTGGAAGCGTTACTTACCCATTCCGTGCCAGAGAACGACCGGCGTGCGCGAATCCGTAACATTCACCGTGCACGTTACTCCCGCGGCGTAAATCGCAACGAAAAATAACAGAAGCAACTTCATCTCGGAAATATACATGTTTCTCTTTTTATTCGTATATGGAAATATAAATTCTCTGAACAACGTCTTCACGGCCGAGAGTCGAGCGAGTACTGTCGCTGTAAAATTCTCTCGGCACGTTCAGCGTTGCGGTGAATTTGCGGCGGCCCTAAGAAGGATTCTGCCTGGTCGCTACGCCATCGAGCCATAGACTGTCGCGCCGCGGACGGATTTCGTCGGAAACAAAATATCGGAACTGCATCTCCGACGAACGTTTTTGCTCTCAAGATAAATTGCTGACGGTCGAACATTTAAACTTTCTTTTTTTTTCGTCTCGCAAATTCGTTTCGAAGATTAATCCTAATAATGGCACTTGATACATGTATACATTAATATATAAATATATATATATATACATATGACGAGTCAGTAAATGTCACGCATGAGAAAAAAAATATATGAAGAAAAAAAAAACACTTTCAGTATTATCTACAGGTTATCTCGTATCACAATGAAGAATATGAAACACGCTGGCGCTTTTGCGCCCTTGTTACATTTACAGAAATAATAATAATAATAGCGGTAAGGTCGTGTACATTTTATCAAACTTTGCAGTCCATGATTAATTCAGAAATCGCTACGTCGACTTATAAATAACGTTTTTAAAAAAAGAAAACGAACATATATATATATATATATATTTTTTTTTCGAAAACGACTCGACATAAATTCAGCCTTGAGAATTTTCGTTCTTATGCTTATTTTTCTTTCTCTTAGTCCCGTCAACGTCACACTACGACGAAATTATATTTATAAAAAAAAAGATTCTATCTTCGTGACGCAGGTGTCGTTAATTCCTAATGTTTTTTTGGTTCTTTTATTTTAAAATGATTTTTTCCCTGTTATTTTTGTTTGTTTGTTTGTTTTTTTTTTTTTTTTTGTCAAAGCTAATAATCGACGCTCAAACGATTCTTCGTAAATCACCCGAGTGCCTTCTGCGCATCGCGCGAGTGTGCGCGCGACACGTTAATTCGAAAAATTCCTTGCTGAGACCGTTGAGCCGTTTTTCCAATCGAAGATTATTCAGAAATCTGTCCTTCTTCGAACGCGAGAAGTGACCTCGACCGACGGTCATTCGAAAGGCCGCTTCCTCCGCAGCCGACATAGCAAATCCATCCGGAGGATTCTCGTCCTCCATCGATCTCTCGTACTCGCTGCTTTCTTGTTTATGATTTATTTTCGGATCGTGACTGTCCGCTGGTGACTTTTCCGAGAGTCTCTCCTCGCTTGAAACGACCGGTCGTGGCGCGTACATGAATTCTGTAACAGGTAGAGGACGAGAGGCGTTCCGATAATTTATCGTTCGATCTTATTTTCGGAAACGACGTAGGATACAATAATATTGAATTATTTATTATTATTATTGTCATTATGAGTAAGAATTACGAGTTATTTTCTTTTTTATTCGTGGACGCTCCGTTTTCGCGAAATAAAATAATACGGGAGATTTTTGTGGCGTAGTTGTTCGAATAAATGAATTGAAAAATTATAAATTCATTTATAAATTCATCTGCATGATTAAGTGATGTGATTTTTATACCACGCACTGTATTCGATTAATTAGAGTGAATAATTAATTAATTGATTTATTTACTAATGATTGTACATTAATTAATTAGTAGTTAATCAATGGACTAATATTATCGAGTTTTATTCATTTAATTTTCGAATTGGCGTAATTTTTATTTGATAAAAATTAAAAAATTTAAAGAATTCAGAGATTACAAAATTCTTAACTTTTATATTCTGTTATTTCGTAAATCGTTGAAGCTCGAAAATTACGATTTCACAATTTTCCAGTATTTAAATTCTTCCACCAATTTTCTTCAAAATCAATATCAAACGAACTGGTAATTTATATTTTTATGCAGTCTTGTCTCAGTACCCAAAAATTGTCGAAAATTTCTCAAATTTCAAAATTGCATCGACAGTTAAAATTTTACTTTAACATTTACAATCCGAATCGTTCACTCGATTTTTCCATCATATACGTAAAATAAAAAATCAACGATTCTTCATTTTTCATGAGATTAAATAATCGACTCGTCTGGAATAATTAAAATATCATTACGAGATATTACAAATATAATCAATTAATTACCCTCTATTAATTATTTTCTTCAATATTCGTTTATATCTTATTTAATATTATTCCTCAATCGTTGTTTCCTTTCCAATTGATCAATATTATTAAATCACTTGGATTATTATATCGTTAATATTTGCCAACGATCTTCGAAGCTTCGAACGAAAACACTAATGCGAGAAACGATCACCAAAATAACGTTAAAATGACAAAATCGTGATTAAAGTCATGAAATCGATTGAAACGAGTTAAAAATATAGATAAAAATAAAAATGCAACATACCGATCTCGCTGTCGGAGGAATCGGTGGAACTGGCGGAAGTGGAAGTCGTGTCCCAGCCGGGGGCGGGCTGCCTCTTGAGCGTGCTCGGGGTCGAGTGAGTTACAAGGCCCGAGGGCGTCGAGTTACCCGTTTTATTTTTATTTCGTATTATTAAGGATACGTCGAAGCTCGAGGGTCTCCTCCTGTATCGGTGCTGCGCAGCCCGTCTGTGTCGATTTTCCTGATGAAGAGAACTGTTGTTCTCGGCCGGGAGGCAAATTCCCGAGGCCACTTTACGGTGCTCGGCGCACGTCGAGGGCGAGTCCGACGCAGCGACGCTAGCGCCCCCACCATTCGCGACTGTATCGGGGGTCACGCTTAATCGCATGGGAGCAACGGCCATATCGTCGTTCGATCTTTTCGTACTGCTGGCCTCGATGTACCTACGGCATTAATCACGAATATATTTTATACATCAATTTATTTACGTATATGAGTATATACAGGGTGAATTTTATAAGGTATAGCACGGTTTATTATAAGGTAGATGGGACCATTACAAACAAAAGTTGCAAATATACATTAGGGATATTTTCAATAGTTTACGAGATATTAATTTTTAAAGTTGGTCCAATCAGGGCGCGCCTAGAAGCGTTAGAGCTACCCGCTCTCCGCCCTAGCCGTAGAGACAGTGTATATAATATATAGAGACGTGTATATATATATATATATATGGGTATGTATACGTGTGCGTAACCTTGGAGACATCCCAAAGTCATCGATACGGAAAAAAAATGACCGACCGAAAGATCATTGAGTTTGAGACCAATTAACGCACTATCAATCTCATTAGCGACGGATACAAGTTTTCCGCCTTTTGCGGTTGACCTCTGCCGGTACGAGCGCACCGCTCAATGATACGAAGGACTTTTTTTTTCTCTTTACGGATCTCGACGAAATTAATATTTTCTCACACGAGTCTCTAGACTTTTTTAAAAAGATTTTTTTAACGACTTTGCAATAATTATTTTCAAATTTATGAAGTAATTAATTAATTGTCATGACAGCAATAATAATAATAATTACAAAAAATATAAATTAAGCCGCGATCGTCGCTAAACAATCATAAAAATAATCATTATTAGGATAGAATTAAAAACATGTTCTCTTAACATATTAAAATTTCGTTCGAATCGTTTTCGATAAGTGAATTTAATTTATACGTTCCTCTTCAAATATCTAAACTTTCCCCGACCCTCTAACAACAATGTTCTATTCGAATTTTGCCCCGCCCTAGAACCATCACTTAACCGCATGCGCACTGGCAGTGACCGAAAAATCATCGCTCACACGCTTCGTCAACGAAGAATGCACTCGGACGAATATAATGCTCTTGGTTTTAATGGGATATAAATCGTGTCCTGTGCGGTAGAAAACTCAAACGAGCATAAACGAGGGATACGTGGACGAGTATAAGCGAGAAAGAATTTCGTATATAAGCGATCGTACATCAGACGCCCGATCTCGAATACTCGCCGGGCGCATTGATAAGCCGGTCGCCTATCGTCTCACCCCCCCCCCCCCTCCGCCGTAAAGTGGTTAACGTCTCGTCGACTCCGCACGAAAGCGTCTTTCTCGTGACTCATTGCCCACGAAAAATCTCTCCGCGAGAGAATCGTAATTTACGATTGACTTCGAGATTTAGTCATAAAATATTATTTTAATACGATTTAAATCAAATTCATTTTGATCAAACGCGATCAATTATAAATTCATTTAATGCCATTGATCTTTTTTTTTTATTATTACGAAATTAAATTAATCATACGGTCAGACTTGATCGTAATTGGTTTATAGAAAAAAATAAATAAATAAAAAAAGATTTTTTCTTTACGTGTCGCGCTCTTTAATTTCGTAAATTTTAATTCATTTATTTTCAGTTCGATGCGATTACGAATTAATTTTATATCATCAAATTTCCGTTACAATTTATGAAATTAATTACACTCGGACTTAATTATAACACGTTTATAAAAAGAACGATAATTGTTTTTTTTTTTTATATATTTCACGCTGATTTTCTTTTTTCAATAGATTCATTTCATTTTCTTAATCCCTGCGATTTTTTACGTCGTCAGACGTAACTAACAATACATACCCCAACTTTGTACACGATGGAAAAAAAATCTTATTCTTAGCCAGACCAGATTAATTGCACTTGACGACCTTGCTCTCTCTCTCTCTCTCTCTCTTTCTGCCCCCCCCCCCCTCTCTTTCTCTCTTTTTCTATCCCCCTCCCTCTCTCTTTCGGTAAACGGTTGTAACTCTCGGAAGGTCCCCCAGCTCGCATAACGACCTTAGACTCGCGGAAAACGAGAATATATCCAGCCGCACTGTACACGTGAGCCCGTAGCTCAAGATTCAGCGCGAACAACCTTAAAATAGCCCGAGCTAACGGAAAGCAACGTCGAATTTATCGAGACTCGAGTCGGAGCGTCGAATTGAAAGTAAAACAAAAACAGAAGAAACTTTTCGATAAATAAATATGATTTTCGGGGGATAAAAGCAATCGCACTTCGAGTAAGTTCTTGGCACTTTCCGGGTAAATTGTAAATGCAACGTCGAGAATTTACGACGCGATGGGGCTAATCGTGCGTGGGAGAGATAAGGATGATTTTGGGGAATCGGAGACACGATTATTTCTTAAGTACGCGTTTATCGCTCGAGTTTCACACACGGTTGAAATATTTTTCGTCGTTTGATTATTATTATTTTTTTGTATTTCTTCGTTCGAGCTTCGAATTAATTTTTGTCGCACGAGAGGAAATATGATATCGCGAAATGCGTGCTCGAAATTCACATGCGCTCGCTCGTTTCGTATCAGTTATCTCGCATATTGCGATAATACGCAATAATAACAATGACGATAACGATAACAATAACAATGGGGATAACGATAGTATATCGGTCATACAGTCGGATATACGAATTTTCGACTCGGAGAATTATAATCAATGTGTCGGATAAATTTTTGTATGAAATGAGGAATATAACGGGTGTCCAATTTAAATTAGGGATGAAATATATGGGGTGGCCCGTTTTAATAGAACGTAGGATAGACGTCTCATTAAAATAGTAGGTTGTCCCATTTTAACAGAAGGTAGGATGTAAAAGAATGTCATATTTTAGTGGAATTAAAAAATATACCGGGTGTCTCAATTCAACGAGGCTCGTACCGGGTGTGTCGTTTTTACTGGGTGAAAAATATAGCAGATAACCCATTTCGATGTAATGCGATCTTTACCACGGTGTCTCGTTTCAATGAAAGTTACATATACCGGGTGTCGTGAAAGTAATAGTAGTAAAAATGAAAATTCAAGGGAGCAGTCGCACTCAGTACCCTAGGTGTACGAATCCCTGGTATAAATACAGAGATACATGAATATAATAAGTAAAAAAATGAATTACCAAAGGAATAAACAAATAAATAAATAAATAAATAAATCCTGTATAAATATATGATCGTCCTTGGAAAATTGAAAGTAATTCTCGACGTAGTAGGATCGTCATTCCAGTTCACGGTCAATGTCGCCGAGAGTGCAAGTGATGCCTATTATCCGCGCACGAACAATTTATTCCCTATCCCGTAGTAGTAAATTGCACTATACGGTATAATACATCGTCCATTGTGTTGTGCTAATTTACTATTGTGTTTCGGCCATCTACCGGCCGACATAGGAACTAAACGGGGGAAATCCCCTCGGCGCTTTCGACACGATTTTGCAATAGCTTCTCATGCGTCGCGACTAAGTTTCTCAAGTGGCTGAGATTAGCCAACTTCGGAAATCTTGGAAATTGAAGAGGACGAATTAAAGCGTGATAAAGGCGATGATTTGTTCTTTTTTTAAATCTTTGTCGAGCATATGACGAGACGTTAATCTTCGTTCATTCGTGAGTTCATATTTAGACGAGTTCATGCGTAGTTGCGAGGAAAAAGAAAAATCGAAGGAGTCGAAGAATTTGAACTTGAATCGAAAATTTAATCGAAAAACAAAACGATTGAGTCGTCGTTCGTGCTCGATTAAGCTTCGTTTAATTCGTCGCTATTGTTTTTGTCGAGCGTTATTGAAACGGCCAGATTTCGATCGATCGATGAAAACAAACGTTTCTTTTTTTTCATAAGATCTTCTAATACGGACTCGGGCTATTTTTATCGATGATTACAGACATTATTTGTCTGTCATTCGAAAGAGAGTTGTTTTCCATTTTCGTTGACAAGAGAACAAAAAATGTGTCACTCCTTCATACCGCGAAGGAGAGATAAGGATAATACGATTAGGACAATACTAAGACGTTTGAAAATACGAAAATAAAAATTTATACTTTTTTTTCTAGATTTTAATAGAGAGATCCTGCTTATTGATTTTTGTCCACGAACAGTTATAACTTGATGATTATCTATAATATTTAATCGCGTAAAAAATAATAAACTTCAGTATCCCATGCAACAACAAAAAATAAAAAAATATACAACTGTAGTTTAAACAGTTTTAATCGAAATAATTGAGAAATTTTTGTTTCGATTTTCTTCTGGTGAATAATTTTCATTTATAAAAAAATATTAATATACAACTTAAACTTCATACTTTTTTCTATCGTATGTGCAATTTTGATTAAAAAATAACTAATGTCCAATATATCTCAGTAACTAATGAACCGATTGATCGAGTTTTTGTCATAGGATTTTGTTTACACCTCATCGTTTAGTTTGTATAGTCCAAAGAGCCATAATTTCTAGAAAAATCAATATTTTCAAAATCGACTACGATAAAAACCAGGTTTTTTAAAATCAATTTGAAGTGTATGGTCCGTTTCAGATAACGACCAAGAAAGATATTATCAACATCGCAAAAACTGTTTTCAAATAAGTGGCCAATGGGACTAGCTTCCACATCATTAATTGTAATTATTTTTTTAATACAAATTACGTATATTGCTTTTTTTAAAATAAATAAACAGTTGAAACAGAAAATCTATCATAATCATTCTCTCTTTTCTCCCTTTACATGTACGTAGCCCCTTAAATAATCATACTAAAAAATTTTAAAAAAAATTAATAATTTTCTTTTTTCAATTAAATAGCCAAGTTCCATGACCTGTATCTCATCGTCTCATATTCATCGACTAAACAGCGATATTTGCGCGAAGTTTGCATCACGTGACTCCCGACAGTTTGAAAAGCACAGTGATTGTTCGATAACAAAAAAAATCGATCAAGACTACTGTAACACTGAAACTCTTGGGCCTCGTGCGATAAAACTTTCTATAAAAATTGCCATCGACTCGTTTAGTATCAAAACAATTTCTTTATTATTTCTCATTTTTGAAAAATTTCTAGAATTATCTGTCTATTTTTGTTCTCGTAAGACGTAACTAAATATTTCCATTTTTCGAATGACAAGTACGATAAACAATTCTCAACCAAAACGAATGAATGCGTTACTTTGAACGTCGACGGTATGCAACTGTTGTATTTCGATCCTCGAAATCTTAGAATTGTTGTTTGTTAGATATATATCGTATTTTTTAGGGTGACGAAATTAGCGTGGAATGTCCCCTATATAAACGATGAGCTCAGGTTGACGTAAACCAATGCTAGCTACAAAAGAGAAACAGGAACGTACGATTCTTTATTGCGTTTAAGATAAATATATATCTATATCGTGAGAGAGACATAGACAAAGGGAGAGAACGAGAGAGAGAGAGAGAGAGAGAGAGAAGAAACAGAAGGTCGACCGGCTCGATTTTCTGTTGCTTTTCGTGCGTGAGCAAGCGCGGCGACTGCGAGTAAAAAGTTCCTCGTGTGTGGACACCGCCGGCGTGCACGAGTGGAAGCGTCGTAAGAGAGGGAGCGGCCAAATCCGAGGCGTTACGTCGGACAGGGAGCGCCGTCCCTAGTACGCGCGCATCGGCGAACTTTTGTACTACAGTATACATAGATATACGTGAATGCCAGATGAGAAGGAAGAGAACTGGCGCTCCGTGCACGCGCATCGAACGTGTTCCGACTATAGCGCGAGTCATTTAATTGGGATTATTGCGTGACAGTCGATTGCGTTTATTAATTATTCATACGATTATATACGACGCCAAGCGAGGATTGCTGAACTACCGTTTCTACTATTTATCGTAATTGTTATCACTATTTTTCTATTTCGTCGTCGTTTCTTCTATCGTCCGCTTATTATTATTATTATTATATCGAGGGATTACAGCGCGTGCTAAATACTCGAAGATTCATTATTTCGCCCGCGCTCGTGTCACGATGCCAACGAAGCAATTTATAACGAGCGACTATATGCGACGGAATGACAACGGAACTATTGCGAGCTGCGTTAATTTAATCCGCTGGAATCTTTTTTACTCGGCACACGATTTGATTCGAGTTACGCGAAATCTGACTCTTTTGAAACATTTTTTTATTCAATGTTTATTAACTTTATTTATTCATTTTTATTTCTTTCGAAAATCAATCTAAACCTCATAATCATATTTATGTCACAGCGAATTCTGCTTCAAATCTATAAAAAACATTCGATCGTAAAAATTTATTTAATTGTACAAAAATTTATTACGAAATGAGAATTCATTCGAAAATCAATTAATCCTGAATAATCGTAAACAAATATAAGAAATTTAGTTATCCTTATTTATTTTCTTCGCTAAATCACCAAGGATATAATAATTCGAGTGGAGAACCGAAAGATCACGAGACTCGGGTTGAACTTGAGGCAGGCTTTATCCCCCCCCCCTCCTCTTGCTCTCCCTCTCTCTCTGTGTCGCTTCCGAGCATCTGCTTTTCTTGTTAGTAAAGGTTTATTCAGCATACCGACGAAAGCGACGTCAGGATATTGTGAAGAGGGTGCCGAACCGTAATATACGCTCGGCGAGCTAAAAATAAAATACTTCGACACACGACCGTATAGCACATGTTACACAATCTAACGACCGAACGAGTCGCGATCCTGGGGGTCTGACCCCGTGGACGATTCTTTCTCTCTCTCTCTCTCTTTTGATTCTTCCAAGAGGGAAAATACTTCGCGCGAATTCTCGCGTGCTCGCGTGCCCGGTTGGTGCGTACGACCCCCCCCCCCCCTTTTCGTCCGCACGCAGTCGATACTCGCGCGAAACCAACAAAATTCCTGGGACAATATTTGTCTGCAGGAAAAAAAAGAAATTTTTTCCAAAAAAAAAACAAAAACAAACGCGGTAAAACCCTCCGTGTACCGGTTGACCTTTGAAACGAAACAAACAAATAAAATCGTGTACTTTGTCCGTGCACGTAGAAGTCGTGGCTCGTCGCTTTTCTCGTCTCGACCTCTACCGGTTCGTCCCAGTAGTGAAAGTTCCTTTAGTTTGATTCTTTTGTTTATTTTTTTTCTCTCTCTCGTTGTTTTCGTTAGATTTTGCGAAAATAAAATTACGATACAATTTTTCCTTTTATCGTTACGTAACGGGCTCACGGTGAGTTTCCATCGTCGTCGCCTATTTCTAATCTCCGTTTTTGCTAATTAAATCATTAGTTTCATTGTTTACTTCGCGATCAGACGAAACCCTTATTACCCGGGCGCGTTACACCCCCTTCACTTTTAAATTCTTTCTTTCAGACACTTTCTTAATATTTTCCTTCATATTAAAAATTAGTGTTCCTGTAGTCCTCCTGTAAATGTCCTTCGACACCCACTCTATCACGACCTTCGTTATTGGAAATGGAAAATTTTTAATTACAAAAATCTCATCTAATTATTCGCCATACGCGCAAAGCAATTCCGTCACATCGTTATGAAAATGTATATTTTTCGACTCGTAACGGATCGATTAAAAATACAAAATATAACGAAAAATATTCGTTCGGTTATCGTTATGATTTATACGTTTTTTGTTTTATATCAAAAGTTTCTTTGGATCGGAAAAACCGGCCGATCGATGAAAAATATTTAAGCGATGATACTGATCGTAATAATGATAAGAAAAAATTATTTCCGTCGGAAAGATCGACCCTTTAAAGAATAAATTTTCTGCGATAATAACAATAATAATAATAATCTTTTTTTTTAATGGTTCAGTCCAAAGGAATCCACGCCTCATTTTCGTTTTCACAAGATAGGGAAAGATTAAATTATCGGTGTCAGGGTTGTAAAATGTCGTCGGAGAGGTTTTTGTTAAAACCGTGTGAATATAACGAACTAAACGGACTTTAACGACGTGTCTCGACCTCCGTTTGCACTTGTTTACTGTTTTTGCAAGACAGACACACGGAGAGAGAGAGAGAGAGAGAGAAAGAGAGAGATGAGTGTGCGCATGCGTCGCATGACAGAGCGACGAGGTTGAAACTTTTTTTTGTTTCAATTCCAAGAAGAAGAAAAACACAGAAAACAAAAAAATAACAAAATTAAAAAAAGAACGTCGGCGAAGGGATTCGAAGCGATGACGATCGTTCGCTCCTCCGGTTCTTAGGCTTTAATATAACATACAGACACACACCCACATATATATATATATATATATATATATATATATATATATATATATATATATATATATATATATATATATATATATTTAACACGCGGATGCTCGTGTGTTATTCCGTGCTGAATCAGTTCTGAAATGATTACAACCGCCATTGCGGTTCGACGAAGTGAAGGGGATATAACGATAATGCCCGATATACACAGTGACTCACTCCCTCCAAAGACGATAGGCCGGTAAGAAATAATTTAATCGATCCGAGATTCTTATTAATCGGATATTCGATAAAAATAAATTGTAATTTATTTATAACCCGAGGGGTCGTATCGGGTCTTGGGAGGTTCGCGCCCACGCACTCCGATATCTTATTTCCTTATTAAGGATGCGTCGGGTGTACGCACGCAATCAAAAGTTCGTGTGAAAAATAATTTATAGGGTGGTACGATTTTTTTTTAAATTCTTTAATTAGAATTTTCGGTTTTTTTTTCTTTTTTACGTAGAGGTTCGTAGAGGGGGAAAATGGTATTTTTATTTAAATATTTTTGTATTACGTAATTTAATAGGTTTGGTAAATTTATGTTTTTTTTTCTTGCATCTGCATAATTTTCGTTTTTTATTGAATTTTTATCGTGACCCGAATTTCGATGGAGTCAAACTTTTGGTTGGGACGGTGCAAACACAAAACATTCTTGGGGAAAAAAGGAAGCGCAATGAACTCAAGCAAACTAAAACTGTTGGGGTTCCACGGTTTGATTTTTCTGTTATATAGGGTAAAGCCGAGATAGATGCCCCAGTGGGATAGTCGCCCCATTTTCAAAAAACCTACTTTCTCGAACTCGCAACCAAGAATTAATAGTTTAAATAGGAAGCGCATGCGCTCCACACCTCTGTCCCCGCAGGCTGTCGTGTGGAATGAACGCATTTCGTTTGTGCGTGTGATCATCTCCGCAGCAAACGCGACGAATACTTCAAAGTTTCGGAGGTAAGTTTTTGCCGTTGTATAATTTTGTAAGTAATAATAAATTCTGGTAAAATTTTATTGTGTCAGTACTCTGGTTCATTGAGTGTACACTTAGGTGTAAATAATAGCTCTTTTATTTTTAGTTTATTTAATAATTGAAAGAGCATCTATCCATATCAAAAAGGATAGTTGGCGCCGATGTTTCGAGGTATAGATGCCCTTAGGCCGCCTTGGGGGCATCTATCCTCTCGTAGACATAACAATTTCAGAGTATTTTTTAAATATTTTAAACGATTATAAGTGTCTACTAATTGCAAGTTTGAGTATGTACTTGGACTACAGAATATGCGGCTAAAATCATAACGCAGTTAACAATGGGTGACTTAAATATTAATATTTTTGTTAAACAAATGGTTAATTTTAATTATGGTTATGCGTGTCATTTAGAATGACTCGGATCTTCTAAAGACTACTAATAAAACATTTTGAAACTATGAATTTTACTTTTTTTTATTCGTTAGGGCATCTTATCCTTCTTAGCATTTTCATGGTGGGGCATCTATCCCTACACATAGGCATTTATCCTCAAATAAATCGTTCTGCAAAAAGTTATTTTATCCAAAATAGGGTAACTTTTAGGTCAACAAAAACCAGTCATAATGTAATATAGAGATGAAACTAGCTATAATCATAGAAATTATTCATGGTAAATTAATATTTTAGAAATTAGGAGGCTTTTTCAAAAAGTGCGGCATCTATCCCGGTTTTACCCTACCTGAATTTCCCCGAGAAATTTAACCTTTTTCAAAACCTTTAAAACTAACGGACAAAACCCAAATCACGATCTGTTCTTATAGGAAAATTAATACGAAATGCATCGAATTTATTTACCACGATTTGATTTTACCTCCGTACAAAATAAAGGTATTTCGATGTGTTTGGATGAATAATTGACGATATTTCAACACATTAGTAATTAATTAATGATCAAGTAATCAATTAAAGAAGCTGTAGGTACTTGTGGAAAATAAAACTAACTAATTAAAAACTAATCAACTAAAAAGTATTATTAGCGATGCACGATATAGATATATGCATGCAACGAGATGCATCTTTGAGAGCATTCCGTGCTCTCGATAGAATGCACGAGTCTCCTTTATTACCTATATTACCCATTATTCAGAACAGCGTTTTCTCCTCATTTTTCATTCATATATATACCTACACAACTTTTATATCAGGCTCCATAAATATTTAAAAAATATTTCAACGTATGAATAATAAATTTGCTACTCATATAAAATTGATTATATTATATTTTCTATTATTTATATTATATTATTTATTAATAACAATAAATTTCATACCAACAATAATGTGATATTTCATCGTTACAATATTAATATCACATTATTATTCTATTATATATCATTAATCGACACATATCGCAAAAATAAAAAATAAAAAAAAAAGAATAATCTTAATGTCATCGGATGCAAATACGAGAATGTCGAAATACCTGTATCGTGGATCGAGGAATCTTTGGCAGTTCCACGCGAATCGTATCGCCAGCGAGGCGAACGTCGACGAAACGATACCCATATTTCTTATTTATTCTCACGTTTCGACAATCTTTTTTCCTCCTCCGTTGTTATCTCCTCATTCTCCACTTTTATTCGTCGCTTTACTCAACGCGTCTTCGAGGTTGTCGCGATCGTTAAAAAAAAAAATTCACGAAAAAAAATTATTTCCGTTTCCCCTTGCAGTCCGGTCACTCGTACAATTCCCCTATATCTATATATATACGGATGGAGCGCTGCCGGAGATTCGCGTACCTCAGGCGGCAACCACACGCACGTCCGACAACAACTTGGACCGATGAAACTTTCAAACTTTCTCTCCCCGGCGTCGTTATCTTATAAAAGCCTCGTATTCTCTTTTGTTTTTATTATTATTTCGAGAACCGCGACCCAAAGCTTCTCGGGAATATTGTTTCGTTCGTTGTAAAGGCACTGGAGAATCGCGAGCCGGCCAAATTCGTTGCTTTGTAAACACGACCTCAACCGTAGGAAAATTGCTCCTATCTCCTCGAGTCACGTGGATATTAACGGTCGATTTAACTCGACCTATTGCAAAATAATTTTTCTTGCATCGATCAACTTCACTCAATCGTCGAATATTTAATATTTCTCACGTTTATCACGACTTACGTGTTGTTTTATATAAACAAAATTATAATAATAAACGATTTAAAACGATATTACTTTTTCACTTTTTCGAGCACCTTTTCACTTGTCATTTTTATTTTGTCTTCATACGCATATGTCGTGTGTGTGTTTTTTTTCCTTTTTTCTTTTTTTTTATCTACTTAATTTTCTCGTCACTGCTTTGTGGGTTACTAAATTCTCCACGGTCTCGTATCTCATAGGCACGTGTCCCCGTGTGTGTACACGAAACGCTCGCGTTACAGGGAGTGGCTTTTTCGTTTGACGCTTCTCGCATTTATACGAGGCACACGGTACGGCTATGCGGCGACTACGCTACGGACGTGGACGAGTACGAGACGAGCCTTCTCTCGTGCGCGCTACGACTCTCTCCCCCCTCTCCTTGCCACCATGCCTCCCCACTCTGCCGAACCCTATCCCCACTACAGTTTACTCACTACACGTACCGCCGGGACCACGTGGCCGCGTGCATGGCATTACTATATATATATCGACGCAACGCTTGTACACGCTTCACAATATATATATATATATATATTATCGTACTCTATCGGTCTGTGTCTCTTTCTTTACGCACCACAGTGTTTACGCGATATGAAATTGTTACGAGTATATTATTATTGGATATCGGCACGACGAGAGATAGACTCGTCAATCTCTCGGTGAAAGGGTAAACCAAAAAAACGTTCGAGCGGTGACACATATTTGTTTATTTCGTGGATTTTTAGCGTAATAAATTTATTAAAAGACAGAAAGACGCGTATACGTTGTTTATGTCAAGAACGATGATCGATGCGTTTAAATTAATTATGATTCATCGATTATCATTAAATAATGCCCATTTGCTTGATATTATTATTATTAGTGTTATTTATTAATTAATATTATTTGGGGAAATATCTTTATTGTTTTGGTAAAAATAGTCGGGAAGATTGTACGATTATGTTTGATTGTATCTTATTTTGAAATTTAAGAGACGATTTTTACGGCTAATGTACGATTTATAGCTCGGTCGTTATTTTTTGTTCTACATCATAATCAGATATACGCGTGACTCATTGTCAGCTATGCGTGTGGCGATCGATGAAATTACTTGGAATAATTGCAACTTGATGTTCGAGCGAAAATCTAAGAAGTATTAAAATTTTCGCTGATAATATCGATTATCGGCTTACAAAATTTGTTTTTATATTTTTTATAAAGTAAATCTCATTTTCTTTCGTCATTTCGTTGGATCTATTTTCTCGATTGAAATCCAATTTTATTCGAGAGGATAGCACTTTCGAGAGAAACGAAATCTAGATCACGAAAATATTTTCTCGCACTCACCAAAGTTTTCGGTTGAGATAAAAGCGTATTCGCGCTTTCCATATAATTACTACAATTAATTTAAATTACACGTAGAACATGTGATATATAGCGCGATCAATTTTGACCTTCGCTATAGCATCGGATATTTTCTCCCGGATAATGATTAAAGAATAATGGATTCTATCAATTAATTTATTTTAAATATTCATTGTCTTCGGTATCACTTTAAATTAATTTCCTCATTGTTTTCCCGCTTAAATGATATGCACTTTCCCCTTCGTTTACCGAATTAGAAATCTGCGCATCGTTATACACGAGGAAAAACTGCATTCTGCTAATTGTATGTTAACGAAAACTATTCAATATAAACGCGTCTGTCTAATGAGATGGATTCTATGCTTATTATCGTCTTATATATATATATATAAGAAGAAAAAATCCATCTCCTCAGAAATATATACAGGGTGTCCAAAAAGTTTCGCAGCAGCTGGTACCTGCGGGTCGATAGCGTTACCAAGAACCCACGCGCGAAATCCGAATGCTCAGCTCGCGATAGTTATCAAACCAGAGACGATCTAAGTTGTTCGATCGAAGAGCTGAAATGGCCGGGTTCGAATACGATCGAGAGCAACGCGTGTCCGAAGTTTAAAGGGACGTTTAGCCATCGGATACGAGCTCTCTTATCGATCGTAGTTCGAATTTTCCTCACGCACTACCATAGCACGAGTAGCGCTACGGTCAATGTCCCTTTAAAGCTCGGACACGCGTAGCTATCCTCTCTCGGGCATTCGAACGCAGTCCCTTGCAGCATTCCGATCCGCCAACTTAGATCGTCTCTCGTTCGAAAACTATCGCGAATTGAGCGTACCGACTTCGTGAGCAAGTTCGTGACACCATCGGCTACACGCAGGCACCGAACGATCCGTTACTTCTGGGACACCCGGTATATATGTTTATAAATAAGACACAATGAAGCTTGTGGCTGCGAAGACGCGGTACACATGCACCGAGAACATTCGACCCTGGCCTTCGACGAAACGACGATATGAGAGAAATAAGATTTTGCGTGACGTGTCCCACATACACAAGGCACACACACACACACACATACACAGACACACAGACACACACACACACACAGACACACACCAGATAAAAGCTGACGCGTACGTAATCCATACGTATGATTCATTCAAAACGTTCGACTGCTTATTATGATACCACTCTCGTTTTCTAACCGAGATAAGAGTCACGTGGATGCTAATGGGCTCTTAAACAGCTCGAATTGCATCTCCGCATCTGTCTATTGCACTCGAGCCGATGCAAATGCAATCGCTCGTTGTATCTAACGATCGAAATGCCAGAGCGCTTTAATCTTATCGCGCGTTTCGCGGCAATCGCATCATTACCGCGCGATATTTATTGTTCTAACCGATATTACGGAGATAACAACATCGATCATTTTAAAACGTTTCGTCGTATTGTGAATTTTCCGCATTTGCGCGTACGCGAAATTATCGAGAAAATCAAATTCGATGGATATGAAAAAAATTCATTTTAATTCGAATCGCAACGAGTTATCGAAGGTGATAAATAAATAATTAAACGTAATTAAAATCATACTATTTTCAATCGTTTCGAGAATTTCGATCGTTATATCAAGCCATTTTTTCGGGACCATTTGGCGGCGTACGAAACGCTCGCGCGAGTCGCTCGATTAAAAAAAGATTCGTGCGGGACAAACATCTCGCCAACGAAACAATGCTGGCTCTTTGCCACTCGTTTTTTAAAATTGTTTTCTTTAATTTTTTGTTTCATGTTTTCTCAGCGTCTGGCTCGGAAATAACATGCTTTTATTCGAATTAACATTATTAAAGGTTTCGATCAGGAAGACAATATCGATACATTGTCGTGCGCGCATGCGCGTGAGTGCACGTGTCCGTGCGCATGCGCGTGGGCGTATAACTGACTTGGTTGGTAAAAAAGTTTAAAAATTTGATAATTCCTTTCCCCCTTCGCATTACCAGGGCTGACAACAGTCTGCGCAGCTTTTTCATTTTTGCGGTATCTATTTTCTCGACTTTGGTAGAAACGTGAAAAAAAAAAAAAAAAATCTTTCAAGGCCTCAAAGAGATTTGAAAAATTGGCCAACGCAAACTGGGCAACGCACTTTATTTAGCAAACTGGGCAACGTACTTGATTTAGCAAACTGTAGGTACAACACGTTCGAATTTCACTCGTTTATACTCACGTTTATATGCGCATGCGCGAAAGCGTAAGTGCGCGCATGCGCACGATAGCTTGCGTGCCAGTTGCCAAAACGCGATGATAAGCCAATGGCACAAAGTGGAGCATGGAGTGATTCATCGTTTTGTTTCACGGACAACGTACACGTAATATCTCTTGCATCGCAGCCTAATTGTACGGTTCGACGAAGATTTCGGCGGCCGTTTAATCGGTGCCGTTGCCGGTCAACATTCGAAAATAGAGTCTCACTCTCTGGGCAATGAGCGATACGAGTAATTATAAAATAGGAGTACGGGTATTCCATCTCTGGTATTTTTAATTAGAAAGAGAGAGAGAGAGAGAGACAGAAATAACTTTCGTCAACGTGCCAAAAAAACAAACGATGCAGGCATTTATGAGAATTCTATAAATAATTGAAAAACGAGATTCGCGAGATTTGCTCGAGTCTGCACGTGTGCGAGGGGGAAAAAAATTGACGATCTCGATGGAATGCCAAGCGCCAGGCCTCGGTAAACCCACGCTTTTCTTATAATATTGTACCGAACGAGAGACAAACGCAATAAGCAAAAGTCGTGCCAATGTCCTGCTCGAAAAGCGTGACGAGTGATTTGCAAATTTTCAAGAACCGATTTTAATATCGCGATAATTTGCTCGTATCGTTTACTCGGTCGGTAACTAGCGTACTCAATTCATTACGTAACGATGTTTTCATCGCTATTTTGTTAATTGCAGAACGAACAATTTTTCGTCGAATTGGGGGATGTAAAAGTTTGCAAAATTTTCGTCGTATTGGGGGATGTAAAATTTTGCAAAATTTTCCGAGGATTGATAAAATCGCCGTAGTAGACTTTTGTCAAATTGCTTTAAGGCGAAAATTACGTCTACCGTTCGAAGATCAATTTCGTTAAAATTGCCGTCTGGCCCGAAGAATTCTAGACTGGTTAAAATTTTTACACCATTTTTTTTCGTCCAAACGTTCATGAATTTCCAAAAAACGCGAATATCTTCAATAAATTTTATTCATTTCCGCAATTAAAGTTCTTCGCATTTGCGTCATCGAGACGCCGAAATTATACGTTTAACGATTTATTACCTACAGTCGGTAACAACCCATCAATTCCTTTTTCCCCCCAAATGAGCGTTCTTCCTCACGAAACCAAATCAAATTCTCATATCTAATTGAAAAACGCACGAAGATCGAATGTTTTGTTTTCAAACCTCATTTCTTACCGTCCCTCCGTTCTCGAGCATTTACTACAGCTTACCGACAGTCGATAAGTGACATTCCGCTGTTACCGACCGATGATAATTAAGATAAAAATTATTTAAACCAATTTCTGCATTGCATATATATTTTTATTTTTATTTAAAAAAAAAAAAGGCGGAAACAACGGAACAAAAAACAGTAACAATGGAAAAAAATTTAGTCAATGTGCTTTAATCGACACGTGCACTCGGCGTATGTAAATATTAAAAACACGGTTACGCGCTCGCGTGTACGTTAATGAAAACACGAGTCATCGACGATTCATCGCGGTTCAATGAATATAATCGTCCAGTTATCGGAAAGGTCGATCGACGTCGATCAATATTTTATCCAATGTATTGTGTACAATCACGTCGCTATAATATACCTAACTTGCACATACGTATAACTGAATCGACGAACACGTGTTTAATCGTCACATGGTCGATCATTTTCGATTATTCGCAGTCTTTCTCGCTCGTTTTACCTTGCCTCTCTCTTTTTTCATCCACGTCTCGTCACTCGCGTCTCTCTCAATCTCGCAAAACCAGAGAATTGTCGATCGATTGGAAAGAATAAAAACAAAGGTTTGTAATAATAATAATTAAAAAAAAAAGGAATTAAGAAACAGAAAAATAATTAAACAAAGAAATATAATATCAGGCTGGAAGCTTTCTCAGACCTTGAAAATTCGAATCTCTATCGATTGCAGCCTACGTCTCGTTAATCGTAAATAATCTATTTCTTAGTAAATTGCAATTCATTTTGTTGTTTTTTTCTTCTCATCGTTTCTTCTTTTTTTTTCCTATATGTTCGAGAATCGATTGTTTCTTTTTCCTCCTTCTCCTTCTATCTCTCTCTCTCTCTCTCGCTCTCTCTTTTCCTCGTTCAAATTCGCATAATAACGCAGCTTTCTCGCTAGCAGTAAAGACCACTTCCCTGATTCTCGACGACGCACTTTCGCAAATACTGTGACTCCTTCTCGTTGAGATTAAAACTCGATAGTTCCTTGTCGAATTGCTCGACCGTACCGGCTCCCGCTATGTAACCGTTTAATTTACAAGCTAGCGACGATGTCCGTAATGCCTCGCTCGTTGTCAGTCCGATCGATTCGACGAGCCACGAGTGGCCTTGGAGACGATACTTTTGGTGATAACTGTCGAAGAAAAAACGAGAGAAATACGAATTTTAGCAAAAATGTGTATACGTTTGAAATATTTCACGATGATTATATTTAATTTGGTATTTATTGTAGACGTCACATCAC
Source organism: Netelia inedita (assembly GCA_964017225.1). Lineage (NCBI taxonomy): Eukaryota > Metazoa > Arthropoda > Insecta > Hymenoptera > Ichneumonidae > Netelia > Netelia inedita. Next base: position 15,261,384 of record OZ024922.1, read on the forward strand.
GATAAGCGATCGAATAATTTATACAGCTGTATCTACGTCGTTTCGACAAGATAATAATTAATTTGAAAAAAAATTGGGCGATTTAATTGTACGATGAGGAAAATTAATCGGTCGTAGAATGTTTCGTTTATGTACGATGTCGTAATGATTATTGCGACGAGAGTCTCGTCATCGAAGCGCCAGGTCGAAGACCGAGTGTCAATGCCGTCTAGAGATAAGGCGCCCCCCGCGTTTGTTATCAATTATAGTGATCTTACACGTTGAACGTCTTATCGCCGGATTAAAATCTCTTTTCTTTGAATTTCGATCGATCTTACGATCGTTGATTCGTCTCGCTAGTTGCGACGCAATCGGACCAACGATAATAAAAATTAGAAAGGAAAGATTGCGACGAAACGATGTAAAATTGCGATTTTTAGATAAAAAAATACATCTCCGAGTGATAAAGCGTGGATGGAGAGATTTATTTGATCGAATTATTAATTACGAATCAAATTAATTCCTCGGGCACAAAATCTTACTCAATTATCAATTTCTTTTTACATCAACGAAAATAGTGTTAACGAAAAATTATTTATACGAAAAATTACTATCGAACGCGGATTGGCGTTTCGTTTATTTAAGTTTGATTTTAATAAAATGTAAATTATGATTTATTCGATATTAAATTTGAATAACAGTTCAGAATCATAATTGATACGGAACATTAACGTGAATTGAGATTGATACGAAATATTAATTGGAATTTTAATTCATTCGAAACATTAATTCGAATTAAAATGAATTTGATAAATATTATTTTTGCCTATACGAAAATACGAGGGATGAATTTTAATAAATATCGTTATTAAGAGATATAATTGAATTCGAACGAAATAGATCGTGAATTAAAACGATCGCTCAAAAATTACCGAAACACCTCCATTAAACGAACAAACGATACGACAGCCTCGTTTCCGAGTTCGTAAAAAATTCGTTGCTCAATCTTCAAAAATTCAAAACAGCTAAAAAATTCAAAACAACAAATATTGTACTCACTCTTCTGCGGGATAAAATTTCTCGAATTCCTTTATTTCCGTGACTAATTGTTCGCCCCGTTCGCGCTGCTCGTGAGCCCGTGACTTTTCAGCGAGACCTCTCTGTTCCTCATCGTGATAAAGAATCAACGAGGCGTACTACGGAATTAAAAACAAAATTAAACTATAGATACGCGCGTTTCGTATTAATTTTTAATTCGCATTTTAAAAATTAATTTTAATTACGTCGTAATTAAATGCCGTTAATAACATTTATTCGTTCAATTAATTTCGGTTGTTATAAATTACACGCGATAGAGGAGAAAATATTGTTTCCGTTTACCTGACGCTTGATCTTCGTTGTCAGTCCGTACTCGTGATTGTTCCAAAAGAGGCTGAGCAGCTGTGTAAATGATACCATTCCAGGGTCGTACTCAATGTCGACGACCTCGGTGTGGTCTCCACTATCGGGGATCAAGGTCGGTTTTTTAAATTAATTTGCATATGAAGAGACGTACGTCTCTCTTTTATTTCTCTTTTATTCTCTCTCGTATATACATATATATATGATAAACTTATAAGGACAAAATTCTACCCAAGGCAATGTATTCCGGATATCAATCTACGATGGACGATAGAATGAACAAAATAATAAAAATAATAAACTATTAAACTATAAATTTGTATAAGACGTAAATACCGCCCTACATTTTTTCCAATTCGCGGTTAACAAAAATCTCTTCGAAATAATAATAATAATATTTCAATTATTTCGCTCTCCCTCTCGCCGACAATTCTATCCCTGGATAATTCTATTCTCGTAAATCAAGGAAACGATTCAATCAATTATAATGATATTAAATTATATCTATTATGTTTTATAAATAAGAATTTATATTTGATAATTAAACGAACGATTATATAAATATAATTTTTCATAAATTCTCATTTATCGATTCTTTCATAATAAATATCCGTTTAATTAATAATCTTATAATTGCATCGACTTACATGCTTCTGTACGTTGGAGAAGGTTTGTCGCCTCCGGCATAACCGACGCAAGTTCTTATTACGCCGGGAGTTGCTCCGAAAAGAGAATCACCTGCCCAGAAGCAACCCATGCCAAAAGTCGCCCGTCTCGTCGTTCTGTGTTCCTCGATTTGTTCCGGCATCCTGCACTTCTGCACGACGAGACAATCGACGATAATAATAACAACGACAACAACGAAAAGAAAACAACAAAAAAAAAACAAGAAACGTCGCGACACGTGCGTTTTAAATATTTCACGACGTTCGATATATTCGCCTCGATGAAAACGACAACGATCGATAAGAGCAAACGCGAATGCGCGCGGTACCAAGACTTTATTGGTCAATAATAGTAGAGTCTCCAATCGGCCAACCTCGCGATTGCGTCAGCCGCGCCGAGTGTTGAATTTTGAACGAATCGCGAGAAGCGACGATTCACCAGAAATCCGTTCGCTATTTCATTTATTATTTGTTTTATTCACTTGTTCATTAACGAAATCGTTGGATTAATTCTATTAACGAAAAAATTGTATATTTCGAAAAATTTCTTCAAACCCAAACAAATCTTGTTTTTCTTTATATTCCCGACGCAATTCTCTCTCGTTTACTCTAAAAATCGATAACGCAAATCGTTCACTCGATGGAAACTTTTGTTGATGGAAAATTTTGTATCGAACGAAAAGAATGTATCGATGAAAAATTGAATTGTAAAGAAACATTCTTTTTTTTTTTTTTTATATATTTCTTTTGCTTCATTGATTGTATTTTTAACGACGAAACTTACGAAATACTGTGTGTCTCGTTTCGACGAATCCAATTGGTTTGTTAAATAAAACGTTAGACGCTCGTTCCGTAAGTAAGTCGAACGATGCGTTGCTCGTACGAGCTGGGACTTAAGGAGCACGCGGCTCGTCGTCGAGTAACCGTTGAATTCCCCGCGAACGGTTAAGCTCTCCCGACGGGCTGATGATTTCGGAATGACTGTCGGGTGGTGAGGAGAGCACCAGTTTTTATGTATTTCGTCCGGCATTCACCCCACTACTCTTTCTTCTCTCTCTCTCTCTCGTTTTCTCCCGATGGGGCACTTGGAGCTCATCATTCTCAGGGCGCATCCAATGCCTCTTTTTCACGATTGGTTCCCTTCGTGCGGTTCGTTAAAATCGTACACGAGCCATCACACGGATATAGTTACTCATTCTATGTGTAATACAATGTTATAAATTATTTTTTCCTTTCGTCGGATGACTCGTCAATAAATCTTCACAAACGCGTCAAATCTTGATTCAGATTCGAACGACTAATTACCGAAAAATACAAAATTCGTAAAACGTAATAAAATAGTTTGGGTTTGGGTTGTCGGGAATCGATAAAAATCGAATTATCCTTGAAAATTCATTTTTTTTTTAAAGAAATAATTAAAGAGAAACGTTAAATTGAGAAAAATTACATTTATCCGGAAATTTATAATCTTTTTTATAGAAAAGTCAAAATGTCAAAAAAAATTGGAAATCAAGAAGAACACTTTGAAACGTCGATAAATTTATATAAAATTAAATGAAAAAAAAAATGAAATTCGTTTTGAAAATGTGAATTTTTGAAAATGGTGAGACAGTAAACATGATGGAACGTTGCAGCGAATCGGAGGGATTGACAGAAATATAAAAAATGAACGAAGGACCGTCGGGGATTTGCAGACGCCTCAATTACCGAATACAGGTTCCCCGCTCGTGTTCCAAGAATCGGGAAAGATCGTCGTCGGCGAGCGAAGAGCGTTCCTCATCTTCTTCTTATCCTTCGCGAAATACCATCGTAATCGTTTCGAAATTTTTGCGAACTCATCGACATTTATTTATCGACGGTAGTGACTCAAGGTAAAATCACTCGCGACTCACGTGAAAACGATTACTGCAATTAATCGTCGCGATCGTTTAAATCCGCTCGAGCGAGAACGGTGGGGGTTCGTTTATATCTTCATCGATAAAATTTTCATGTTTGAGAAGATTACTTTAGAGCTCATCCGGTGAGATAAAACGAGTGCACATCATGGTGTCGTTAAATGTGTTACGATCGAGCTCCATAATTATAGAATTGTATTTTTACAATTCGCACTTTTTTATTCGTATATTTGCCGGTCGATTTTTATTTAATTTTATTTTATTCAAGGAAAAGTGAGACTTTGACGATAAGAAGAATTTACGATAATGATTATAGATTTTAATTGCATATTTGTATATTTATTTCTCGGTGTAAATTCAATATTTCATTAATTTGCTGATCGGAATTTATCGGTATGAAAAATTATGATCGAGTATCATAATTAAATTTCTCTTCGATTATTAATCTTGTGACCCGAGGATAAAAAAATTGGTCAAAATTCACAATGTTACGATAATAAAATCACGTTTGAACGCTATAATTATAGTTTACTTACACAATTTTAATTATCCATGTATTTATTAATCTAAATTAAAAAAACAAAATTTACGATTAAAGTTAATTACCATAGATTTCAATTTACGACTTGTTCAATCACAAATCTGTTTACGCGAGAATAAAACTATGAAATTGCGTATCAATAAATTAATAACTATTCTCAAAATAATTATTGATTTATCTGAAATAAATTGATTTCACGATAATTTCAATATTTCCACTTAAAGAAAAATTATCCGCGATATATTAATTTTTTAATAATAATTTTTTAAAGAACTCCTATTAATAAGGAATATATGATTGTTAAAGAGGCACGTCTCGAGCGCGTGATAAGAGAAAAAAAGTTTTATCAAACTCGACGTCAGGCTTGCGTCAGAAAAGAGAGTAATTGGCCCCCATTTGTTCGGGGTAACTTTCATCATGTAAGGCACAATTGACAATCGTGCCTGATGTAATCTCTCTATGGGCATAACTAAGCGAGAGCGTAGACGCGGATGAGATGCTTTTCTCAAAGCTGCGGACCGCAGTCCTCGCTGCCGTCGTTTCTTCCCTATCAGTGCTCGTGCATAGGGGTTATCGCACTAATCGTTTCAGTCTACAATATTTAACATCCATGTGTTATCATTCGTTCTCGAGCCGTAGAGTGTCTAGTCAGGGGATTACGATCGAAACGCGACTAGTTTCGTTTCATCGCGTGTAACGAAAGCTTTGATAAAATTTCGCCTTGATTAAATATTTAATTTATTTATTTCCACGGTCGAGCAACGATCGCGATATTTGTTAACTATTTAATAAAATTACGATAAAACGATCTTTCATGTTTACTTTAAAATACATAATTATCACGGAGAATAATTTTTATTTCTTCGATGATCGAGACATTTGATAATTTATATTTTTTATTTTGATTAAAATCAAATTAATAATCGTTTCGACGTACAAAAATTTGTAACGATTTATCATAATCGTAAAAGGAAATATAAAAATTTGAAAAAAAATTGTTTCTTGTTTTAGACGACTGTTTACTCGACGTTGGCGTTTTCTTTTAAGCTCTCGTGTCGATAAGGTAGAGAATGACAGCGCGTCGATAACGGCGTAATGCTTGTAGAGAGAAATAGGGGCATACGCAAAAAGGACGTTCGCTATTTATTTGTAATATTTAATTAAATTTCTCACGACAACGTTTCGCCCACACGTTCAATGAAACGCTCAATGAGAATAGAGCCAAGCGGGCTTACTACTATATATAGAAAACGCGAACGCGAGTACGTATTTTGCCACGCTCGTGGTATCAACGGGGTAGAGAGTCAGAGAGAGAGAGAGAGAGAGACGACCGAGCCGAGAAGCTACTAGGTCAATGGCAAGCGTTCTGCAGTGCACCGTGTGTTCCGTTAGCACGTGAATAGCATAATCGTATGCGTGCGTTGTGTGAACATGAGCGAAGAGTGGGGGTAAGTTCAACCGTCAGCGATCACAGTGGCGACTTTTGGTACTAAGCCGGCTATCCGAAAGAATCATGGCGCTAGACGGTTCTCCGCTGACGGACTGCGCGTAAAAACAGTACAAAAATAAACGCTTCACGATTGTAAGCTTTTAATTTTTATATCACCCTCTATCGATCGTGAAACTATCACTACTAACTAGCAAATGTTCGGTACCAAAGACATTAATTATCGTATGAAATATCAAAGGTTCTTGTCGATCTCCGCTAAGTGTCTTATATTAGTACATAATTGGCCGCAAGGGCCGCAAGTGGCGCCTCTTCGCCTTCTCGTACACACGACCAGAGAACTGTGACGGACTCGTCTGTTGCTGTTCTCCGACACGGCAAATATATCGACAATGAAATCCGTGCATACGTAGGCGGAAATCGTCTAACAATTAGCAAGAATAATTTCAGGGTAACTGAAGAAACAAAGGGAAAATATACAGCAGGGTTCAAATGAATAATTCATACGAAATATCCGCTTCTATAATAATGTTTGATATGCAATATATTATCACTTATTCGGTACATATATACACATATATTAATTAAATATTGTTTCAATTTGAATATTTTGTTTTTCTCTCGATATTAAGTACATGACAAGCAGAGCCGCGTTTGTATGCATAAAGTATACTGCTTTTGATGTTTGAACAATTTTTCTTATTTTTGCGTTTGTGTATATGTGTGTGTGTGCGTGTGTGTGTGTGTGTGTGTGTGTGAGTGGAAGAACGAGACGTACGAATCAATTGACAATTATCTTTCGTACCATTTTCGAACGAAAAATAAAAATCGTATTTTTGAAATATTCCTCTTCTTTCTTTCCCATACGAATACACGTACAGCGTGCATTATACGCATCGGTGTGAAGAATTTTCACGAACACCGTTGTCTGGCAGGACAAGTTTGAAACTTTTGTTGGCAAGAGGCAAGGGAGCCTTTCGAAACGAGAATTGGAACGATCGTGTATTTTTGTTTCTTCGTCGTTTGATCAAGTGTTTCGCCAAAAAAAAAAAAAAAAAAAACAAAAAGAAAGAAAAAAAAACGAAAAATCATTAACGACTCGTCGTTACGTTACCGACACTTTTCTCATTCTCTCAGCAAACGTACATGTGATTTTATCGAGCTGAGATAACATTAAATATTATGTATTGTCGGAAGAATTATTTCTTTTTTTTCATTTCTTTTTCTCTCGTTTCCCTCGTAAAACACAGACATTTCCTTGAAAAAGTCATACGCAAATGTATCATTCGGTTTCTTTCTTTCTTTCTTTCTTCTTCTTTTTTCACCCTCCAAAGGCAGCATACTTAAATAGAAACAGCCAAGATATTCTAATTTTATCGAATCGCTACACTTAGCTATTCTCCTCGTCTATTAGCTATTAATATTTTACGATTCGTCAGAACGTTGTGAAGATCCCGAGACGGATCGTTTAGTAGTACATACATTTTTCGTTAAGAGATATTATTAATTTATTACGTTGTATATTATCGGAATGCGTGAACGAAGGTGACGAGAATTTTGTAGCGATCGAAGAATTAATTAATGGAAGAAAATTTTTTCGCCCTCTGGGATACGAGCCAAACCCAAAGTCCTCACGATATTCTCGCAACTATCACAATTTCCACGTGCAAGAATGCCAATGAAACATATACATACACTCGTATATTGTAAATTTCAGTCTGCGAAGAAAGCGATCGACCTACGTTTTCTTTCTTTCTTTTATCTATTTTTTCTTTTTCCTTCTTCTTTTTTCTTTAAATTCTTTTTCTTTCTCCATACTTTCAGCGGCCGAGTTTTTTGCCCACCGTTATATATTACTTTATCTCTGAATAAATTCAACAAGCCGATTGACAAATCGTTATCGCTATCTATATACAATTTTCGTCATAAATAATCCCATCTCGTTATCCCAGAGATTGCTCGCTTGCCTATAAACGGTCGGAACATTTTCGGCGTAACGCTTTAAACGCTCGATTCTCTCTCGCGTTTATTACGACTATAAATACATAAAGTACACGCGTTATAATTAATTAAATATCTAACTGGACTGTAAATGCAACAAAGTCTTACTTTTCTTTCGTTCGCTCGAAAACTGGAAGAATTTATACGACAGCTCTGGAGATAAACGTGTCTATAGGCTGAAATTAGAGCTCGGCCCAACGTTTAGATCGAAGGTCGATAGGAAAAATTAAAATTAACAAAAATATATATAGGATAGACGAAATAATCGTTGATCGATATGGTTGTGATGAATTTTCGATTCTACCTTGAAAAAAAAAAAAAAAAAAAAAAAGAAAAGAATAGAAATATGTTCTCGTCTCTACGAGTACGATCCTAGTCTTATTATTCAAGTGGTATAATTATTTTTCTCGAATAACGCGTATATAGAAACGCTTCTAAATAGAGATTGAAAAAAAAAGAAAAAAAAACTGTTCGATAGGGGAGATTGGGACAGTATTGGTGCATTGACGAGAATCGATAAGTTGTTTTCTTTTTTTGTCTTTTTGCTTTGCATTTGCATCTTTGCGTTGTATTTTACCGAAACTTGTGCGGATGTGTGCTCGTTTTGGTATTGGTGTTTCTTGTGTTTTTTTATTATTCTTTTTTTTATGTTTTTTAATATTTTTTTCTTTACTTTTGTTTTGATTCATTTTGTTTCGTATTTTTAGTTTGTTTTTCTTTAAAAAAATGTTTTTGCTTTCGTTCGTCCTTACGTTTCATCGTCGCGAAAGCCAACGCGCAAAAGATTAATCAACGCGAGAATCATCCGCCAAGATAAAACGATATTTTCGCGAATCTCGATGTCACCGAGAACGAACGCCTCGATCGTTTCTAATAAACATTAAATTACGGATATACGTTGCTTCTTTCTGTTTTCATTTTTCTTTTTTTTCTCTCTCTTTTCTCTCCTACGTAAATACACATTTTATTTTTCATAAAAACTATAAAAAAATATTTGCTCGCGCATCTATCACATCAGTTTGTCGACCCGAAGTATTCCGCCTCAATTTTTCTTCCCATTATAACTTCGTTATTCTTCGTCGTTACACAAAATTCTTGCGAATTTAACGCAAGAGCCCGAAAAGAAGAAAAATTCATCACCCCCAACGAATTTCGTTGCACGTGGATTCTTACTTTTTTTTCTTTTCTTTTCTTTTTTCTTCTTTTCTTTTTTCTCTTTCTTTATTTACATCGCGTATTACGATATATCGACCCAAGTGGTTGTCTCGTTTATTAACCGTTAAACATCGTAAATGAGCAAATGTTTGCGGCGATGCGTGTGCACGAAGGCCTTACAAAGAGCCTCGCATCACAGAACGACCTTTCTCTTTTTTAATTAATTAAGTATTTTCTTTTTTTTTCATTCTCTTCTTTTTTCTTTTCTCTTTTTCGTTCGTTCAACGAACCGTCGTAAGACGGTGGAGCGCGCGTAATTGTTACAGCGGTCAATGAAATCGCTTGTAACGTGTTATAAACGTTTTTTTTCATCCCCCATCTACACCGAGGAGACAGAAAAATGATACAAGCTTTAGAAAAAAGAATTGCCATATTCCAGGAAAAATCTCCTACAAAATTTTATCGGTCAGTATAACTTTTGGTTCCCGTTATTTATTTTTATTTATTTCGTTCGCGTATTCTGCACGATATGCAAGTGAACATTAGACTCTAGACTCGTGTACGAGAAATGTAGAAATATTCGCGACGCGTTTGAAAGTACAATGAAGAAGAAAAAAAAGGAAAGAAAAAAAAAGAAAACAAAGAAAAACTCGTTCTCCCCTCTACGTTTGATTAACTTTATCGTTTCGTTTGTTTCCTTATGCGATATGACTATCATCCCTGTCGCAAGGATAAGTGTGTGTATGTGATGCGTTTTGTTTCGACGATTAGTCAATGGGTATATTTGCGAAATTTGTTGGTCCACGGTCGCGACATTAAATTCGTAGGCCTCCCCTCGACACGCGCATTTAATTAATAAACGTCGGACCGTCGAAGGTCTTTTGGGCGATTACAAAGTCGCGACGATAAGTTCTTCCCCCCCACCGGTACTTCGTTCGTCGTCTCTCGCGCAACGTGCGCGAGATTTCCGGAGGGTAAACAATAAATGCGAAACAAAAATATAAGTTCTCTTTGAAAAAATATATATACCTAACTACACGTATAGAAATAAATAAAATTATATACAAAAAAAATGATATACTCGCTCGAATTCAATTCCTGCCTCGTGCTACGAACGTAAATCACGAAGTAACTCATAGTCACTCTCTATCGTTTTTTTTTCGTTCGTTGACTGTGATGCTCATTTTTCCCTTTTTATTTTTCTTCTTTTTATATTTTTCATTATTTTCATTCTTTGAGGGGTTTTTTTTTAAGTTTCTTACTTCTCCACTAACTCGCGCGAGTTCGACTCGCCTTAAGTACAATTTCTCCTTTCTTCATACAACCTCTTTGAGAACGTTAGTAATACTTTGATTTCGTGTCTTTGCCCGACAGAAAGGCTCGTTAATATTTTCGACGCGCTCTTTCGGATCCCGTAACAATTCGATCGGTCTATAAACGAAGGAATGTCAACGGTAATTCTCCCTTTCGTCATTTTCCCTCGGATTTGCCGCAGTTACTAGTCAAAGTGATCTCTATCGCCGAAGACTCGCGAGAACAGTTTCGTCTACGATAACTCGAAAGATTGCTGCGCAACGCGAAATCTTTCTGGATGACCTGGGCGTCCTTCCATCTGGTGGTGGATCGTCGAACTTCGTGGTCGTCGTACGGCTCACATGACGATGCAGCAGCTCTTTTCCGTGTGACTGTCGCCGATGATTTCACTGGTGTTGCCGGTGAAACGATGAAAGTCACCGGCGCTCAATTCCGCGTTCGTCATTGGAGACGCTGGCATCGGCACGCCATTTCCATTCGCGTCTATCGTGTTCGGTGCGGTGTGTCGATTCTGGGACCTCTGCTTCTTCAAGTCGGACAACGATTTGACGAAAACTACAGACACGTGTATGTTGATCTTGCCGTTAGCATCGCTCTCTGCTGTGTAAACGGGCTGCTGGCTGCCGATAGGCGTGTCAGGCCCAGTCACTGCCGAGGCAAATACGTAAATCTAATGCTACTCTCGTTCTCCTTGTAATCCGTTAATTTACGTCTTTCTTTTCTTTTCTTTTCTTTTCTTCTTTTTTTCTCTCTTTTTGCCCCATACTTTTTTCCCCGATCGTTAATCATCAACATCTCGAGACAAACTCGATTACGAAAAACTTGGTTTAATTAAGCATCGATAGGAAAAAAAATCATGCTCGACCCTCTACCAATATCCCCAATAACTGAACAAACTCATTGATCTCAGACAACATGCTATCTAAGCTTTGCTCCCTCTTACGATTAATCGACTATACATACAGAAGAGATTATTCAAAGTTTTCTGTCTTTTTTCTTCTTCTCGTTAATATACGAGTTCGATACAAGAAAGAGAGAGAGAGAGAGAGAGAGAGAGATAATAATTTCAATGCTAATTATTCAAAGTGTTAGAGCCTTAGTAAATGTAAAATGACCGGTGCGGACGATGCACGAGTGCAGACCAATAATCAAAAATCAACATGCACTATTTATTTACGACGAAAGTCCTCTACGACTCTCGAGCAAGCGATTGTATCGAGAAAAATAAAATGAAAGAAATATTGTGATATTGGCTATGATTACATTCATTCGATTTTCTTAATTTTTTGTTCGTTCGTTTCGTGATATATACTTAGAGGAATAAGAAAGTTACGTAAAAAACTGACCTCATGAATATTATATATCGAGGGGAAGGGGCACGGCATTGATGAAAAAAGAAAGAATATAGCAGGTACATTACCATCTTCGACACTGTTGCATTAAAGTATTTTTCAACTAAAAGAAAATCACACACCTGCTCGCTACAAGAGTCATCGCAAATAGTACACGTAAGCTTATTTTTTTCTCACGCGTATGACGATTCTCTCTTTTTTTTTTTTTTTTTTGACTTTATTATACACTCGGGACGACTGTAGAATTATGAGAATAAACCCCCGTAAGTTTTGCGAGGAAAAATTGTATTTGGGGTACGAGAAAATATTTTGAACGATTCGCGAGACGATAGGTCGGGTAAAATTGTATCGCTTACCACATTATTTCTATCGTACCAGAACCAATGGAATGAAAGAAATTCGCGATATGTACCTGAGTCTTTGTCAACGTCCTCGTGAAGAAAAGAATCGTTATCTTTGCCCTCGGGTCCTCGTCGTACGGCAGGTGTGAGAGCGCTCGAGTCACCGTCGTCGTTCGCAACTTCTTGCGGTCCGGCGCTGTTTCCAATTGCCGCGATATTGTTCGTTGGGGCAGGTGCGACGTAAGTCTAAGGGCAAAGATTTTACGAGAGTCAAGAAACGTTTATAAAAGCGTAGACAATTTTTGATCGTCGGATAAAATGTAATTTCGTCAAAAATCGCTCACCTGTTGGGCCTGTAACCTCAGTCTCGCCTCTTCTTGAGCATCCTTCTTTGTCGTAAGAACCTTGTCCCTTATCGAAGTTCTTCTGACGCTCTGCGTACGCGTATTAATACTTTGCGAACGACGTACGCGTCTCCCTTGAGCCTCGCGAAGTTTTTTACTCTCTTGCTCCGTTTTCAGTTCGACGATTCTCTCACGTATCTCGGGATCTTCGCAGATATCTAAAAATAATAATAAATAATCCTCGATTATTTGGTCGTAAGCGACTCGGATATTTTATTAATTTTGTACTCGATGAAAATGAAAGATTACCGGCGGGCGTCTCGTCGTGTTTGTTCTTGGCGTTCAGGTCGGCGCCGTTTTGCACCAGCAACTCGAGAACTTCTAGCTGTACGTAATGATCAATCGTGCGAATTATCGTGGCGAACGATCGTGGGAATTTCAGACAATTTTTCTTTGTCAAAGAAAGAAATTCATGTATAAACTCACGTGACCCCAGCACGCCGCCGCGTGGACCGGCTGCCATTTGTCATTGTCCTCGACATCGGTCGCAACGTGCTGATCGAGAAGATACTCGACTACCCTCAGGTAACCATTTGCGGCTGCTATGTGGAGCTACGAATTAACGTTTCACCGTTTTTATTCAATTTTTCAAGTTTACAATATTTCATCAATTCGATTGACTTTCGCAACTATAAATTTTACCCAAAAGTCTTCTTTCCCCAACCTATTAACAAAATTCACCTTGGAGTTTAAATTCTATCGAACATTGGTTATTATTATCCCAGAATTTCAAATTTTCCAACAATTCTCTCGACAGTTTTAATGCAAAAAACATTTTGTTTTCGTTCTTTTCGTAATAACTGAAGATTCGATACTCACGGGTGTAGCACCTTGATGATCTTTGTACTCTAGATCGCCACCTCGCGAGACTATTTTCTGAAGATCGAGCAACATCTGAACCTCGGTCGATGCCCTCGTCTCGTCGATTAATTCCTGCGTAACGCCTCGACTCGCCATTTCACCCTCGATACAATCGAGCGTTTTCTCATCCTCGCATATGTCGTACGGCATATTTCCATCCGCGTTTACAGCCAATAAATTCGCTCCTTCGGCTATGAGATAACGAACAAGATGCAAATGTCCGCAGGTTGCAGCGGCATGAAGAGGCGTCCATTTCTCGCTATCCTCGGCGTTTGGATTAGCGCCGAATTCCACGAGAAGCTTCATCATATCTTTGTTGTCGTCTATACAACATTGATGAAGCGCTGTGAGACCATCCTCGTTCGTGGAATCCGGATTTACGCCTTTGTTCAAAAGTCTCCTAACTAAAACGTAAATAAATTTAAAGTCTTATAATCGTTGATGAAAAAATAATAAGATAGTCGATTAATTCGGAACGAATGAATTCATTTAGTTGAGGGATGATTAATCGTTCATGAAATACTTTCATATTTTCGTTTACCTTCGTCGATGTCGTTCCTCGCTGCGGCTTCTAACAGCATAACGCTGTCGTTGAAGTAAATATGCTTTTTGTTACTGGAATTTCTCGTTTGATGGCGCAGCCACTCTTTTTCTCTCTGTCGCCAGACTTTGAGCTGTTGCAAACGACGATGGCGAGCTAAGTGAAGCCTTTCCTGGGTCGTCAGCCGCTCCACGTGCACCATTTCGGCGACCAAATCCGAGTGCTCCATTGCTATGTGCTTGTAGTTCTTGCAGCTGTATTTACCTATTGGAAGTAAAGTCGTTTTTCATTATTTGACCATGCTTGGAACGAGCCGATACAAACATCCAGCGAATAGCGACAAATTATTCAATACTTTTCGTTGACGAACGGTTTAACGAATTTTCCTTCGCTTCTTTACCGATTTATCAAGAGCTTTCTAATATCCCAGAGGTTTACCTCGTTTTTGGAAAGCCAGTGTTCTCATCTTGATAGTCTGGACGATTATTTTTCAAGCTTCGAGTCAAAAAACCATTTTCATTCGAGTGTGCGATACAAAACGAGAAAGAAAAAAAAAAAAAAAAGAAACTTAATGAAGAAAAGGTGTCCGACCTGCTCGAACGACAAGCGAGCATGCAATAAGGACTCTGCTAAAACACAACTCCTACGTTCAGCGTGCGAAGACGTCTGACAATATTTGCACAAATGCTCTCACGTTTTTATTGATTGACAAGTCCACCTATAACTAGTCCACAAACGTTCGATAAAAGCTCGTCTCAGACGATCTTCGCAAGTTTCATAAAGCAAATATATATAAATCATACGTAATAATAGTATTTTGTCTGATTATTGGAACATATGTATATTTAGATAGAATTCAACTTGGAAATTTATAGAATTATCGAGCAGCGACGAAGAAATCTTATCTTTACTTTTCGAGACAGAATTTTTGTCACGCGGTACCTTTCTGAGCGCTTCCCCTGCCAGCTAGTCTGGTTATTCGCCTCGGATCAAGATGCAACGTGCTCTTCATCGTTTTCTATTCTTTTTTTTACTCTTTCTCTTGGAACAAGTATCTCGCTAATGTCTTGGTAAAATAGTTACCAAAGAAGTAAAAAGAGTCGAGGACAAGCAAGCGCTGGCTGCTTCGTTTCTCGACCTACTAATTTGTGCTCGAGAAGAATTGGTTGCGCGAGGAAATTTTAATCTCGGTCGAACACGTACCAGGCCACGTACTAGCCGGGAGAGCACACATTTGTACATGTCTAAGCTTCTTTTGTCAACGCAAATTTTATGACTCTGAGATAATTCGTGAAAAACAAGCATCCTCGCACAAACGCCGGTGTTCCAGCAGCGACGAGATAGGCATTTGGTATCAATGTTAAGAAAACAAAAGTTATTCCAGTCACGCTGAAAAACATCTTTCCTAATCGATCTTGCGATCTGATAATTATTTACATTTTCATTGTCATGCCGGGTAAAGACTCGACGAGCGCATTCAAGATCCAAGGTAGCGGTCTTTTGATCGCGCAATCTAAGCTCGTACTATCTAGGAAGAACTATTATCGGTGCTTATCGCTTCGCGATGATGCAATTGTGGATGAAAAAAATTAAGTAAGACACGAGAGACATTGAATTTCGAAATGCATAATTTAGATTCTGAAAATAAGACTGTCGTCCCAAATGACCATGCGCGTTAAACTGGTTCAACCAATCGCTAATTTCTAAATACGGTACGTGAACTATCCGTGTTTCTCTGTGTCGGTCAATGGATGTAGATACAAATAAATTCGAGCTAGCGATCAGATAGCGAATATCGAAGAAAACACGTAACGAACACGTTCCGGGCAAACGAAAAAAAAAAAAAAAAAAAAAAAAAAAAAAAAAAAAAAAAATCAGGAAAAAACAGAATGAAAAGAACACAGTGAACCGATGGAAAAAAAAATTAATATCTGGATGAAAAAAAAATATCCTTGAAAGGATTGGAAAGTGAAAGCAGGAAGTGACGAGGACATGTGGAACGAGATCAGGATATCGGAATTAAAGTTGATTATCTGGGTTTCTTTTCTTTTCTTTTATTTTCGTTTTTTTCGTTCAATGTACTCACGTCAAAATCGTACGACCCGTGATCGACGAGACACATATCACCTGTCAGAAGTACCACGGTGTATAACGATGTATCGCGAAACACACTCGAGGTACCGAAATACGAGCGATTTTCTCTTTCCAACAACGGACAAGGACGATTGTCGTTATTGTTGGGACTATGTACGGACAAACACACAACGTTGCAAACGGACGATCTCACTGTGTCGGACCACACACCGACGGCGCTCGATCGCGAAAAGAAATATTTTACCGTTCTCCGGCAAAAATTTTACACACTCGCGTCATAATCATCGCATCTTCTTTTTTGTTATCCCACGACAGGCACATGCGCGCACACGCACACACTCGTTCGCACACCTCGGTTAACAAACCCCGTGTAACGTTGTACGGAGACGCGAACACGAGACGACGTCCCGATGCCGTTTTAGTAACATCGGGAAGGCTTCGAAATGCCAACGCACACGGGATAAAGTTTACCTGACGGCGGCCATTTTTCAACTACCTGTAGGCAGCTCTCGACGCACACCGCGAGAGCCCACAAGGCAGCGCAGCACAGAGGCGCACACGCACACTCGACGCCGAGTTCTCTACACGAACGGTCGCAATCCACTCGAGCGCGCGCGCGAGCCACCCTTCACCGCATACTTTTCACCATTTCCATATCCTGGATCGAGAGCAAACTGTCGATATAGATAAATATTCACGTTCCAACTTCGACACGATCTGTAAAACACAAACGTTTATATGCCAAGCTCGAAGTTCGCTCGATTATTTTCATTTATACCACGTTTGTCGTCGCGGTTACGACGTATTCCACAAACTGCACGTGATTATATGCACCGAATTTCTCGAATTGTTTCTCATTGGCCGTGTGGCCATACGAAGCGGGCCGATCCGTTCATTGATAACGCGTTCTTTTCTTACGACACGCGATAATATCCGACTTTATAATCAATTACGATTAGGCTGGATAAAAATATTCCGCTCGATGTTTCAACGACATCCGTATCGAGTCGAAGGCAATAATCTATCAATTTTTTTTACATTTCAATAACACTTTGGTGTGTTTTTGTGGTGAATTATGGTAATAAATGCCATGAGAATTTATAGCTATGCGAGTTTCGCGCCAGTGATGCGGCGCAGCGACGATTACTACTCCGCGCACATCCTTCGACGATATACTACACATTTCCCAGTCTCTCTTTCTCTTTCTCTCTCGTAATGCCGAATCGCCCAGTTGGAGAATCTGCGAAGCGCGCGAGTGTGTGCGCTCTCGTTATATGGACTATACACACACACATATATATATATATACGTATAGTAGGTATATGAACACAAGAGTCGATGTTCCGTTCGAGTTTCCGCAGAACGAGTACCATGCGAGCTTCTTTATTTCGCGAATTATCTCATAAACGCGTTTGAGAATCAGATAAGAGAAAAGTACCGCTAACATAAACGTCTAAATACGCGTTTTCCGTGTGATTCTGCATCGGCGATGAAACCGGAAATATAGATTTTCTTTTTCGCGGTGTGTACATTTATACATTTATTGCCCGGTGGTACTACAAGAGGTTAAGCGACTTATCGGATATCACGCAAAACACGACCCTCTCGAATCCTCGTGATCGCGCGTCACGTGGCATGTACGTTGTATCTTATTATCTAACGACTGATACGAACAGTTTCGACCGACGTTAATTAGAAAAACAACGATGAATAACGTTCCGGCAAGTGGAGGTGTTCATTTATCCGTGATCGCCGGAGTTTTCGCTACTATCGGCAGTTTGTTCGGAAAACTTGCAGGGTTCCTTTCCTTCGCGTCGCTGGTAAGTATCTTTATAACGCGTTCTTGTCTCTTATCACTTTCCCATTGTTATACGACGTTTTAGTTTCGTTGTTTCAACGATCATAGGTTTCGTCGCTACTGAAATTGTTTCTACTCGTCGTCATGGTAGTGAGTAATACCGTGGGATGCACGATGTTCGTGAAGGCTCTGCAAGGCTGCGGATCTTCCCTACCGGCCACGGTGACAAGTGCTGCCACCAACTATTTTTGCTCGGTAGGTAAAGAAAATTCGTCGGTAAGCTACATTGTTACAGATAACCTTGCAGTCGAACGTATAGAAAAAGTCGAATGACACAAACTAATGCGATGCCTGCTGTTGTTCCCTCGAGTTTTTTTCTCCTCGCCACGCTCTAACTCTGTCCAACTGAAAAATTTATTATTTTTTGAGTCTTCGACTTTACAGTTTATTAGCACGTTCCAACTTTCCACCGTCCGTATCGTCCGTTTCAGCAACGCGGGTAAAACGCAGCGAAAGTTGGACACGAATGATTATTAGTTTTTTTTTCGCACTTATTGCACTTGGCGATAAACGCATTTCTCGAGTCACAGTATAGTCACAGCTGTGCCAAATACGTGCCAATGAAATTACAGGCTTTTTGTCACGTGATATTTTCTTACTGCCACCCGGACACGATAGAATTTTGTATGATTGTTGAGTAAAAAAAAAGCATATTGGATAAGGAAAAATAGGCTTACAAATTGTCGATAACTATCGCGCGACTGCCGCAACGAGAGCTATATCGATATATCGCTTCCAGGAATTCATGAGCAACCGCACATACGCAGAAGCGAGGATAGAAAGGCGCGTTTCGCGAAACTAAAACTCGTCGATTTCTCATAGCCTGACAACGTGTATAGTATATGTCGACAGTCGACTTGTCCCAAGCGATACAATGGACAATTATTATGATAATCGTTATTATTATTGCATCGGTTTTCACGTTAAGAAAACGCTCTCTTCGCGTAGATGAAAGAATCGATCAAATCTCCATTTTAATTAAATATTCAATTTTTAAAAAATTAAAAGAAACGGTGATAAAGAGTTTTCCTTGTTAAAAGAAGCTTATTTTCTTTTTAGACAATTTTTATAAAATATTTTTCACATATATTTTTAATTATATCGCCTATTTTCCATGTAAACAAAATGAATATAATCAATCTCAAGCAAATCTCGAATTTACACTCTTATCGAGAATTATTTATGCGCGAAGAAATGAAAAACCAAGATTCAAGCTTTAACTCGGAAATTGTGTTTTTACAATTCTTCTCCAGCCGTTAAACCTGCAGAGGTGGCGCTCGTTTACATAACACCACGTTTCTTCTTCCATGAAAAAGTCGAAATTTTCTAAAATTTATGGACTATATTTTCCAAATATTCAAAATGAAATTTTTAATTTACATTTTTCCTTGTTTTTCTTTGCACACGAATATGCATATACGTGTGCTCTGGATGTTCTATACTCGCCTCTAATTTATTGGTCGATCAATGCGAGACTCGATCAATAGTACGCGCGTCCACGAGTTTGCTAATGCACTCTCATTAAAATATCTTCGTATTTATTGATTTAATTCTGTTTAATTTTCTTATAATTGTCCTTAACAGGCTCTTCTCGGTTTCCTGATATTCGGCGAGTCGACATCGTTGATGTGGTGGTGCGGCACGTCCCTCGTACTCCTCGGTCTAATTCTGATCTGCTTGACTCCATCGGGAAAAATCTCAACGTCTCCGTCCACCAAAGACAAAGAGCTGTGATTCGTCCTACAATTTTCATATGCAACGAGCGAGAGAGCGATTATAATATTAAACGAATAAAAACTCGTTTCGGAAGAAGAAAAAAAGACGTGAAAGTTTCATGAATTTTGATCAAACCCCAAGTGAGTTTTTTTTTGTGTTGCGTTCTTTTATTCGCGACTTTTACGCATATCAACTCGTCGCTATTTTTCTTTTCTTGTTTATTTGATTTTCTTTTCTCAAGGTTCTCGGACTCGGCGCAAACAGAATAAAAAACTGGGAATTCAGGAAAAAACGTGCATCGACGTTTTTTTGTTTGTTTTTTTTACCCCTCTTTATTTCTTTTTTCTCGACCTCTCCGTCTCCGCAAGCAGCGCAAAAGAATAATCGCCTATCGGTTCCGGCGTTTCAAAGTGGCCTAGTTTCTCAACTATCGAGTGCAACAGCGAAGTTACGAAGTCGGCTCGTACCTTTAGGCTTTTCATATCGTCGAGCTTTGCCCACGATTCGAAGAAAAATCGTAAAAAATTCTCACTACGAAAAAGGAAAAAAAAGGAAGCAAAGTAACGAACGGAAAGCATCGACGCGTTAATTCGAAACGAAGGAAATAACGATGTACGATTAACGATAAGGGCGACGATTGTAATCAATAATGGAGAGAGAGAGAGAGAGAGAGAGAGAAAGAAAAAAACGCTTTTCGACACGCGAGGGACTCGATGAATCTATCCTTAGCCTTGCACCGGAGATGCGGATAATGGAAGTTACCGCGTTGCCCGCTTCGATGTCACGTGCGCTGCGGCTACACAGCGTGAGCGATCTACCCTAATGTTGGCCCAGTACCAAAAATCACATTCGTGCGATTTTCCGGGATGACGTTGCAAGTGGGGTAAGCAAGCGAATGTGGCACGAAGAACGAGGAAAAGCTCGGCATTGGTACGTGTACGAGGGAAAATTCGCACGAGGTGGAAAGTTGCTCGACTCGGAGCCAGTAGACGAGGTGGAGAGACGTAAAGGGGTGTTTTATCGAGCGGTGCATGCGCACAATAGAAAAACCGGCGATCAGCCTGGACCTCGTATTACCTTCTCTTCGTCAATCCGTCCGTACGCTCACCGTCCGCAATCCAACCCAGGCGCGTTTTAGTTAGCTTCGCGCCGATGATAACGCGAGACAGTCCTCTCGCACGGTGCGACCCTAAGACACGCGCCAAACGCTTTTTTTTCCCTCGTTTCGTTCTCTCTTTTTTTTCTCCCCTCTGCTTCTCTTCAACCCTATCTCGTTTCCTCGTGCACGACCTGTGTTCAAACGATCTTCAAGACTCATTTCGACCTCGAGGATCTCTCTCTCTCTCTCTCTCGTTATCGTGCATGAGATTTTTTTTTGTCACACCATCGTACGAATCGAAAGAAGAAAAAATACAGAAAATATCGTTGGAACGTATTAAATCGTATCGTTACGTTCTATACGTTTGAATTTTTGTCTACTCGTTGCGTCGTGCATGAGTCTGAGAAAGGGGAAACGAGACATCGTTGAGGTAGGCAATGATCTTCAATGGATAGGACGAGATTTTTGTTTCATTCATTTTTTTTTAAATATTTCTCCTACTACCTTTGATATTTATTTTTCAACCTCGCGTGTATACGCGTGTAATACTTTTGTTTTCTCGGAGGAGCGTGGTTGGTGTTAGGGACTGTTTAAATGCTTCTGGGGAATTATTAAACGGCCAATTTGCGATTATTACTCTGCCTTTGAATAATAATCAACCAAATCTTCGTCGCTAGAATTTTACTTGATTTTTGCAAACAAGATGAAATCGTATATACGTCCCGAGAGACCTCTTTTCTCAATCTCTCTTTTTCACTGGTTTATACACAGCACACTCCAGCTCGATGCCGCTCGACTCTGGTAACGCCACACCCTCGGCATCCCGTGATGTTGAACTTCAATGAGATAAAGTTACGATAATGGACGTGACACACGCGGCTTTTCTCGACTTCTCGTTGGCATAACGTTTCTGCACACGTCTCTCTACGTACCACAGAGAATTCGAGGAACGAGATGATTCATTGCTAGGCAAATTAAATCACGACAAACATTCTTTAGTTGAAAATATTATAGAAATTTTATTTTATCGAGGCTTCGAGTGGTTTATAGCCAATCATACTTTTTGGTATACTTTTTAGGCTTAGAAAGAAAAAAAAAGAAAAACGATTTGGAAAAAGAAGAAACGTTTTTTACTCTCAGTTTCTCAATTTGTTTTTTTTTTCGCTCAATCATACTTTAGGATATTTGTTTCGATTTTTCCGTTGTTTTTCCTTTTTGATGTTTGTTTCTAAAATCAGTTTCTGTAAGGACTGAATGTAAAATATAACTGTGTAGGGAATAATTTTTATTGCTTTATGAAAGAGGAATTATTGGACTGGGAAGGTTCGAGTACTTTGGTCGTGTAAGCTTGACGTGCTCTTTAAAAGTTCAAGTCAATCGGTCAAACGTAAGCTGATGTATCGGGATTACGATATCGACAAAAAATTGATTATTCCAAGCGGAAAAAATGGAACTCTGGCATTAATCCCATAATGAGCACTTGATACAGGATTATAAAAAGCAGTTTCGTGCTAAACTCATTTCGTACGAAAATAATATGAGATTAATTATACGAATTGAAAAAAAAAATTCAAACCTTTCAAATTGGTCGACTACAGAAATGATTAATATCATTTTATTCGACAGATAATTTAATTTCGATTCGAGCCTGAGATTTTTTTCAATTTCTTTTCAATTAAATCTGTAAATTATGATTATTATAGTTCACAATTTTGAGGAGAAAACATGTTTTTAAGTTGACCCTGACACGAATCTTGGTCCTTATTTATTTTAAACGTTTGGCCCTCCCACTGGCTTACAGACATCTGACCTTTGGCAAACATGTGACCGAAGTTGAACCTATGTGATATATCGTCAAAGATCTTCGCTCTATACCTACGTATATACATATAGAAATATAAACCAATGCACATATCAAATGGAACACAACAATATGGAACTATGTCATGTGAATGCATTTGGCTCGTGGTCCGCGCACACACGTTTCTCACATTCTACCAAATAAATTGTTTTTGACCATTCGATTCTAGGAAAAAACAAGTTAAACCCAGATCTCATCGGATACCCAGAATTCGTTCGATTTTTTCGAACGCACCTCATATTTTTCATTTTATATTACATTCCAATTTTTTTTATTTCATTCAATTTGTAATTCAATTTTTCAATTTATTTTTAAACTCATTCCGAATTCCAATTTCTATTTCATTTTTCATTTTATCGTGGATTTCATTCTTAATAACATTCATAATATTAATATTATTTCGTACTCGATTAGATATTGGAATTTTCATGCAATCTTCCATTTTATTTCTCTCTTCTATTTTTAATCTATCCAACCTTTGATTTTTTATTCGATTAATCATTTTATTTTTCATTC
Organism: Netelia inedita; assembly: GCA_964017225.1. NCBI lineage: Eukaryota > Metazoa > Arthropoda > Insecta > Hymenoptera > Ichneumonidae > Netelia > Netelia inedita. The sequence continues at coordinate 15,284,425 of OZ024922.1, forward strand.
CGTCCCACATTTGATTTTTAATTTTATTTCGCTTTTTGTTTCTCCCATTAATATTTATGTTTATCCCCAACCCGTTTCCTAATTATCGTATTTCGCAATCGCGTTGTAAAATCCTTGGACAAAAAACGCGCGTGCCATCGTACATTATTACAAATTCGATCGTAGTGGTAAAAAAAAAAAGAAAAAAGAAATCGATCACCGCGTTCCGTCATTCGTTTCGCGTATCGTCCAAGCGTGACAACGCGGTTACTTCGATCGCAACCCGGCGAACATTTTCCTACTCGCCTCGTTAAATAACCGACGCTCTTGTCGACGCTCTCGTTAAAATCTTGAAAAACATCTGCCAAAAAGTGTGTCACATCTACGTCGCGATTAAAACGGTCCACCTCGGCGACTGGTCCAAAAATACGAGCCACGATATAACCGACCCGGTTGGGAAGAGGCCTCGGCTAAAAACAGCCCTTAAACAGTTGTACAACGGGCAAAGAACGCGACGATACTCCAATTTACTTCTTTTCTTTTTACGATACACATTCTTCTCGTTCTTTCTCTTTTCTCGAAAGAAAAAATCAAGAAAAATAGAAAACAAAAAGTTTCATTTGCATTTTTATCCACCGGAGGGGTTGAACAAAAGAGGCGCGACGTGGGGAGAGGGTTGGACGATGCATTCCATCATTCTCGTGCCGACGATGCTTCTCCGAGCCAACTATTAGAAATATAGATAGTTTTTCGTCCGAAAAATAGAAAAAGATTTTTTTTAATCCCAACCTACCACCCCATCTCCTTTCTCCACCCCTCTTGAGCAATTTCTTAAACGTTGGAGGTCGTCGAAAAGTTTCCGTTGGCATTGTCGGTTCAGTTCAACCCAGGCCATCGTCGAAGCTACTTTATTAGTCGTATAGATATGTTTGGTCGTGAGACGAGCGTGCCCAGGCCGATTTATCGTCTCTTCTGGGCCTGACCTCGACCCTCAACGATCCACTGTACTTTACCGCAAATTTATACACATATTGTACGAGTGTGTGTATATATCTTTTTTCTTTTTTGTTGTTGTAGCGTCGATGTCGCGACTCGTGGGGGTAGCTACTCGGTGTTTCTCGATAATTCATTACAACGGAAAGTCGCGCTGCGAGGTCAACGCGTGGCAAGGATTACGTGGTATATTTTTTAATTTTTTGTATTTTCGATCGAACGGTGAAATGAAAATTTTAATACTCGACGAGATCGAGACTCGATCCATTCGATCGAACTTCGTACGTGCTTAAAGTGTTTTTATTTTTGTTTTTTCTTGTTGGACAGTGTCGAGAAGTGTGCAGGAGGGAAGTGATGTAAGAATGATTCACGAGGAACAGCCTGAAACCGGAAGTGCGAGATTGGGAACATTGTGAACATATTTTTGTGTTTTATTTTTGTTTATATGAAAAAAAAAATGTTTAATCGATGGTATCAAGAATGAGGAGTTATCGTCATCAACAACTACGAGGGATGGGTCAGCTCGAAAAAGAACCCAGTGGCGATGAAACGGAAGACGCGAGAAGCGTGTGAAAAAAAGGGCGCGTTCTTGCCCGAGGAATGGAAAACATAGGAGCTTTTGTGCCACGCTGTTCAAACATCGAGGGGGTTGCGACAACGGTGTGATTGATCGTTCCAGAAAGCTTCGTCGGGCCATCCAACTGAGATTGAAATTTACCGCGTCCTCCTCTACTTAATGTAAAGCAGGAAAATCACAAAGTCAAATCAGCTTTGGCCAGCAAAATGGGGAATGGTATGAACAAGGTACGAGAAGCAATTGGACTCGTTTTATTTAATACGTTCGTCCGGCAGAAAATAAATTCCCGAAGCTTTAATCGATCCTATCGTAATTATTCTGCTTCTTTTTTAAATTGTGTTCCTAACGAGCTTATGTACTTCAGACATAATTTTACAATTACAAGTAAAGCTATTACTATCTTTTATTAAGTTGGAAAAGTAAATAGAAATAACTAGCGCCTTGTGAGAATTTTAATTCAGGTAAATATCAATTTTATATCAAAGACAAAATTATGCATTGGAGCGTTGTTAATCGAATTTATTATTGCCCATTGTCGAGAATTTTTATTTCGTTAAAACACGATTTTATAGGAACAAAGGTACATATTATTTGTTGAATTTAATTCAGAGGAAATTCTTTCATTTAAATGAAACAAAAGTCGAAATAATTAAATAGTCGATCGCAGCTGTAAAATAGAGTCGAAAATTGATATTTCGCCAGAGCTATTCAACACGAATGATTTATTAATCGTCGCGTTTTATAATTACCGACAAAATTAGATTCAACGAGTCAAATAATTTCAATTAAAGAAAGTTTCTCTATAACCGTTAGATTTAAAAGTTAATTATATTTCTTGGCAAATGCTATTCGGTCAAAGCTGTGATTTTCCAAAATAGATTTCTCAGAGGACAACGGTGACGAATGAAAAATATTTTTTTCAAATCAATCATATCACACTCCTAGATGACCCCTTGATAACTCTCAATCGTTCTACGCGTCTATCGCCAAGTTTGTATCTCTGTTTACCTTCCCCTAACCAGAAATGAAAATAATCGTTTAATGATGTCCATATCAACATAAATTCAAGCTGGTACATTGATGATTCTACGCGTCTATCGCCAAGTTTGTATCTCTGTTTACCATGCCCCAACCAGAAATGAAAACAATCGTTTAATGATGTCCATATCAACATAAATTCAAGCTGATACATCGATGATTCTACGCGTCTATCGCCAAGTTTGTATCTCGGTTTACCATCCCCCAACCAGAAATGAAAACAATCGTTTAATGATGTCCATATCAACATAAAATCAAGCTGATACATTAATGATTCTACGCGTCTATCGCCAAGTTTGTATCTCTGTTTACCATGCCCCAACCAGAAATGAAAACAATCGTTTAATGATGTCCATATCAACATAAATTCAAGCTGATACATCGATGATTCTACGCGTCTATCGCCAAGTTTGTATCTCGGTTTACCATCCCCCAACCAGAAATGAAAACAATCGTTTAATGATGTCCATATCAACATAAAATCAAGCTGATACATTAATGATTCTACGCGTCTATCGCCAAGTTTGTATCTCTGTTTACCATCCCCCAACCAGAAATGAAAACAATCGTTTAATGATGTCCATATCAACATAAATTCAAGCTGATACATTGATGATTCTACGCGTCTATCGCCAAGTTTGTATCTCTGTTTACCATCCCCCAACCAGAAATGAAAACAATCGTTTAATGATGTCCATATCAACATAAATTCAAGCTGATACATCGATGATTCTACGCGTCTATCGCCAAGTTTGTATCTCTGTTTACCATCCCCCAACCAGAAATGAAAACAATCGTTTAATGATGTCCATATCAACATAAAATCAAGCTGATACATTAATGATTCTACGCGTCTATCGCCAAGTTTGTATCTCTGTTTACCATCCCCCAACCAGAAATGAAAACAATCGTTTAATGATGTCCATATCAACATAAAATCAAGCTGATACATTGATGATTCTACGCGTCTATCGCCAAGTTTGTATCTCTGTTTACCATCACCCAACTAGAAATGAAAACAATCGTTTAATGATGTCCATACCAACATAAAATCAAGCTGATACATTAATGATTCTACGCGTCTATCCCCAAGTTTGTATCTCTGTTTACCGTCCCCCAACCAGAAATGAAAACAATCGTTTAATGATGTCCATATCAACATAAATTCAAGCTGATACATTACTATCTTCGATCTTACTTTCCTCCTGAGAATAAACCTATACTGTCGCAAAAAAAAACATTCCAATAACATAAAAACCATAGCAGCTGGCGACGATACTCGACACGAGAAAAACGAAACCGTTCCTCCGACCTGTCTGAGCGTCGCGTCGTGGTGACGTAGCTGAATATCAGAACGGATAGATGGCGCCGGTACGATTGGCGACTCGCCAGCGAAACGACGTGTAACGTCAGTTAAAGTGATGCACGGGAGTAATAGAGAAATAGAGAATGTGAGACCAAAAGTCGTATCGCAATATCCTCTTGCCACTCTCGCAAATAAACGAAATTGCAAAAATATTCAAAATTTATAACTGTCTGCAATTTGTTGTCTTAATTGAAAGTCAATAAATCATTCGGATCTTTTTTATTGGAAATGAAAAGAAAAGCTTAAAGGCTTTTGCTGTATATTTGAAATTAGGGAATTGCGTCGTTCCACCAGGGGTCGCTGGCCTCCGTGAGAACGTCGCACGCTACGCGTTTATTTTTTTTTCATCATTTTACGAAACGGCGACCGATATTTTTCCATCGTTCTCGCCGCACGCGCTCTTCCTCTCGCTCGCTTCTCATCGATTTAACAATCACCAAAATTGCCGCTTGGCGAAGTTTTGACCTGCTGCATGCGGTAACTCCCGTGTCATTCTCTCGCCTTAATACTCGTCGCATTATTAAAGTTAGATAACGGGATTTCCTAATGACACTTCGAGTTACAATCAATTTCGCATTATCTTATCTATATAATATATAAATAAGCTTGCAGGTATTAATGAACTTGGACGAAAAAGCGAAATAATTAATTTGTGAAACTTCTCGGTGGAATTTTCACGAATCGATGAAATAAATGATATAAAGTTTCTAAATAAATCGAAAAAAAGAAAGTTGTTGAATTAGAAATTTTTCGAAGAAAATTACCTACTTATTGAAGAATTTTTTTCTAAAGAACAAAAAGACTTAATCGTTTTGTTTTTAAAGATCCAAATACGAACGTGAATATTCTAACTAAAAGATACAAATCTTTTAGTTAGAAAAACGTCTGGTTCTTTTTTCATTTTTGCAAAAATACGAGTTACGATTATATCGCGTCTTTAATCTTGCCTTGATCAATTTCCAGTGAATTTAGCATTATATAAAACGAGCGTACGTATATATGTACTTATGTACAAAAGAGAGCAAACTATGCGACATAGTAGTCACGTGAGGGCTCCGTCCAGTCGCACGATAATCGTAAACGATGAAAAGCTTTTTGCTGTGTGCTACGAACAGGGTATAACAGCAACAGTCGTGACTCCGCAAACTTATATCGAGTGTTGTTGCTGATGGATTAAAATTATTCCAACCCATTTCCCTCTTCAATTATCGACTATCTTGTACTCCGCGTATAGCCTCCTATGTCTCAGTACATAGCGACGAGCGAAGCAAAATAGGGTAGTCAAGAAAAAAAAACGACGCATCAACGGTTTTATGGCAAAGCGCAAAGTTAAAATCTGCGCAGGATGGAAATTTTTTCAATTCTATCGTTCTCGAAGATGAGTTTCGTGGGCGGATATACCGAGAGTGTCGTTAGAGAGGAATGATAATTATGTCGAGCGTCTGTTTCAAAGAGAAGAGAACCATCGGATGATATATAAATCATTGATACGCAGATCGTACGGGCGATTATACATACGGTATAGCTATATTTACGTTCGATTTCCCGCGAAGAGCGCCAGCTACTGCGCATGTATGGTGGGGATGCGCGTCGCGCCTGCGCACTCGCGCGCGGGGAGACGGAGACGTACTAGACCTAGTAGGCCCGAGCGACTGCGCACGCAGTCACGCGCGGACACGCGTGCTCACGCGTCTGCGCATGGCGGTGGTCGCGCATGCGCGTGAGATCATCTGATAATCTTTACATACTTGTTTTATTCAGAATTACGATCGATCGATCATTAATCAGCATACATGCGAAATGTCCTTGAAAAAAACATTCGTGCCTTTTATCATGCACGTTCATGCCTTCATTTCTTCATCGTTATTCTTCAGTAAATATATAAAACGATTTTTTGCGTTTTAGAAAAATATATTTAATAAAGAATTTCCTTTTTAATTTGCATGAGAGCCTTGACACGACGACGTTTGTTCGAGCAATAATAATTCATTGCCCTCTTTCACGTGAGAGCGTGCTCATACACGCTTTATTAATACTTCATCACTTGACAACAGCTTAACCCACGTGACATACATATATATCGCGTATGTTGCATGTTTTTTGCGCTCTTTTCCGCACGAAGCGAATTGACGGAAAATTAAAGTTTAATCGTTTTACTTTATACCGGCGCGATGCAACGGCTGTACGAGAGATCGTTTCGACTGTAATTAAATCACGTCTCTCTGTCGCGTAATAAATGTTGTGTATCAAATATGTACACTACATACAGTTTCTATGCATCGAGTCGCCCCCCCCCCACCCGTAGCTCGCGACGGCGATGCGAAAACTATCGGCGATATTTAATGCCGTCGATAACGCCAATTGGTCTCGGCCTATTAAATTAATCAACCATTTACATTGATTAGTTTTGTTGTTGTTTTATTGCTAGATGAATAATAAAAAAATTTTTTAAATGAAAATATGCGAATAAACACTTTTTGTTTGTATATTTCTCAAAATTTGTCTTATTTTTCTAAATTATCGTATATAAGCCGATTTCAATATCGAGAGGCATCTTTCGCGACTGTTTCAACGAATTCGTAATCTTTCAATCCTGGTTCGGTGAACGCGCCTAGTTCATCATCAAGATCGTTAAAGTTTCTTCGATAATCCGGCCGATCCTGTTCCTCCTCGTCGAATTTCTCCTTCTCCGAGTCCGAGAGCCATTCTTTCCCCTTTTTCTTTCTCCTGTTGCACTTCTTCTTCGGAGGAACGCCATTCGAGGTCATATTTCCACGAAGGATCGGTCGTTTTCTTCGACGTTTCCTTATTCTTCTCGTAGTTCTCACATTTTTATCGATTCTGTACGGTGGCGCTGCAGTCGTCTTGGTAGTCGTAATCGTCGCCGCTTCCGTGCTCGACGGTGGCGCCATGAGCGGCGCTGCGGTCGTCGTTTCTAACCTCGAAAATTCATTCTCTTCGCTCTCGGGTATCGCGCGACGCTCGTTTTTTATGGCGCGTGTGTCGTTAGCGACGTTATTTACGCTAATGCCAGAACGCTCATCCTTCTTTCGAGCCTTTCGCTTACAGCAACAGCTTTTCCTGCAACATCGTCGCTTCGATCGAAAATCCAAGATGGCCGCGTCCTCGTCGCGATCGTTATCATTTCGTTCACTCATCGTTATAATCTTATCCAAAAAAGAATCGAATCTACGTATCAAAGTCCCGCGACGTTTAACCGGAAGTTTGTTCAACCTATCAATTATCGTCTTTACCCTCGATTCGACGTTCTTCAAGCTTCCCTCGTCCTCGTATTTCATTGTATGAAAAACCGCTACACTCTCGTTATCCCTCTTACCCTCGTTATCTCCGAGTAGCAGCGGTCGATCACTCGAGAACTCGTCGCTTCCCGTTTTATTCTTCGTCACTAGCCCGACCTCGGACTGTTGCGTCAAGAGTCTCGTAGATGGCGCTGCACGTTCGTCATTGAAATTTTGCTTCTTCAAACTCAGGACCGACCAATTATCCATCGTTCCATTATCTTCGATCTTTTTCCTCTCCATTCTCGCGTCCACGTACGATCTTTTAAAATTCTCGTCTTCGTCTTTATTATTCTCCATCGACGCTTCTCTCAACGACGATGACGTCGGTGGCGCCACCTGGATCGAAGCTAGAGTCCCATTTCCGGCCGATTCGTCGTTTTCTAGCGGAGAAATTTCTTTCGCCTCGATGTTCGTCGAATCATCGATTCTTACAACGTTTCTCGTTGAATTTGTTTCATCGCGAAAAAATCCTCGCTTTTCGATCCAATTATCGATTATCGTCTCGTTAATCGTCACTTTTTTAGTATCGTTCATCGTGGTATTATCGTTTAGCCGAGACACGCCGTTCTCTCTCGCGCCATTGAAAAATCCACGCTGAAGAACTTCCGTAACGTTCGCTTCCTGCGGACTCGACGCATTCGTCGAAAACTCGAAAGTTTTAGGAATCATCGAGGTAGTTGTAAGATCTCCCGATATCCGATGATTCGTCAATGTTAAAACGATCGTAGATAATAATCCGAGACATTGACGATTCATCTCGAAGAATGAAAATTTCTTAGACGAGACGAAACTATCGGAGAGAACGCTTTCGTCGTTCGCGAACGTCTGATCGCGTCCTTTCCTCGTCTCGTATCACGAAAAAGAGAGAAGTGGGACGAGAGCGTGGGAGGCGAGAAAGAAAAGAACGAGGCGAAGGAAATCGGCGAACGTTACGCGATAATTGATAAGAAGCTCAACCATATAGTGTTCTTCCCACCATCGTGACCGAATCAATTTTCGCGTGTTGCAAATTCGTCCCAATCATCGATCGATCGATGAAAAAAAATCCTTAGATGAAAACTTACTTAAATTGAATATTTAAAATTAAATAATCGAACGGGAGATTTCGGATGGCGTATACACGCGATTATAAACAACACTCGATAGGATATTAAAATCTGTACGGTCGTTCGGGGAAATCTAGAATCAAACGGCAGCATGGAATTCTGGCTTAAGCCGAAACGAATGCGTGCGTCACGACTATCCGACTCGCGATAATCCACCTGTGGCGACGAGCTATTTTCTTCTCGCAGAATATAATGACGCTTAATTAATTGATACAATAATTATTATATTATAATAAATAAAGTACATATCTTATATTATTAATATCGTATCGATCTTAACATCATATTACAATATTAAAAATGAGGACATTGTATTAATTTTATTATTTTATCAAATTTAAAAGTAAATGATGTATTTTTTGTATCAAGCTTATGGATAAATAGATCAAATTGTGGCTGTTTGGTTGCAGGTACTTCCGGGTCTTTATGTGGGAAATTATCGTGATAGCAAAGATCCTGTGCAACTGGAGCGTTTCGAGATAACTCATATTTTGGCTATTCACGATGCGGCTCGACAGCTTCATCCGGTTAGTATATCGATCGTAGTTATCAACGATAATAATTAAATCATGTAAACAATGCTACGATTATTAATTTTGTTTTTATTTCTATCCAGGACAAACACTACTTGTGCATCTTGGCTGCGGACACGCCGGATCAAAATCTGTCCCAATACTTCTCGCTCTGTAACGATTTCATTCACGCAGCTCGACTTCGTGGTGGTAACGTGCTGATTCATTGGTAAAGATTTCAAGTTTATGAATTTAAACGTAGGAATAAAATATCGACCTCTCTTGGTTAACGAAAAAATTCAATTTAAGCGATTAAAATTCCTGGAACGTAAGAAAAATGTTATACGATGTAAGATTTCAATTTGGCAATTAAATTTCGAACGTACGTCGATCTATCGAGGTCTATATAAAAAAATCATATCGTTCGAATAACATTTCTAATAATATAAAGGATAATTATGTAATATAAACTTTTAGTTTGGCAGGTATGTCGAGAAGCGTGACGGTCGCGGTTGCCTATATAATGAGCATTACCAATCTATCGTGGAAAGAAGCGCTCAAAGTCGTGAGGGTAGGACGAGCAGTGGCAAATCCGAACGTTGGGTTTCAGCGTCAACTCGAGGACTTTGAGGCGAGCCGTTTACAGGAGGTGAGTAACGCTAGCAAACTGTAGACGGAAGATTGGTTCGTTAATTAAGTCGCTGAAGGATCGAGATTATGATTCTCCGTTGGGAAATTCGCCAAGAATAGTCGAGAGGCTTTTCTCCCAGGAGAGATGGAGAGAGAGAGAGACGTTAAGAGGAAGTTCTACAACATATAAACTGCATTATTCTATTCAAACTCGATTATTGCTTCATATTTAACAAATGTAGTTTTCTTTCATTATCGTTTCTCTAATTGTTCTTTAAAAGGAGAGAAGAAGAGTGAAAGAACGTTTTCCCAGTCTCGCCCTTACCGTGACCGATGCCGAGGCGTGCAGGGCCAATCTCAGTAATTACGAGACCCTCGCGTTGGCAAGAGAAGTATGCGAGGGAAAATGCGCCATGGGAAGGACCTGTCCGACAGGTCTCTGTCGACAACGTTCCAAGAGGTTTGTCCGGCTTCTTTTAACGTCGAGGAACGTTATCGCACGATTGTAACAGTAATTTATTAAATGGAATGGCATGTTATACATCGATTCTCAATTTCCACGTGATGCATCGATATTTTACTAATGTAGAGATATTCGTTAATGTCGTAAAAAAAAAACACGTTAAAATTTTCTAGCATACAGCTGTTCGGCGCTATCTGGATCGTTGAGAAATTTATTTTTAGCGCTTGGTGCAGCATCTTGGCTGTTAGTAATCGGAGTACGAAAATTAAAAAAAAAAAAAAGATACGAATGTCGTTGTTTAATTATCTTAACGAAATTCTTTCTTTGTTTAAAAAATTGTATAATTGCCTGAAAAATGCCTGTTAAATCAATGCTCGTTTCATGCGCATTTGAATCAAGAAGTACAAGATATTCGGCCAAAAATTGTATCAATAGTTCTTTTCCTTACGAATAAAAAAAAAGGACGATGAGGCGAAAATCATCGACGAGCAGCACGGGGAGCGCGAGTTCGGGGCGAACGCCACCGCAGACACCGAGGTTGTTGCCGTCCGCTCCACCGTCTCCGGCTTTACCGAGATCGGCAAGCGTCATGTCCGCGAGACCGCGAAGCGGACCTGCGGGATTGCAGTCTTACACGGGCTCTGCTCCAAGTTCTCGGTAATTAAATAAAACATAAAAGGAATAATAATGTTGAAAAATATGATTTAGTCTCAACGTTATAGAAAAATTGAATTTTTTAAATTGTCGACAGAGCCGTCTCGAGAGTCGATCTCTCATCCGCCGTGGCTTGTAGCAGTAGCAGTACGAATCTCTTCGCCGCTGGTAGAACCTCTATAACCTCCGGTAGCAATTGGCGAATATCGTCGGCCGGTTCCGCGCCAGAAACACCCAACAAAACACCACCGGTGTCTCCGATGCACTCGATACGACGTAGTTCAGCTCGACGAGTAGTCGAATCACCTCCTGTGACGCCGATCGAGACGCCACCCGACTCGCCAAAATTTCTCGCGAGACGGGGTGGAATTACGAGACGAACGACTTGATCGCCACCGGCGACTCCTATCGAGTCGCCGCCTGACTCACCAAGACCGGGAACGTCCACTTGGCAAACCTCGAACGCCATCGCGATTGTAGGTAGCACCAGAGGTACGTTGAGACGTTCCACGGGTTTTGCCTCGATCACCGTTCTCGAGACATCCTCGTCCCTAGACTCGTCCATCAATTGTTTGCCACGCTCGTCGACGATTATCGGCGCTAATAGATTGCCCTCTTACGAATCCCCATCCACGTCCTACATCACGACTCATTGTAGCCCGTGCAGACACGCTAATTCTCAAGCATGGTATAGACCTGATCGCTTCGACACCGAGACCACACCGTCGTCGAGAAGTCCACCGTTGAATCTAACTCATCGATAAAACAATGGGAAATTACGCATTCGTGAAACTTGTCGTTTCGTCGTTCTCACTTGTTTTCGTTCGTTACGGGCCGAAAAGTGCAACGAAAATCCTCGTTCGCGCTTCGTTCGGGATAAAACTGCAGCTGTGTTCAAGACAATGTGTTATAAACGACGGGTGTGTTATTATGTATATATAAAATTCATGCCGGATCGCTGAATTCTGGATTAGAGAACGCTCTCGGTGTATCCGCGCAAGTGTTGTATCGTGCGCGTTTATATACGTGTCTCTTTTTTTTTCTTCATCGCCACATTGCGAATGCAGTCGAGTAGTTCTGCATTGTTGGCTTCGTTGATCGAACGGAGCGATTGATATTCGCTCGCGTAACACCATTTGTTGCCAGTTAAACAAAACGAATAAGAAGAAAAAAGAAGAAGAAGAAGAAGAAAATGAAGAAGAAGAAGAAGAAGAAAGAATTTTGCGAACTATTAAAATTCTTGCGATATCGTTATATTTACATACATAGATGAAAATTATTTACGAGTAAAGATATATTGTTGAGGAGGGGGCGGATTTTTTGAAGATTGTATGTCTGTTGAGCAGGACACAACTACGTAGACAGAGAGGAAAGAGAGATAAAGTAAGGTAATTGGTGAGATAAATTGTAAGTACGTACACGTACATTGTTGTTGTTTAAATGCACATAAAAACAGAAGAGATATATAACACATATATATATATATATTTACATAAATATATACATACGTTTATGTATGTATGTATATATGAATATATAATAAATATATGTGAGAAATGACGTTGATCGCATCGAGGCTAGTCCATGGGTTTATGAACTTTGTGATGAAATGACCTTGCACTCATTACGTTAACAAAAATCGATACAAAACAAAAAGTAATAATAATAAAACAAAACTGTAAATTCTTAATTTGATCACGTCCTAATAAAAATTAATGGCATCCGATATTACATATTGGTAACACGGTCCGTCTGACGCTAAAATATCATATTGTTTATAGGCATTCGTGATACTGTGACAATCTGAAGAAAAAAAAGAAAAAAACTCATCCAATACTTGGATTATCCTCTATCGAAATAGTATCATACACGCGTTGTTCACTCGCATTAAATTTTGATTTTCTCTTAGGACGTGATCTTCGAGAAGCGTACGAATAAAACAATTGCAGCTAAAACGTTTGCGAGATATAACAACAACAAAAACTCATATATTGGTAAATGACATATCTGTCAATGCTCTAATTTTATACAAAAATAGGCTGAAATATTGTAACGATACGAGTACAGCGAGTGGGAAAAAGATGCGAGGGATGATAAAGCGCAAAGGCATTTTTGGCACGATCGAAGATTTCGATTTCTTCGTGTAATGTATTGATAAACACGAGAGAGCATGATCGTTCAACGACACTCAAGCTTAAATAGCTTCTAGTTGCGTGCATAATTTTCATTTTTTTTTTTTCGTTTTTTCAGGCACTCGGGTACCAAAACGCTACATACTGTGAATAGACTTTGGATAAAAGATTTTATATTCATCGGAACATCAATACCGGAAAAGTAATCGTACGAATAGTCTGATCCAGATTTTAGTGTATTTCTCACGAGATGGGAGAAGAACGACGAGAGAATGAGAACATCCCTTTCTGTCGTAGAAAAATACGTGTTAGCGATGCGAATATAACGATGAAGAAAATATTGAATCATTGCGGATCGCTAGGAACGAAAAAGAAAAAAAGTAAGCTAATTTCCAGTAGTAATTGGAACTAGTTCGATATTTCGTAAACGGGATGAGCAATGATTCAAACATTTCTAAACGAGAAAATACGAGAACCAAAAATGCAAAGGATAAGCTCAACGTGTTAGGTAATATCGTTGCTGTGCATTCTGATTTACAAAAAAATGTACATAACGTCGGAACTCGTACATTCGTTGTTGTTGTTGTTTTTTTTTGCGACATTCGTAATAACGCCGGATTGAATGGAACGACTGATATTTGTTGTTCGTTCAATGCGTCATTTTTCGTTTAAAGTATTTCTGTTATGACGAAAATTGTACTTGTCCCATGTCGCAGTATCTATACGAGGAAAAGAAGAAAAAAGAAGGAACGAAAGACCCGTAATTTGGTTGGAAGAAAAGAAGAAATTAGGTAAACATTGTTATCGTATCAAGATCGCAGATTGCGTCTATGGCCCGGTTGCACCATTTATTAGATACATCTGTGCATTTGGTGCGCAGTATTTTTGATACATCTGAATTGTGATCTGTGATGCGTGTGACGAATGCACGAATCACTGCGAGCCATATCATCCTCATCGAATGATCATCCATTCAATTTCGACTGGACATTAGAACGAGAGAGAAGAAAAAATTCCATTATTTCCATACACATATCAAGGATTGAATTTTCGACAAAGAGTCGAGCATCGGTAGATGCAAAAACCCGAGATAAATTTATGTAGAGCGTTAAAATGACGAATGTCTTTAAGATACGTCTATTGCGAGCATAAAATACGATACGCGTGCGTAATACGTAGATACACGATCGTAAAAAAACAAAATGAATGAGAAACGCACAAGCACAGACGCAAGCCGCATATAATCTAAACGATCCACGGTAATAAAAACCGTAATTTCGCGTGAAAATGCTAAATAATTTAAGTCTGTATCGTACCATGCCATCTCGCTACATAAAGCTCAATCGCTCGCTGGCTCTCAAGTTGTTTATTTTCGATGAATAAAAAGCAATAAGAAAAAGAAGCAAAAAAAACGTTTGGTACACCGTGAGAAAAGGGAAATCGACGTCTGATTTTAATATGGCTGAACGATCAATAAAGAGAAAAACAAAATTCGTGACATAAAATGCGTTTCTCCACATTTCGTCGTACGTATTTTTTTTACAACCTCATGGAGGTGTCTTTATTTTTTTAAACAAGAATTCAAACATCTTCAAGTGGGGAAAAATCAATGATTTATATTTAAAAAGAAATATTTTTATGCGCCGATTGGCTAATGCGGTGGCACAGTTAAAAAGTTCGCGTCGATATCTCGAAAAGAATTACAGAGAATATTCTCGTATGTAGTACTCGGACGCGCAGCTCGATACGAGACTTTCGGTCGGTTGGAGTTAAATTTTTTTTTTGTTTTTTTTTTTCAACATAAACTGAATTAAGAAAACAGCAAATTTTAATTCGTCGTTTGTCGAGCAATGTTACATTCGATTCATCATTCCGTGGAAACAGGAACTGGAGTTGGAAACGTCGATTCAGACGAGAAACGCGACATAATTCTTTATAAATCCTATTTCTTATATACATGTGATTTTCATCGAACGATCGATGATTATCGAGCTACGTGCTTGGGCATGTGTAAGTATAAATAAAGTAATAACCTTTGTTCTTTCGAAATCGTTTCATTATCGGAGTTTGCATCGTTTTTATGAGCTCATTGTTGTTTGGCCATCGCTTGCTTTATCACTTTATTTAGCTCGACGTTTTTCCAATTTAGCGAAATGTTGTCTAAATGATTGTCAAAATCAATAAGATTCCGATGTTCCTTTTCCTTCAAGAGGGTATAGATCGCTTCATTGACTGTATCTTCGTTCTCCAAGATAACGCTGCAATGGTAAGGGAGAAAATATAATTGCGAGTCGCGCTTGGAAGAGAATAATATTCTCGCATTTAGAAATACGAACTTACTCGGTATTATCTTTGGATTTCCATTTTCCATCCAAATGCTGAGAAATCCTTAGTGGATTGGATTGCATCCAAAGACGGATTTCTTTGTTATCGATCTGGAAAATAATGCAATATCCGTTGAGTAAAATATTAATTAATTCGATTATTTGTGAATAGCAAATCTATTCTATTTACCACTGCGAGCACAGCATTATTGAAGTTTTCTGCTATTTTGTCAGCTATCCTATGAGCTGGTTTATCCGTGCTACATTTGAGCATGAAAATAAGTTGTATTAGCAAATGGTGTCGTTTCATTAATTATTCGTATTTTTATTAAATTACCTCAGGTCATTGAGAAGTTCATTGGCCAAGTAATAACCTGCTATGACAAGGCCTTGTTGCGAGGCGTACTGATCCACCTATGTGAATACCCGATTACATTGTAATTGAGAAAAATGCGGGTCACACCCGATCGATCGGAGGAATAATAAAGAGGGGAAGTTGTCATGAAAATTAATTTATAGGTTAGAGTGCACATTTTATAGATGGACTCGCTCCGAGACACTGACAATTGCGATACTCGTGATGAAAATGTTTTACAAGAATATCGGAACAGCAATGAATCGATATTGTAGAGGGAGAACGTTATTGTAATGAAATTGACGGAATGAAACTTACCACCGTCAGAGCTACCTCGGCCATGGGTGAAACGTTGAGACAAAGGTGAAAAAGTGGTATAGCATCTTCGATATACAGTTCCGCGGACTTTGCATCGGTTTTGCTCTTTGATTTAGCGAGTAATAATCCGTTTATAGCACAGTGAGGATACTTAGCAGCATGTAAAATGACTTTGCAATAAGCGCGTGGCGAAAACGTCACCTCGGCCATGTTTAAACACTAAACACACATACGTCTCAAGACGATAAGATACACTGGCGCACTAGCGCTGGCCACGCTTAGTGCTCACCCCAGCCACCATGGCGCTGTCCAATATCGGTGTGTACGCATACACTGATGCTGGCGTTATAGCACGCGCTTTCTCGCACCCAAGCGTTCGGCCATGTTTGGCTCGCTCGCACCCACGAGCTGTATACCCTATGGTTGGGGTACTTCGGGTCTCGATTTAAGGAAGTTCATCTGGTACCGAGTTAGTCAAAACAAAAATTGTTATGACTAGCGTAGTCCGTTCAATAAGTTTGGCAACGCTGCAACCAGGCGCGACAGCGTACCCTGTACAGCTGGCATATGTTAGGTTAGAATTTTTCATTCCATGATTCACGTCGACCTGCTTCGACCGCGTTTGACCATGGAAGGAAATTCGAAAAAGAAAACGTTTTTCTGGAAAGGCAAACGTGTCACTGAAAAAGTGTACAATTCACGAGCGCGACAGGTGGAAGTGGGAAAAGTGTTGATTTCAAAAAGCGCGCGGTTGCGACGTTGCCGCTATGACATGCGGCTGGAGTAATATGGAGGCTAACATCTAAAAAATCAGTATTTTTCGAGACAAATTAATTAATTCTAAAGCTCACAAGAATCTAATTGATTTAAGAAAGCTATCCAAGGGTTCTCTATATATTTTTGTATCCATTATAAAAGTTTCATTCGAAATCATTTGTCAATGGTTGCAAATTTCAGGTTTATAAATGGGAAAAACACGACAATCCATAAGAGACCATGTTAATTAAGAAAAAATTTATTTATTAATTGCTCACGAACAAAAAATCCGGAAGATTTGAAATTTGCACAGGTGACTTTTTAGATACTCATAAGTGTACTCGAATTGTTTTATCAATATCTGTTTGTTAATTCGATCATCAGATGAACTCCCTTAAGGCAACTAGATTCCTGACCTCAAGCATGCACATTTTTCTTTTTATTTGTATTCATAACATACAATAAAGAAGCTTCTTTCCTAGAAAGTTGTTACAGACTATATTTCTCATTCGATTTTAAAAAAATCACTTTTACCAAAAGTACCAGTCAATATTGGGAAAAAAAGTTAGTCAACTTTGATGAAATAAAATATATATTTAAAAAAAATCTTCAGCTCTAGGATTCGATCCATGAACCGCTAGCATGTAATCCCCCCTGCGCTTTCGAGCGAGCCGCTGATACAAGAGCGAGTGAGATACAGTGATCGGCAGGCACCAATAAGTGCAAGCGAGATAACATGGGAGCGCGGGTCAGCTGATGCGTCGACTGTGTGTGGCACACCGATACATTGCCGCGAGCTCTACAGCCCATAAGTGGAACACATCTTGTTCTCTGGTAGTAACAGAGAACATAGATGTACATGGAACAACAGGGCCCGTGTTAACTTTTGGCACGGAAAATGTAGTTCCACAGCTGATAAGTCATGTGAATAATGCTCAAAAATAGGTATAATATATGCAATAAGTGTTATGCATAGCTGTTATAATATATACTAGAGGATATATGTATTACAAAATAAATATAAATAGAACATATCAATTTGTTTATGAATCTCATGCATTTATTAATTCTATGATATATATTTCCAAAAAATCATACGTTTATATAATTGATAGAGTGCTAAAACTTTATAGATTATCAGAAATATTCCGATACAAATGTGGCATTATTAACACATGATACTTATCGCCAATATGATTTCACATTCCACATGTAATTTGATTATATACGATATCATTATAAAACATTTTTTCGCATATAGTTGTTTTAATTTTATACTTCGAAAAAGAAAGTCCGCTTTCGTTTGAAATTTTAAGCTTCTTGATACATCCGGTTTCACAACCAATGTGCGCAATGCGCGCATGCGCAAACTATCGTCCGATGTGCAATGTCACTGCACATCGTACCAAGAGCCGCGGACGATTTTTGACTCACCCCCACCACGCCAGTTCGTCCTCCTGCTTTCTAGTCTTCTTGGGTGCGAGAAAGAGCGCGATATGACCCCAGCATCAGTGTATGCGTGCACACAAATATTGGACAGCGCCACGATGGATGGGGTGAGCGCTAAGCGCACCCCAGCCAAATGCGCCCATACAGCCTGTTGTTCCATATCCATCTATGTTCTCTGTTACTACGTTTACTAGCTTACTACCATTTACTACTGATATTACATCCGGTGGGGAAGGAAACGCATCGGTTGGAGCACCCCATCGAGACGAATTGAAGTTTTTAAATTAAAAAATAAACTGGAATGCGCACCGCTGGTATAGGAGTATGCGGGAAGAGACTGCTATTAAATGATTTTTTTTCTGGTATAACTCCTTATGCCCGATTTTTTCACACCTGCTCGCTGTCTTCTGAATAAAGTTCTCCGGTCGAAAAATAAAAATTCGTTTTCTTTATTGAAAGCTCTAGTTACATATTTATCGGACAGTTATTTCTTATTATCCAAGTTCTGTAGAAAAGAAATGGAATCAGTGATAAAGGAGGAAGTTAACGCTCGACAAAAGTTGAAACCTCGAGAGTTGGTTCTGCGGCATCTGAGCACCCAAAGGGTACTCATGTTTAATTGGCCGCAATCTACTGTAGTTACATACGTGGTAAAGGGAACATATGAGGCATTACACGTCAGATGGGTCGAATGAGACGCTCACATTATATAATGTTGAAAAAACATCTGTGAAAAAACGGCGGAACTTCTTACAATTAGCCAATGGGTGCGAGACTGTCCTCAAAGTTGGCGCCACACGTACTACCCGATAGGTGCTGCCCTGCTTGGCAATCGGCAGAACTAATCTCCGATTTTTTTGTGTGTGAACATGTTTATTTCCGTATAGTGTACAGTTAGTTAACAAGTAACTAATCTCCGAATCGACGGCTGAATGGGGACTAGTTCCACCGAGCGCCAAGTGGGGCAGCATGTGGTTCGCATATATATCAACGTCCCCCTAGATGCTAACAGCCAGCGCGTCTAGGGCAGGGTACACTGTACAGTGACACAGCCCTACTGACGAGTCTGTCACTGTACCCGAGACGAAACGCACTTGCCTTTTTCCGCCCTCGCTCTACCTTACCAACCAACGGTAATGGTATACTCCTCTATCCTCTCACTATCTAACATAGATACCGACCGATCCTCCACAAGCATGTGGAGGTTCCACCTCTCACCGCCACGCGGCGCATTCTCGTTCGAGCGTTTCTCACAAGCGGTCGGAGGCACAAGCGTTTCCATATATATCCAACGTCCCCTAGATCCTAACACCCACCTTCCGATCTCCACAAGCACCTATTGCGTGGCGCCATCTGTGAGAGCAGCCTCGCACCCTTTGGCTAAGAAGTTCTGCCGTTTTCATCGTTGATAACAATTGGTTACGAAGAAAATTTTCTAATCATTAAAAACCTTTTTCGTGCAGCTAACTTTGACATGAAATTGGTTTTTCGTATTAGTCAATAAATAAAGTCTAACAAACGACTAACAATCGATTGGCATAAAGAAAAATTCGATATTTTAATAGTCGCCGGCTAAGTTTATTGAGCTGTCAAATCGACCACTTGTGAACCGCTGCGACGCCAAGTGGCAGTTTCTGGCGGCAAAAACTTTGCTTCAATCGAAACATATATATATACGTTTCAGTAGTAAGGTCGCGACACGCGCGACAGCGAATTGTATTGTACATAAAACTCCAAGACAACAGTCGCAAGCGCCACGCGAGGCTCGTAGCTTGCCGGATTAAGTATTAACGAGCTTTCTTGTACTTTAATTACAGAATACATTGTCATATTTAATTCTAAAATAGGGGTAATATAAGTGGGGTCGTTGATGATTAGTTAAAAATAGCAGAAATAATTGAAAGTGAGTGGCGCAATATTTAAATGATCCAGTTATTGGCCCCCTTTCAATCTCCGAGCGCAACTTCAAATACTTTTTATATCAATGACCATAACTTCCGAAAATACCAAACTAAGTGTGGAAAAAGGATAATATTATTTACAACCGGTCTTAGTATACCAATAAGCAAATTCCTTCAAAACAATATGTTATAATTATTTTTTATAGTAATAATTGTTTATTTTTTAAATAGATGGCGGATTTCTCCGATGAATCGGATGTAAATGACGAGGAAATGGCCCGAATGGTCGAGGATCTGGACGATCTCGAAAATACATTGCTCGGTGGTCCATCGAAGAAACAAGAAACATTTACAGTCGTCAAGGACAAAGAACCGACGGAAGCAAAGAAGAAAGTAGCCTTCAAAGGTTCATTAGACTAAAAATACAGCTACTGATAATTAAACTTAAATAGAATAGATAATTCCCGTATTTTTGTGGATAGCAAATAAGTCTGAAACTTCTACATTAGTGACCCGACTCAAATTCAACCCAAAGAATAATATTTTTTTTTTCCGTCGAGATTTAACCTTCGTTTTTAGTCGAAGGTTAGAAATAGACGGCGATCGATCGATCGTTTGAATTCCATCGTAATTGACGTTTCTCAACTTGTAGATTTCGACAGCGACGATCCTCTTGATGATTTATTGAGCGATGAAGAAAGCTCGCACGAAGCTACCAAACCGACTTTGCCAAATGTTAAGAGCAACCTCGTAGCTGATTTATTCGGCATTAAAAATCCAAAGTCCCAGGAGAAACATAACGAGCCGGTAAAACCACAAAAACCGCCGGATCAGAAAGATCCCGAGAGACCCAGAGAAGTCACACCGCTCGCGGAAAACAATTTGCCAATTTCTATTAATAAAAAGTCTCAAGCGCCAACAGCGACTCAAACTCGTTCTAATTCACAAAACACTCGAGAAAAATCGCACGAGAACGAGGACTTTATAGCGAGATCGGAAGATTCGCAAAAAATGCCGGATGCCAAAGCTCGAAAATCCTCTTTGATGGAAGATCTGTTTGGTACGAGAACGCGTTCCGCTCCGACCAAAGAGATCGACGCGAGATCGAGTCTGACGAATTTAGACATTCGTAAACCAACGATCCCGGCTTTGTCGGAGTCTACGAAATCCGAGCAATCGACGAAGAGCTCTGGCGGTTATACCGTACATTCCGGTACACCGCGGGAGCCTCGAAGAGGCAGAAGAAATTCGCCGATCATCAGTGATCCACTTGGATTGTTCTCAGCGCCGCAGAAACCGACCGAACTAGTAGCGGATATTGTTCCAGCCGTACGTTGACTCGAACCTGAAACGTTAAATATATTTAGAACGCATAATTAATCTCGATCAATTCTATCAGATAGGAGCGAAGATCGATGACGAGAAAAAATTACCGACAGAAGATTTGCCAGAGTGGCTCGGCGGTACGGCTAGAGCGAAAGAAACAAAATTTGAGACTGAAAAACAAGCTACGTTGTATAGTGGAAAAACGAGCGAAGGTCCACCGACCGTGCAGACTTCGGTGACGAGCGTCACCAATACTCACGAGTCTCGCACTAACGAACCGTCGCCAGGTTTGTTGTCACGGACGAATTATGAGAGTACAATTTTGTATCCCGACGTGTCGACGATTATCGGCTCGCAGTTTGATCAACAAGCTGCAATGATTTCAATGCAGCAGCAAGAACACGAGTTGAGAACAGCGGCTAATCTTTCGCATCAGAACGAGCAGGTGAATAAAATAGTCGAGAATCAAAAGGCAAAACTCGATGAGCAAGGCAAGATGTTTGATGTTTTGATGAAGCATCAGATGGAGAGGCAATCAATGCTCGAAACACAAATGAAGATACAGCAGGCCCGCATAGATCATTACATTCAAGTGAGTATTGAAAAATCTTACGAGCGCGAATATTCTCAAAGTTTTCTATCATTTCCTGTATCTTTTGTTTTCAACGATTAAGACACTACTGTCGCAACCAACTTCTCTGCCGTTCGGAGTATTCCCAAAAGAGATTGGTGCGAAAGACGATAGCAAGGAGGAAGAAAAGTCTGATTGTCCCGAGAGTCTGGCAAAAAAACTGGAGCTGGAAAATTTATATTTGGAAAATACGCTCGACAGTTTGAAGGAAAAACACGAGAAGGATATAAAGATTCTCCAAGAATCATACGAGTATACCATTTGCACGTTGGTTTTTACAATCGGTGATGTTCGTTCGTAATTAATCCATCGTTCATTGCAGGAAACAAATGTTATTTTTACGACAAGGAATGGAGAAACTTGAGAAGAGAATGTACCACGATTGCGATGTTCTCGAGAACGAGTATGAGAGAAAAATCAAGAAGTTGAAGGATGAGAAAGAACAGCTTGAACAATCGTACATCGAGGAGATAGACAGACTGAAGAAAAACGAAAAATCATTTATCGAGGAAATTTACGGTCGGCATTCGCACAACGTGGAACTATTACAGAAAGAACACGCCGAGACAATAAGCGAAATATCACGTGCCAAAGAGCTAGAACGACTGGCAGTAGATAAAATAACTACTCACAAGACTGATTTGAGTGATTTGTTGCAACGTTCGCAAATCGTTATAGAAAGCTTTCGGAATTTGCAGAAAAAGCTGGAGGACAAGGATGAAGAATTTGGCGAGACGCGGGTAAACTACTTAAAGAAACAAGAAGAAAATTTGCAACGTAGGTTTGAAAACTTATTTTACGATATATTCTCATTTAAATCTTATTTTACGTATATTTTTATAGTAATGCAAAGTATTTGAAATAGATATAAAATATTTATTCGATTATTTGATATTTTTTAACAGTCCTCAGGGATCAATTGCATTTGCAACAAGATTCTCTGGCGGATGAGCGCAAGCGATTAATGGAGATTTCCCAGAGACTCGATACGGCCACGCTACAGTTAACCGCGGAATTTAAGAAAAATAGTATAACAATTAACGAGTCAGAGGAGCGACTGGCAATGCGTGAACGCGTATTGATACGTGAGAAACAATTGTTCGACGAACAGATGAGGTGGGAGCGTGAACATCTGCAGGTAATCAAAGAGGCGTGGGTGAAGGAACAAGAGCGACAGTTGAAATTGATCTCCAACGAGAGAGAAGCGATTTCAAACGAAAGAGCAAAGTCGGAAGTACTGATTAGAGTGAAAAACGGTGCGGATGATATGGCGAAAGTCGAGGTAAGTCGACGCTACATCGCTCATTCTTCATTGTCCTTTTTTAATGCTCTTTTGTATCTCGCAGTTGGAAGCTGCTTTGAGAACTGCCCAGGAAGCAACAAACGAGGCGAACCAGGCGAGGCTAAAGTGGCAAGAGAAAAGTCGTGCTCTCGATAACGAAAAACGTGCTTTGCGCGAAAAAGAGAAAAATCTCGTACACCGTGCGAAAGAATTGGAAAATCTGACGCAGTCAGCTTTGGCGAAACGCGAAGAGGGCTTTCGGGCATTAAAGGAAGCCAAACGTATCGAGCAACGTCACAAGGAACAACTGGGACATTTACAAATGCAGCTTGAAAGTTTTGCTCATCGTGAGAACAAAAAAGCAACGGAAAAACTCGCTCTCGCAAGGTGAGAAAAGTTAGTACATATTTTTTAGCGATACCGACGATATATTAAATACCAAAGAGTCAATCTTGAAGGGAAAGACTCGATATGAGAATGTGTCCAGCTGAAAAACCAGAAAAAGATACGATCGAACGTATTGCTCCAATTTCTTCCACGTGCGAAAAATCTTTCGTATCGAATACCCACGATTCGACCCGTTTCAAAGTAAGCATTGTTGTTTCTCAAATTTTATTAATCTATTCTCGAACGATTCAATAATCCTTTTTCCAATAATTTCAATTTCTAAATATTTGTTACGAATTATTTTTCAGGATATTGTCGATCCACGCCTGTTACTGCTCAAAATAGATCTCGACAATAAACTCGATACAACCGACGAGCTACTCGCGGCCATGCATTTCGTCGATAATTAGTTTTTTTTTCCGTCGTAGCATTTTTTATGGAAATATTATTGTTTATTTGTTTGGTAAAAAAAATAAATTACATCCTACCGTTCACCGATCTCGTCTTGGCGAGATATAATCAATATTCATCGAATATCGATGTTTCATTCGATTGATTCATTGCCTAAAAAAATATGAGTTTGTTTGGCTAATGACTGCTTTCTTATTAACGAATACGAATAACTTTCTTATTAACGAATACCAACGACTCACATTGTTGTCGTTGGTCACAATGGAAAAATGCTGGATCAATGTTTCAAGCTTTTCAACGGAAGATTGCATGCCTTTGTATACATCGAACGATGATCGAGCGGACGATTGCTGGAATTAAAAAAAAAAAAATTAATTACGCGCGCCCGATTAGGCGCGCTTGTCTTGAATAATCAAGAATAAGTTTTCTTTCTCTCTTTTATCGCAAATACGATCTTACGACGTCTGCGTTTATTTTAGAAGCGTCTGGAACGTTCTCCGCATTTTCTTTCGCGATTATGTTCGTTTCGTTGTTGAGAAACGTGATAGCGTCGGTTGTAAAATCCAGTGCTTGCCTGGAATGTAAATGAGCGCGGTGATAGTTGCGGCTAATTTAAGGGATATCGGAGCCGAGATACTCACTTGTGACGTTTGTTCGAGATTGGAAGGCCGTTGGATCGTTTCTCCGCATGCACTGCTTTACTTATAGTGTATTTGTGACCAGTTATGATATTTAAGTTGCTAGTAATTGTTTTAACATGTTGTTGGGTCTGATCTATGTATGGTACGAAATTAATGATCAAATTTCATTCGTGATAAAAATGATGTAATGCATGTAAATATAACCTTTCAACTTCTCGAGTTCTCTTCGACGAGCACTGTATTCGAGCCCTTGCTGTGTTTCGAGAACAGAACGTTCTGCACGGCGAATCCTACGTTTTTCACGTAATTCCGGTATTAAAGTTTTCATACGATTGAAACGATACTCCGAATATTGTTCAGTAGACATGACGTATTTTCAGTAAACACTCGTTACTTTTATACACCTGATGCGACAGTTTATGATAGAATTTCATGCGCGAAAATTGTTTCGTTCAGATCGGTGTCTATTTACTCAACAAACCGGGGGAAGGCAAAATCGCATTTTGCAAAATTGTCTCGAAAAATTTAAACCTTGTTGGCTAATTTTTTTGAAAGGTAACATATAATCGACCAGTGAATTCAAACGTCTATAGAAGCTCAAGCTTATGCGTCTAACTTGAAGACAAACTTGCGGCAATAGAAACGCCCGTCTGATGGCGCTACGAAACAGTCACGTGACTGTGTAAGTATGCGCAGTCGGGATGAATATGAGATCCACGGCACACCCCATTATGCAGTTCATATGCCGCCAGTGATGTCTAAAATTCAAGTTGATTTTCTATCGTGATAGTCCGATTTCACCCCAAGTCCAAGCACACGCCTTGACCCTTATCTAATCCGGTAATATTACCGCGTACAATAAATTCGATATTTAGCTACACTTCTTATTTCTTTCAATTATAATACTTTTTAAAACAAAGTCTACAAGACTTTGAATATTAAGCTTGGCAGCGGTCAATAATTTATTGTATTGATCGTAAATGTGTTAATTGAAAGCTCTATAAAGGAAAGCTGTAAAAATTTCCTCGAAATTTGAATTTGACGTTCTTACAAAACAGCTGATCGCTCATGCGGCACTGGGCTTTGCTGGGGTTGACGGGAATCGCGCGAACTACGAAGACAATCTTCACCCATCGTCTGTACGCCGTGGATAAAACAGATACTGTATAGAAAATATGTTGAACGCGTAGTAAACAAGGTGACGGACTCGTATGATTCGATCAGGTAAACACGTTAATTTTTGAATTTATGGAAGCAATGCGCAATAATTATTTGCGTAGTGTCAACAATTCATACTGCAGAAGAAAATACGATTTAAGGTCGTATGACAACTCTTTTCCGTACTTTTGAACCGTATTTTTAGATCAGGAAAAATGTCGACCGTATATCCAACGTTACCTCGTCTCAGCGTTAGAGATAGCTTTGACGAGGATGATTTGAGCGACGTTGACGACGAGGTGTTCATAAGAGATGGAAAAAACGGTGGCTTGAAACTGGATGAGGACAGAGGCGTAAAGAGGCCTCTGATGGCACCAAGGAGAAAGACAAAAATATGCAAAATCAACAGCACTCGGACGCTACCCTATAAAGCTCTCCTAACGCCTTTCTGCTATGGCCTTTTGGCACTACTTGTCCTTCTTGGTCTTATCATAGCTTGCATATACACCGTCAATCTTTTCACCATGCCTCTGAATATTCTAAAAAACTGGTTGTCCAACAATGTCGAAAAGCCGCTTAATATATCGCCGGTTGTTCCTTGTACGTCTCTCGCATCGACGATCCAATGGACGAGAACTTTGCCAAAATTTACCTCCGAGGCACCGTTCAGAAGTACCGATGTCAACAACGATAGAATCGATGATATAATCGTTGGATTTAGCACGGGTAAATATTTTTCATCTCCCAATGAAAACGACACGTTTTTTTTCTATATCGTCTTACGCGCAAATACTTCTCTTACGTTTGATTATTATTTATTTTTTGTTTCATTCTACTTTATCTTCCAGATTCAACGTCGATGATTTTTTTTACTTAACGATGCATCGTATGCACGTGTTTTTGCACCCGTGTCGATTGTTCATTGTACATGTGTCTGTATATATAGCAGAGGTGAATTTTATATTTTCTTTAAGATCGTTTATATAGCAAAATTGACCGCGTGCCTTTTGTGCACGTGTATGTGTATTTATTTGCATGTATTGTATGTACCCGAATGAAGGAAAGAGAAAAAAGAGAAATATCGTTTATTATTAATTTATAGGGCTAGACGCGATAGATGCGCCGGAATATCTGTGCGACTTGTACTTTGGTGGTCAACGACCGTGTCTAGGAGGTATAATGGCGCTGGATGGTAAAACCGGCGAAACAATTTGGACGCATTGGACGTCCCATGCAATATTTAATGTCGATTGCCAATTGGATATTACGAGCGACGATGTCAAGGATTGTTTGATAACCGGACGAGGTGGAATATTACACGCTGTCGATGGCAGCGATGGTTTTTCGATATGGAAATTTGGTTCTGACGAATCAGCAGACTCGGGTTCGAATCACCAAAGTATTCTGAATGTTTACGACGCGACGTATATGAACGATGTCGACGACGATGATATCCCCGACGTTATCGCTTCTCATACCGTACAATCCGGCGAATTAAGATCCAGTGCGATCCTGATTATTTCCGGTAAAAGTGGAAAAATCATTCGAAGAGTCGATTTTCCAAGAAAAGAAGAACTCTTCGTAGCACCGCGACCTCTCTTGCATCCTGACGGTGAAACGATGCTCGTTCTTGTAACCAGCACACCGAAAAAGTCGGGAGGTCTCTATGCGATATCGTACAGTGATCTCATGCACGGACATTTGGTAAGACATTGAAAAAAATTCCTTTTCGTTTCGACCACCTCTCTTGTTAATTATTCTCCTATCAAGGAAATTTTATTGCTTATTGTTTCCTCATACAGATGTTCAAATCATTTTTCAGCGATTACACGAGCTCTACTGGGGTACTGGCAAGGGTATTTTATTGCCACCGATTTTCACGGATATCACATCGGACGGTACGGAGGATATAATTGTCGCGACAGTCAATGCAACTGTTATAGCTTTCAACGGTCTTACGTTGAAACAAATTTGGAACTATACAGTGCCGGATTCGGAGATAATAAGTATACCGATACCGGGCTATTATAACGACGATGATATACCGGATTTTATGGTGAAGCATCAGATCGGACCCGGCTACCCTCTGTACTATTACACCCTCTCGACGGTACTGGATGGTAATAACGGCACATCGCTCTTGGAAAAATCTCTCATCGACACATTGGGCGGTCAAATGTCCGGGTTGTCGATAAGCGTGGATGGTTTTGGAAACGATTGGTTTCTTCATTGGTCGTCTAATTGCTTGAACCACGAAGGGGCTCAAGACAGATATCGTTTTTTACAAGGACAAAGTTTGTTGTCTCAATCTCGAGCCGATCTCTGCAAGCTTCGATTTAACACGACGCTCATCACGAGACTCTGGGCTCTGAGTCAGCACGTTGGTCCTCCAGGACAATCTGTATACTGTTCCGAAGATTGGAAAGCCGTCGAGTACAATAATTCGATCGATCCGAGACAGGAAGCCGATAAGTACCTGCGCGATAATCCAAATCTGGATGATCTCACTCATATTATTAACGGCGGACTGCCTCTTGTCTCTGAGAGATCACCGAGAATCGAAAAGTTGCATAGAAAAACTTCGAGCTTTAGGCACAAATCGGAGAGCAAAGATCGTGACGAATCGTTAAATTATTATGGCAAACAATTCGTCGATTCTTCGGAAAATTCCGACAATACGAATGATGCTAATGAATACGAGAATAATCTACCGGCTGAAAATTACAATGGTTATAGAGAGTCGAAAAATTACAATTCTGCGGGTAAATTGCGAGAGGGAAGCTGGAGTGATCCGACCGATTATCGGGATAAAGATACCCAAGGAGAAAAACATTACGATATGATGTACGAGGATAGCGATTTTTCTCCAGAAATGTCTCGCGATATTCCACAAATTGGTGATATTCGCGAGCAACGCAGTGATCTAACGGGATTGAAAAAAGCGATTGTTAATTCGTCAAATAATGGAAAAAATCAGTACGATCCGAATATGGATTACACAAACGGTGGAAGCAAATACGTCAAGTATTCTCTCGAACCCGATATACCAATATCAAACGACGAAAGACCCGAAACAACTACCCAAAAGAAAAGACGCAAACGGCCGGGTATTGGAAATTCGGAGACAAGAAAAGAAGACAACTTGGCGAAAATCGCCGAGAACGAACGGTACTCTAATATCGAGAGGGTATTCAAGCGTTCATTGACGAGGAATGATTTTGAAATGGGAATAAGAAGAAAGAGTCACGATGCGAAGAATTTGGATAATTTGAGAAGGAAACGTTCTAATGTTTGGGAGGATACGGTGAGTAATACAGGAATTCAACGACAACCACCAACCGGTATCTTATTGCCATCGCTTTCACGCTCGAACGGCAAAACTTCGCTAGATCTCGTATTCTCGACTTATTGGCTACCACCTTCGGAAGTCTCCCTGATTCTTCTTCAACAAGATTTGGACTGCGTAAGATCTAAACGTTCGAAAAAAATGGAAAACTTGGACAATGAGAATATAATAGCCGAGTGCCTGACCGAACGGGGTATCGATTATAAACTTTATCAAGAGAGCATGTCCAGGGAAAATGTTAAAATACCACTGGGCCAAATGACGGTTTATAGAATGAAATTGGAATGCGTATGTCCGGACGATATGTTACCAGGACAGGTGTGTAAAAATATATCGCAGCAACAAAGCTGGCCAGCTCATCTTGGAGAAAAGGGAAATGGTTTCTTCGGACCTTTGAATAATCGACGTACTTGAAAAATCACGGAACCTCGGATTAAGTCCGTTTTCTTCTTCTGATTCGAGTGCCGTACTCTGCGATAGCGCGTGTCTTTTGCGAACCAAGTATCTTATATCTAATCCGAGCAGTATATAAATAAGAAATTGGGGAGGCAATAGCACGATTGATTTCAGGCTGTTGGAGTGAACTGCGAGGAGTCGTAAAAAATGATAAAACAAATTGGAAAATCAATTTTACATGTTTGAATTCGTAAAATAAATATTCGATACGGTAGATAGATTCGCGCCGATCTAAACAATTTTGTACGAATGTATGAAAATACACGATACAGGATTAGAGTCTCGGGTTACGAAGAAAGGGCTTTAGCCCGGAGGATGAAAAATAAAAATTTTCTCGTAATTCGTTTTATAACCGAGGCAATTAAAATCTGTAACGAGTGTCGTATTTGTGGTTACATTTTCTGTATTAACCATCTGTTGAAAACAAGAAACAGGTTCCAATAAAAACGATTAATTGTACGTTTGTGGTTATCACTGGAAGCTTTCTATAGCAACCCATGTTTGATCGATTAATTATATTTAGACTCTTTGTCAGCTTTTACTACGTTGACTCGTGAAAACAAAAGTTTATGTACGCGTAATGTCACAAGCGTTGGAGGGATACTGAAATTCGTAGCAATTATGGGAGCGAACGAGTTGAAATGTACAGCTGCACCGATGATTATAAAAGCTTGCTATCAGCAAAAGTGTAAAAGTCCTCAGAAAAAAGTATGCGAGACCGCAAAAAAGGCAAGGTAAGGAAAATATCACACGAAACTTACTACGATAAGAATATTAATTATTATTTTCATTCTCTCATACATTCTGAAATAATGAAAACCTATAGGTGCCAAGGGTTTCGTGTACACGGTTTAGGTGGAGGAGACGGAGATGAGACAAGAAATTATGAAAAACGAAAAATTGCAGAGGAGAATATGGAGACTAGAGGAACGCAGACGGATTATCGTGAGAGTGAGAGTCAAACGGTGCCCTGGGAAGCACCGTATAAACTGTTGCAGAGTGATAAAAACGGAAAGATGAAAAATCTTGATAGAGGTATAAAATAGATTATATTAGATATTTTGTTTTACTAAAGTAAAATTGGCGGTAGTAATCGAATTGATAAATTTTTTTCGTTTCAGTCGAGAATCCTGAAATCTTGAGCCTCGCCAAGACAACCTGGGGAAATGGTTTACCAGCTGGTATGCACCAAGTGAAAATTATCAATCGAATGAGAATGAAAAAAGCGTGGTTGAAAGTTTTACCACCGATGGATTCACCGGCGAACATAAAAATCTGTCGAGTGATAATGTCAGCGATCGAAGCAAACGAATGGGCTTTTCGAGAGGCGGTGAAGATTGAATTTTTCTCCAATCAATTTCAATTTCAGATATATTTAATGAAGAATTAACGATAATTTCCATTATCAGGAAATACAATTTATCATGGATTCGCGAATGGCACTGATGGAACGAATTCGAGAAAATACAGCAAAAATCAAAGAGCAGCGAACCGATCAAAGAATGAAGAGACTCTCTAAGCGTCTTGACCAACAGAGAGACAAACAAATTTACAATATTAGAGGAAACTTTTTAAGGGAGATACGAAAATTAAATCGCAAGCATCGAGGATCCGGTGGGGCTTTATACAAGCTACATAAATCTGATATAATCACGAAATATGGGAATGCAGCATCGCAAATCTATGCACCGGAAATGCGTTATGGCTTCAGAGCCGATGGTCGTCACGAGATGTTGGACAAGACCCTGCTTCCGGAAACTTACGTAGACAGTGAGGGTTTGAAGATCGAGATAAAAAGAAGTTAGATCAAATTTAGGAAAGCGTAATCAGGTTTTTTTAACAAAAAATTCAGGTCCACTGCAAGAGGAAGATTCGACAAAATGGCTGCCGACCGACGAAGAATTGCACGATATTCGATCGATGCCTAGACCGGAAGAATTGTGCGAACGTCGTACGAGATGGACGGATGCGAAACTGCAAAAGCTTCACGCCGATCTCAAAGCCATAAGATTGAACGACACGAGCGAAGAGAGAAGAAAGAGACCGAGCTTGTTAAAGCGAAAAATTAAAGTGCCGGCTTTGCCGGTTACTCCATCAAGAAGAGAAGGCGATCATCGTGATGGCAATTGGGAGAGCAGCGCACTGTTTATTCAAAAAATAACGAGAGGCCGAGCCGTCCAATGTATGGTGAGTTATGATAACGATAATATCAAAAACGTTATTAACTGTCATGAATTACAACAATTTGAAAAATGTTTAATCGCTGAAATTTAGTATTTCGATAATTTCAAACAACTGTGACCGTTTCGAACGGAAGTAGAATTATAAAACATTTTTATTTCGATAATCTTGAGTTTAAAGCTTTTAATAATTGAGGAATACGGTATAATTTTGTTAAAAATTAGAAACACAACTTTGTACGAATTTTCAGATGTACGAGGGACGGGACAGATGCCGAGAATTAATAGAAGAGCTTCGTTCTACACACTCCCTTCGTGGATCGAACGATGCGTCTCGTCGCGACAATGAAGCAAGGATTTTCGCTCAGATCCAGGAGCAGAACGAAAAATCCATGCAGGATAATCGTCTCTGTGAAATTCTTGATTCCCTGGAGGGAAAGACCGTAGTCGGAATGTTGGATATGCTCAGTAAAGTGAGAGCTTGAAAAATATTTCTCAGATTGTCCAATTGCGTTAAATGAACTTGAAAGTTAATTTGGATAAGAATATGAAATTTATAGGAAGAGATAAGGCTACGCGAAGAACGCAGAGCCCACGCTCTGGCTCTGCTCGCCGAGAGAGAACGAAATCGTAGAGAGGCCGAAGAATCTGGTAGGCGTCAGCTCGAGCGTAATCGTCGACGAGAACTGGACGAAATGTTTCGACAAATGGTCAAAGTCAATCAGGACTCCGTTGAAGTTTATCTCGAGGATATAATCCGAGAGGGAATCGAAGCGGCTTCGGAGGAGGACGCAAGGAAATATGTGGAAAACCTGGCTGACAAAATCGATGCTTCGACGTCGAAGTATCTCGAAGATTCGTAAGACGACTCGAATCGTAATTTCTTTCAATGATTTTAACAGAAAGCCTTTATACAAAAATATTGTTTATAGAAATCCAACGAAGGATGAAGAAATGATAGTCGATATGGTGGACAATTTTTTACTACCGGAAGTGGACAAGCAGATGATCAGAAAGAAAATACAAGATAAACAAAAAGCATATCTCCGTGAAGCTCATGCAACGATTTATAAAGAAATAATGAATGTAAAATCGATGGGAGAAAGACAAGAGTTAAGCGAGACGCCGGACAGTTTTGTCCGTGAGGAATGTTACGAATATGAAGAAACCAGCGAAGATGAAAAAACCAGCGAAGATGAGGAAAACAACGAAGATGAAGAGAACAACGAAGATGAAGAAAACAACGAAGAGAAAGAGGATGACTCGATGAGTAAAGAGGCAAGCCACGATGAAGTAATAGATTTGAGCGTCACGGATAAATTACAAGCAACGAACGAAGAATCAGACAATTTCTTGCTCGAGGAATTGTATCCAGAAGAACCTGATCAACAGGAAACCGAGGACAAGTTACCCCTCGACCCTTTCGATGATTAATCCTTGGTAATCTTTTTGGCTTCCAGTACATTCGTTTATTGTCCACAAAATAATCCGTACTAATGTTATAATTACATCGCTATTGAGTTAGTTTCTTACTTTATTCCATTGGCAAATATGTGAATTAACTCTAATCGACTACAAGATTACGAATATCTTCAAACTTTTCGTTTTTTTTTTTTTTTTTTTTTTTAAATTCGCGATACAGAAACTGTATTACGATATGATACGTTTTTTATGCCAGTTACTCTCGTACCTCCAATTGTCAAATGAGACGATGATTATTGAAGATGCAGTCAAATTTCATTTCCGCTGAAATTTTTTCCGAACGAGCGGATAATCTTTATTTCCGTTTGGCTCGTTCAGCGATTCTTCCAATCGCACATTTTGCCATGTTCGCTTTCGAAAAATTCGTTTAGTTTCGACAAAATTTGCGGTAACGAAAAGAATTTGGTTACTTAATTGATCGAAATATAAATAATCTAGTTTGCTTTTGTGAATTCATTAACAGATCGTCATTGGTGACACGATATGTACATAATGTGCGTAAAACAAGTATTGCTAACGATTGATGAATTAACCGTTCGATCAGTTAACTCGGTTAAATTTTCATTTAAATTTCCTTCGCTCGACGATTTGATTCACGTATAAATTAAACAAAGGCTATTACACGAGATATATTAGCATGACATTATTAGAACAGTGAGATCGAATTGATGACAAATACTTGAGATTTTTTCGTTTTCAATGGTCTACGAATGATATTTTTAATAATGAGATAATCAGATGAGAAAACAAAAAAGAAGATTTAGAAATTAGCTTTTCTGATAAGTCGAAGTATATTCGTCCGATGAATCGGTGCAAAGAAGTTCGGACATGAATTTTTTAAATTTAACATCTTTCGCGTCGCTCGACGATTTTCTTTCGACAATAAGTTTGCGTTTTTTCGCCTGTAGCAGTTTAACCTGCGAGGAATCGTTCTTGCTCGGTTCTATGGCATCTTTACGTTTTCTCTTGCAACTATCGATCGCATCCGATTTTTGTGTCTCGTCACGCGCGCGTGTTAGTTCCGCCGTCAAATCTCCCATTTTCTGTTCCCAATCCTCGAGATGACGCTTCATTTCCGCCAATTGGGTATCCTGATCGTGCAACTTTTTGGCCTGTTGCTTGAGCTTAGCGCTCTGAGCTCTCATATGAAATCCCTGTCTCTTTATTCTCAGACAGAGTTTGCTCATGCGATTTTTCACCGTTAGATACGACAGTTTGTTTTGCTTCGTTTTATTATACATCTTTTTGAAAGCTTTGCTCAGCTTTTCGGACGTATATGAATGCGTCGCGATAAACGAACCCGGGCTGGTACCACGACGCGGTATCATTAGACTTCCGCCTGGTAAATCGTACGAACCCACGCTGCTTACGGACGATGCGTTCATACTGTGTTTAAGAGCCGGCAAAATTTTCTCATCGAAATGCTCCATCGCCATGCTACTGATGTCCCGTAATTCCTGGAGTATCTCGTGCGAGCGTGGCGGTGTTTTTGAATCACGAATCAGACGCAACAATCGAAATATCTCATCGATTACCTATAGCGAATGTACAATTGGAAAATACTGTTAGTCGTGATTATTTTTAATTATTTATTGAATTATAGACGAAGATTATTACTCCGGGAATACAAAAGTCGGAAGTATGTTAAAAATTGAATGAAAAATTCTCGTTCGTTACAATATATCGCGATATTATTCAATTTTTTATTGTCACTTGCCTTTCCAGGTATGAAGCAACATAGATGCAAATTGATGTATTTAATGAATGTCATGGAGAGCATAGAGATTCTGGTTTCGATGGCGGTCAATGCGTCGCAATGCCGAGCTAAAGGATGAGTTCTTCTTTCTGACTCTCTCCTTGGCAATTTGCTTTTTACAGAGCGTAAACATTGAGCATGATGTTTTTCCATCAGACTGAATCCGCGATTCAGTAATTTTTGGCACGTTTGATTGAAATGCTTGCAGACCTGAGAAAAGGAGCGTAGTACAATTTTATTCCGAGTCGCTATTATCTTTCTAGGGAAATCGGAATTTTTAAATATATTACGATTCGATTTTTGGCAATTTCGTCGTAGGGTAGATTGGAGAGGATCGTCTCCAGTACGACATCGGGCAGATCGATAATTAGCAACATTTCGTCTCGATTTTATGTCCACTTCTGTTTATTTCAATTTTTAGACCACGCTTTTTATTTATTTCGGAGAATAGTTTGCTTGGAAAAAACGGTGTTACGTCGCACATAGACTCGAACTGACTAAATACGGCGAGACATCGACGCGAATGATCTGTCTCGCTAATTCTTTGTGCAACGAAGCTGTTGTCGTGCAATAGCCGATTCGGTCAGTTGAATTTATTTCTTCGAAATGAAAACAATGGTTTCTTATTTATAAAGTACGTCACGCTATCTGCTTTTGCCTCATATCATCACGTGCACTGTCTCGCAAAACTTTACACGGGAGTCAATATGTGGTGTATTGTTGAGACCGCAGCATTTGCCGACCGCACGATAGATTTATCGTCTCATAATACGCTGCGCGGTATATTTTAATCACCTCCGATAAAGGTTCACTAGAGCGAATTTCTTGACGAGAAAGTTCCAAGTAACATAGCATTTATACGCGTTACGAATAAGTTGCAGCTGCCCCCTACAGTCTGCACTCGACATAGATAACTCGAATGCGCCTTATAATAATCAAGTCGAAAACAACGAGAAGGAACGTTGCTGGTGCTGCCATCCGTGGCGAAACGAGAATCTTTTCAACGTGAATTACGAGACTCGGTCGGTAATGCAGGTTGCTCGAGTATCAGGTGTAAAAAATATTACAAGATGAAACTGCGACGTGAATACAAGTATAAACATAAGTACTTCCGAATAATTATTGCGTTTGAATGTTAAAACTATGGATACTTACACTTTCGTACGGTACGTAGCCATAAAATTTCTAATTTCATAATGTACGTAGTATTTTTCGGAAATCATAATCCATTGTCAATATATGGTTAACCCTTTTGTTGTACTTTGGATGCAAGACTGCGCTTATTTGGTGCCGTTCGATGAACGTCAGTCTGGTAATCATTTGTAACAACTTCCGAAACGCATTTGGTATATCAAACAGCTGATATTTTACCGCAATACTATAAAAAGAATATGACCGTGATAAACGATCTATGCATACGAGAAAACTTAGATGGAGTCGAGTGATTACCTACACGCAAATTATCGCCATTCCATGTTTAATGATTTTGCCAGCAATACATACAGGAATAGGTACGTCGGTACGCCGAATACCGGAAGTACAATACTAACATATAGACTTGTCGCTTTTCGTTGGTTTCTTATTTATTCATGGCAATAGCACTGAACACGTATAGAGATCGCAGAAACACTCGAGATACACGCGTATATAAGATCGAAAAGCACATCGACGACTCGCTCTCGCGATATCCTTTGTTAATATTACAATATATACGACATACTATACCGCTAAGTTAAATGTACGATAAAATTATCCTCTAAGGAGGGGATTATAATTATATTTACAAATGCTATAATTAACTATGCATGATTAATCATCGGACGATTTTTAGATGACGCCTCGTCGATGTCCCGTGACGTTTTGGTACATCGAGTGAAAACGTAGGTGTAGTAGGCACATTGAAACCCCATGGAGGTTAAGAAATTCGTTAGCACTAATTATGCCCGTTAACTTCCACGGGGTATCACTGTATAGCTTAACTTAATGAGAAATAAACGTATAATTATTGCTGGATGTCCCACCACCCATTAAACCCCGAACGTCACGTACGATTTTGATCCACCACGATGACGAATTTTTCCAAATGTCGTTTACGCGGATCCATTTTCATGTTAAAATCGTACGGAGATTCAATTGTACTTCTTCGATTAATGATCTACTTAAGGATAGCGCATCTTTCTCGCCGAGAGATTATAATCTTCCACTGGCAATTGCCACCTATTGGTCCGGGTATTATTGTTGTTCTGTTCGTTGTACGATACGTGAGAGCACATTGGAAGACGCGCGGCACGTTCGCAACGACGCGAAACCGACCAGTAAACAAAGTTTTCGGGACACTTGTAGACATAGCCCTGAAGTGCGTCCCTAGAATCCGTCTTGCACTTGTAAAAAATGTTGCTGCAGCCATCGCGATACGGATAGTGTCCGACTCCTGGACAGAGGGTCTCGCGCTTCTCTACTCTCATCTGCAATTGAAAACATAGAGTAACCATTAGTTACCAAGTGGCAATTGGAAACGCATTTGTTTCAGTATTTTAGTAACTCACAAGACTCGTTGAGGTCGATTCGATTCTTCGATAGAATCGCGCACCAGCTTTGTCTCCAGCACAGGGTTGACTGCTTTCGCTCTCAGGCAGACATTGGATCTTCTCATCGTCGAAGACCGTGTCCTTTGGACAAGTGAACGTCAATATCTTGACATTCATGTTGGCTTCAGATATGCATTGATAGAATATATTGCAATATTTCGGATGTCTCTTGAATCCAGTTGGACAAACGAGTACAATCTGTTCTCCAGTGAGAGCTCCCAATGGACAGGGAGTTGTTCCGGAAACCTCCGATGCTACTGTTGTTGTTTCCCCGCTCGCTCCAGAACTGCTCTCCGTACTCTCCTGTTCTGTTTCCGTTGTGCTCGGAGTTTCCTCTGCGGTCGTTGTTTCCGTTTGTGACTCCGTGCTCGTCGCTGTACCGGAAGAGTCAGTTTGACTCTCTGTAGTGCTCGCATCCTGAGGCGTTGTTGATGATTGCTCTTGTTCCGTTGTGGCCTCCGTCTCGGTCGAGGTAGAAGAACCGTCGGTCGTCATTCCAGAGCTATCCGTGGTCGTTTCCTCGGACGTACCGCTGGTTGTTACTTCTGCAGTTGTCTGTTCTTCGGGGTTCTGGGTGTTTTCCGGTTCACTGGATGGTTCCGTGACTGGCTGAGGACTCTCGCTCGATTCCGTGGAAGAGCTGGGACCGTCGGTCGAACCTCCTTCGCAATTTCGCGGTGGATAGACAGATTCTGGATAATTGCATACACTTATACTAGGATCAAAGATTGTTCCGGGTGCACAATCGAAGTAGTAAACGTTGAAGCCATTGCCGTTATCGACACAACGATAGAATTTCTCGCAGTAAGTTGGATGAGCGTAGAATCCTGCCTCGTTGCACACAATTTCGTTGTTGTCTGGCTTAGGCGTACTGCATGGCTGTGGGGTGCTACTACTCTCAGACGATTCTTCACTCGATGATTCGCTACTCGAGGACGAAGTGGACTCGGAACTCTCGGTACTCTCGGAACTCTCGGCACTCGTGACTGGAGAGGCTGTCATATCAACTGGTTTCGCCGAAGTACTTGCACTGATAATCGAAGGATTGATACTACTTGCTGGCGATTCCCCTGAACTACTTTCAGTGGGACTTTCGGTCGACGAGGAAGATTGGGTAGAAGAGGGTTGCTGTTTATTTTCCTCGTTTTCATTGGGGATCTCGTTGTTGGCTTCGCCTTTGCAAGTCGATACTTGGTCTATGTGGTTGCAAGTCAAAATCCTCTGATCCCAGGCTGTACCAGGTGCACAGGAGAATTCGTATTTTGTGAAACTGTTAGGACCTCCACCGACGCAACGGTAGAATTTTGTACAGTCGTTCTCATCCGCAAAAAAGCCTGGGGTCTTGCATTTTGCACCGCGGCCCCCGGTAGGCTTATTGATCGCAGTTGGTGCTGATCCACTGAGTTCACTTGGTTTACCTTCGTTTCCAGGGGTTGTTGGGTTAGTCTCGGAACTTTGACTCGTCATTGAAACGGGGGTGGTCGGGGAAGAATCTGGATTCAAAGAACTTTCGGATGACATGGGACTTTGTGACTCCTCGGCGGGGCTGTTGGGGATGGTGGGATCGCTACTATCGTCCGTCATAATTTGCTCTGAACTAGAAGATTCGCTCGTAGGACCGTTCGTTGAACTAGATTCATCGGGGCTAGAGCTCGTTGTTTCATCAGACCCGGAAGTACCTTCAGACGGTGGAGTACTGGAAGACTCTTCGGGAGGTGGATTGCTAGAAGAACCTTCAACGGGGGAAGAACTTGACGACTCTTCAGCAGGTGGAGTACCTGTCGATCCTTCAGTAGGTGGACTACCCGAAGACTCTTCGACAGGTGGATTGACCGATCCGCCCTGTGGCGATACCGAGTCCTTAGCACAACCAGGAACAGCATATGCGTGATTGCAACTCTGAATTTTGTCGTCCCATGCAGTTCCTTCACCGCACATAAACTCATACTTGACGAACTTCCCTGATTCATCCACGCAACGATAAAATTTTTTGCAATTCTGCGGATCGGAAAAAAATCCTTCTTTGGTGCACTTGCCATCGCTTAAAGGACTACCACCCGATGCGGGAGGTTCTTGGGGCTTCGTAGGGGGAAGATAAGTAGGGGTAGGATCTGACGTAGGAGCACTTTGTGATGCATTTTCAGTGGCCTCCGAGGTTTCCGTAGTAGGGCTCGAAGATTCTTCAGAGCTGCTAGCCGAATCCTGCGTGGATACATCTTGAGAGCTCTCGGTTACTGGTGGAGATTCAGTGGAAACATCCTGAGAGCCCTCGGTTATTGCCGGAGATTCGGTGGAAATATCCTGAGAGCCTTCCGTTACTGGTGAAGATTCGGTGATAGGGATTGGAGATGGGCTAGGTCTAATCGGACCTTCCAAGGCAACGGGCGACTCGGACGAACTAATTTCATTGCTACCCTCATCCGGCTGCTGACTTCCAGGACTTCCAGTACTTGTGGGACCTCCCGTACCTGTGGCACCTCCACTGCATTTTGGAACCGCGTATGCGTGATTGCAGCTCTCGATTTTTTCGTCCCACACCGTACCTTCACCACACTCGAAATCGTACTTGATGAATTTTCCACTAGAACCAACGCAACGATAGAATTTTCGGCAATCCTTTGGATCGCCGAAGAATCCTTCGGAAGTACAAGTCCCCCCGCTGGCAGGCTTCGGAGTCTGTTCAGGTTTTGGTGATGCATTATCCACTGGGGAACCGGTCGGAGGGGCTCCTTGGGGTTTGGTCGCTCCCTGTGATTGAGTTCCAAAATCAGGGCCTGCAGCAGGGCTGCTTGAAGAAGGTTCCTGGGGTTGCGATGATCCTGGCTGTTGTGATTCATCAGCTGGTTCTGCTGGAAGAACGCTCGGTGGACCATGCGGTTGTTCTTCCAACTGCTGGGGCTCGGGCACAGTTTCTTCCGAAGGGATAGGCTTAGCACCCTCGGTGCCAGGATACCCTTGTTGTCCATCAACATGGGGAGGGTGTTCCGTTTGACAAGGTACTGGTGGTTCAGATGTCGCATTCGGATTATCCGGGTTGAGCTGATTTCCTTCGGAGTTTCCACCGCTTTCTGCAGACGTTGACTCTGAATTGACTTTGCAACCGACTCGATTGGCAGCCCAAGCATGGTTACAGGCCTCTACCTTCGGATCCCAGACCGTTCCAACCCCGCAGGTAAAGTCGTATCTTTTGAAGATTCCTGATCCCTCATCGACGCATCTATAGAATTTACTACAATCCTCCGAGTCTTCGATGAAACCGGCCTTCTCACATTGAGAACGGCCAGGAGAATTGTTGGAGACCTGGCCAATGCTTTCGGTGCTCGATGCCCAAACCGAGCTCGGTTTGTTGCTGGCTGTTGTTCCCGTCGAAGGTGGCACGTAAGAGGAAGGTCCGTTCGAGGGAGGCACATAAGAAGGTCCCTTCGTTGGACGAGTCGTCGAAGGAGGAGGTGGTCGTGATTCCGGTTTACCCTGAGGCTTTTCCTTTTCCGGCTCGTACGTATTGTTCGAGTCAACGTCGTTGGTCTTGTCACTCTCGTCGTCGCTACCACCGCATTCTTTTCTTTCACTCTCATTCGGATGGACGCAAATGTCTCCCTGACTCTTCGAGAACACGGTGCCGGGACCGCATTCGAATTTGAATTTTGTTAATGGTTCACTGTTTCCCCAACTGACGCATCTGTAATAACTCTTGCAGTCTTCTGGGTCGGCGTGGTACCCCTCTTCCTTGCATTCGAAAATGGCTCTTGCTTTTCGCTCCGATCGGGCCTCGGTATTGTAATAACCTGCGAGGATTTCGAATAAATATAAGAAGTCCGGTTACCCCGGTTAAAAGCTGGAAAACCATGAAATTCTATATTTTCCAGCTTTCGACCATAGCCAATGACGATTCCAACACGTTAGCATGCACACCTCTTCCACTTTTATGCTGTTAATTTTCTCGACTATGGTAAAAGCGGAGGAAATGCAAAAATACACAAGCATCGAGAAAAGTCCAATGAGTAAGTATATATATCTTTTTAATTTAAAAAACTTTCACCTCTTGTCGTTTTTCTCTATTTTATTTTCATTCTGAATTGAAATTCAGTGTGAACAATTCGTATTCCAAAATAAGAAATATTAATGTACAGTGTGGTTCATTCTCTATAAAGCTTTCATAAATGTATATATTATATATATATTCGATATCGATGATAGATTCTGCGACATAATGATTCGAAAAATGTCTCGATAGAAGAAGATAGAAGAAGAAATGTCGAATCCATGCGATACGTTATAAAAATCTAACTGCGTTTCAAGCGTTTTTACTCGTATATATATTATAATAGGAGAATTTCATTTCCATAAGAAAACGATGCAGTTATATAAAAGCGTATTTATTTGACAACGGTTGACAAGCAACTATCCTTTCTATCTCTCTACCCACAAACAATCGTACTTAGCAACTAAAACCAACAGAACGTTCTCTCCAACTCGTTTAGATATTATATATTCCCGGCAAAACGTCGTTATTGATTTTTTTTATTAAAAATTGTTGCCCGTTCAGGAGTAATAACGCGAGCGCGGATTCTCACGAAGCCCATCAAACCTGCATAGGCAAGGACTCTTCTCTCATCGTCGTCTGCGACCGATCGTTTCGTTTCCAGATCGCCCTCCGAAGAGAGAAAGAGAACCTGTTTGACGACACAACGTTTGCACGTTCCTTTAACTTCGCGAAAAGCGATTCTCCGCAAAGACTTCGGTCTCGTGTATGCACGGCACGCATACGCTCGATCGCATATCTGTCCTGATGTATAAGTATTACTCGATCGCTTCGCGACGCCCCGCAAGGATCGCAAAAATAGTCCTCCTTGCTTCTTGTCTCTCGTTTACTCACACCGCCGCGTGGGTCCGCCGCACGGCACATAAACGTGAACATGTGCGTGCAATGAAAGGAGAACTTTTGCACGGTTGAAACTTATACTCTGCGCATATTCTTTCTCTCTCTATATATATGTTATATATATATAAAGATATATATATATATAAGAATCACCGTCCGCGCATTCCGTAATTGGTCGTGATTCGTAAAATCTCGTTTCTGTCCTACCCTCTACCTCGAAGTAGGTACCTTATCGTCTCCGTTACCCGCAAACATACGGACAATTAGCATTCGTGCTTTGTTAATAAGCGATAATAATTGAATTTTCATTATTTTTTATTATATTTTGTTTTCGAGTCAACTTACCACTTTCCGCTATCGTTACCAGCGACAGTGCCACGAGGATAATCCCCCTGCCGGAGTGATCGAGCCGCATGATCGGATTTCCTTACTGTCTAAAAAACCGTTCCATTATTATTGTTAAAAAATAATAAAAAATACGTCGAGAATCGTTATTAAATAATTATTGAAAACAAATGATTATTATTATTATTATTATTATTATTATTATCGAGGTGTATTGTGTAAAATGAAATTGAGTTGCATCCTGTGAAAAAAACGCGCTTTCAGAACGTTAGAGGCGACTGAAGGAATTTCCGCGAATAGAAGAAAAAATGTCCCGGTATCTTTTTCCTGGCGTAAAATTCACGGGATGACGATTACATTATGCATCGCGTCCTCGTTGGCGAGGATCCAATCCAAGATTCCACGATACTGGCAACGAGGGCGGCAAACTGGACATAATCTACTGCTATATCACTCTAACTGTCAATAGGAAGCTCGCTGGGTCAAACGATCGTTGCATTTCTCGCATAAAAGTACCTCTTACTTTGCATCCTCGCTTCTCGGTCTGCATAATAGTCGTATACACGTATACGAAGATAATTTATTCAGCCGACGAGTTCACGGCGCGTAATATTATATTTGTTCTTTTCCTATTTCGTAACAAGTTCAAAGTCTCGACGATCGGGCAAGTTCACCACTCGATCTTTCTCGCTCTCTAAGGATGACATAACGTGGGAGAA
This sequence comes from Netelia inedita, assembly GCA_964017225.1. Lineage (NCBI taxonomy): Eukaryota > Metazoa > Arthropoda > Insecta > Hymenoptera > Ichneumonidae > Netelia > Netelia inedita. The sequence continues at coordinate 15,327,870 of OZ024922.1, forward strand.
GTTGAGAGAACGAGACGTTCTCGGGTTCAGCGGCACTCGCGTATAAAGAAAGAGCAGAGAGAGAGAGAGGCGAACGAGCTACCAAGCAGGTTCAGTGTCAATGCCACGGCGTGCAGCAGCGAGAAACGATCTCCATAATTTTATCACATTTTATCTTAGCTATACGCAATATTTTATCAATTTTTCATACCTCCGCTATTTTTTTCGACAATTTATGAACTATTTATGAAGATTCCGTGCAAGATTTTTGGTAAGAGACGAAATCGACGTTTTGCATATATTGATTTATTTATTTATTTATTTTAACTTATTATATACATATATATTTTTTATATTATCGATTTATTTATTTTCGTTTATTAGGTCAACGATTTTGTTTTCCGCCGGGAAGATCGTCCGACTGTAAAGATACTTGAATCACTCGATTTATTTTTATCGTTTCCTTGTTGCAATTTTATTCATACGATAAATAATCATCTTTACATTTTTCTGGCCAATGGTGAATAATTCTGTCAGTATGTCAGGTTGATTTTGGAACGAACAACACGCGCCCGATCTCGGTTGCGAATTATTCGCGAACGTCCCCCTTCGAGACCTCATTCGCACGTGGATAACACGCTTCGCGCGTACGAACGTACTCCTTTGAATATCAATTCGATCTCGGGGTTGCGTTATTCGGGAACTGTTCGTTGCACCGATTTTTATTGATTTATGAGCCCGCAGGCAAAATTTTCCGCGTCACCGATAAATCGAATAAGCTTTGTATTCAGGTTTGAACGTTCGATGAAAATTGTGGCACGAGACCGGAGTTATTATTTTAAAAAAACTCGCGAATTGCAGCGTCTGCGTCGACCAACGGTACATTCTCTCCGCGGACGATAATCGACACACTTCCCGTCTGGCAGACTCCGCGTTGTCTTTAAAAAGAAAAGGAATTATTAAACGGAAGAGTAAGTTCTAAGCTGAATGATTCAAATGTAAAATAAACCAAAAACGCTATATTTCCATTCATTCGCGAGTAAATAACTCAATTCGTTGAGATCGGATTGTGTCAACTGCAACAATCCGACTTGCGCATCATTATTATCGTTAAATTTAGCAAATTATTGAAAAAAGGAAAAACTAATAATTTTTTTCTAATTAAACAAAATTTAAATAAAAAACAAACAAATTCTATCGTCGTTTTTGAAATTTTTATTTCGTCGATCGCGAACCGTTCGTTAATTGTCTCGAAGTCATTTCGATGGAACGATCGACGATTAATCACAACAAATTTGTGACATTCCCGTCGAAGATTCCTCGTGAAACGAGGCAAAATGAGAATAAATCAAAAGCGTAATCGCGAGATCCAAGAATAAATTAAATTCTTCCACGAACTACAATTATCTCGGAATTCGATGAATTCAATTTCTATTATTTTTCGCGGGAGCGGTCGGGCGCATGCGCGGCACGAAGCGAGATTGGCATCGCGGTCGTCCGCGCGATATAATAGGGCCGCTTTCCCACCCCCTTGTCTCTCCCGCGGGATATCAGCGCGAATACAGCGCGCAAACGTCCTATATTTGCAACGAAGGCGATACATATTGAAACAAGAAGAAGTACGCGAGGTAAGGAATTATAAAAAAGAAAAACAAAGTAAAAAGAAACAAAATAAATCAAAAGAAAGAAAAATAAGAAACGAGAAAGAGAGGTTATACGACGTCGAGGGGGTTATTATAGTGTAACTAGCTACGGTGAATAACTCGCGGCGCTGCGATCGCCAGTTTTATCCCGCCATATACATATATATACGCATACATATAGATATAGTAATGCGTGCATAACCTTGCAAGGCTCACTTGGCAAGGTCGTTCGGGCGCAACTTTGAGCGGACGACTACCTCACTGGACTTGATTCAACGAAGACGAGAGCGAGCCTCTCGGGCATTCAACTGCGTTGTTCTACACTAATAAAACATAAATATACGACACATCGCGAAGTAGCGAGAGCGGCAATGCGTCTTTACGAGATCTTTTCGTTTTTCAACATTTTTTCATTAGTAACCCTTGCGCCGGACGCCATTTTGGTTCACATTGTACGTAACAGTGTATATGCGCGCGCACACACACACACACACACAGACACACACACACACATGAGGTTATATATGTATGTATATCGAAGGTCTATCGGGCAATTAAAGTCATACCTATATACTTGTAAATTACACATACGTGACTTTTTTCCCATCTATCTATCTCTCTGTTTCTCTCTCTCTCTCTCTCCCTCTACATTCATCTTTCTCCCTAGCTCTTCCTTTTCTCGCATATTTCTAGATACGAGATAAACGTGTAGAATTCTCTCTCTCTCTCTCTCTCTCTCACTCACTCATTCTCCCTCTTTGCCCTTTTCTCCTCCACTCTGTCGATCGTCGGCGTCTTGACGCGGCGAACCACCATATGGATTATAATGCCTCGGGGCGGAAATCATTTTCATCTCGCTATCTCTCGAGCGGCTCGTTTCGTGGTAACAGTTTTTTTTTGTTTTTTGTTGTTGTTGTTGTTGTTGTTATTGTCTCTTCGATAGTACATAGCGCTCGTGCTGTCTCTAGCGGTGCACAGATCACTGCCGCAAGGGCAAAAGTGATTTTTTACTCCCTGTATAACTATATATATATTTAGTTGTTCATGTAGCAGTTATGTATATATATGAGGTTCAAGGTTCGTTCGGTAAGCGATTACCGACCTCCCCCGGCATGTTTCGTGCCCGCCCTCTCGCGCGTTATAAAGGCTCCGCTCCTTCGTATATCTCGCGGTTTGTACCCCTTCACCACTTGACAAGACCGCAAGATTTTTTCCCTCTATATAGAACGCGTTTAGTACGAAATTGTTTAGTACGACACCAGCTGTCTCAAACAGGTGTCGTTAAGCTATGACAAATAATTTCTTTCGCAGTCGTTCTTCGTATCGTATGCTCTTTTTTTCTTAATTTTTCACGATTATTTATAGCACGGAACTTCGGGGCTGGGTGACATTTTTTTTACAATCGGATAAGAGTTTGAATATTTGCGAAAATTGAGGTATTGCAGGTTTTAGTTCGTTAATGCATTAATTAAATAAAAATTACATCTTTTGTTTATATTTGTAATTTAAAAAATTTAATTACTGCAGCGAATAATCTATTCAATCGTTTAACGCGCTCTGAATCCACGACTCAACAAGTCACGAACGACTCGAGACACCTGACGAGAGCGATGAGTAAACTTGGGAATTGAGAGATCAAAGCAGATGTAATTTTTGTATACGGAGATTGCGACAGATGCGCATATATTTGTCGTGATCAATTATTGCATATGATTTCGTTCTTCGTTATTATGTATTATACAATGTATTTAATGTATGTATATACATACATTACATCCGTACATACGTCGCAAGGTCATAAGTTATTAAATTATTGAATTCAGCCTAATTTGTATTCAATAAATGTCGAATTGTGACGATAAAGTCGATATATGGAGCTCGTCCATGTACCTTACGTCACGTAAGGATCGTCGTGTCGTGCACAAATAAGAACGGCTCGTGAATTATGATTCGAAGATTATTAGGTACGTTACGTGGGGAATTCGCGCAATACGTATTGCGATGCATTTTTGGCACCTGGATGAAAAATTAATTTGGACAAGTTTACGAGCTTCGAATACTCATTCGACCGATGGACCTTCGAATTTGCGCGAACGTTTCTTCATCCGTTTATCCTTATTTTCGCTATAATCAATTTTTCATTGGAATCCGAATCAAAACGTTACTCGAGTTGAATTTCAAAAATTACCTCGAATTCTTCTCAAAAGTATATTTCGCTAATTTTTGTTATAACAATAAAACAAAAATTGCACAATTTCTACTAATTCAACTAATTAATAAAATACGATAAATCCTGTTTTAATTATTAACAAAAAAAATACGTTTAAAAATATATCAAGATTATCACGACACTCAAGTTTTCTGTCATAAAATTATAGATTAAAAAAAAGCTCGAAATTCAAATAAAAATACGACGTTTAGTCGTCTTACCTCGCGCCGGTAGATTTCTCGTCTCGATTACGGGACGACCCTCGAACGTCAGGTTACTTGCTCACGACGAAATCTCGACTCGATCCTTTCTCGCACTGCACTTCATGTAGACTAATTACGTATTAAATATACGACCGTGAGAAACAATTGAGTCGGAAATCGGTAGCAAACCGAGGATGGGTTACGATACGAAGATGCCTCGTGAACACGTTTTGCCGGATTTCGTAGATATATATATATATATATAGAAACAGTTTTTGTGAGAAATCGGTCTTCGATCGTGGCGCGTCTCGAGAGGGAGTAAGTTCTCCGGACGCGGATGGCTCCTACTTATAAAGACTTGGCCAAGAGTTCGTTCTCCAATTGATCGTCGTGATAGTACACATATATAGATATACATATATATACATATATATATATATATATAGATACACATATGCGAATGTGTGTGTTCGCGGGCGCCTCCTCGACACACCGACGTGATTTTAATTGTGTGCGTTTCCGCTACGTACGCCGCGATAGGTACCCAACGTACGCACGTATGTATCGGCCCGCGAAGAGAGAATCGAGCCTCGTAGTGGCCGATCGTGGATGGTGGATCGTGGAAGGTGTGCTTCCTTCGCTCGCTGGAAGGGGACACATCCCGATCATTACATCCTCGATACTCTCCGGTGCTCTTATACGTATATACTATGTCCTATATAGACACTCGTATATATATTTATTTATATAAATGTATAGGAGCGTTGTTACACATTACGTATGACTGGAGCTCGTGGGTCCGGGCTGCATCCCCCACCCCGACGTCCCAACCCTCTCGTCACTAACCTATCCCCGCGAATCACTCTCCCACCAGTCAATCATCGACCTCCCACAGCTCCAACTTGCTCGATTACGATTTCCATAATTTTCAGGCTCTCGGTCGGTCGACTCCGGATCCGTGCCGTCTACCAAGGGGGGAATATCTTTCGATAACGACGATGAATTTCTTGTCTTTTTTCTTTGCATTCTCGTTCGTCTTTATCGTTTTTTGATCGAATTTTGGAAACGACGATCGGGATTCGATGATTGTCGGAGGGAAAATATATTGACGTGAAGTTCTGAAAAAGAACTTTTTTTTTGCGGAATTGGTAAATATCGATTTTTTTTTAACGATTTGTGACTTCGTTCGGTATTCGTGGTCGATGACCACCCACAGATTCTAAAGATTTTACGAGAGCCGAGAGATTCTAGTTTTTTTTTGAGATTTGTCAAACTTTTTTGTTCGAATTATTATCGATTTTTGCACATTTGTTTGTAAGTCGTTGTTTTTTTAGAATTTGCATATTTTCCATGTCTTGTCATAATCAGACAAATGTAAAAATATTTTAAAAATCTATCAAACGTCATTTACGAAGTTTAACCGTAAACAAAAATTAGTAAAATTTCGTTATTTTCGGGATTTTTAGGGCGAAGTAAATATTTACAAAACCGTTTTAATCGTCTTCTCCTCATGCTCGGCACGACACTACGGATTATACCGATTTATACAATATATTTCCAAAATGAAACAGAAATCTTCATAAAAATATTTAAAAAAAGAGTACAGAAGAAAATTTTCGACTTTTGCGACATCCCGGGATATTCATCAACGAATTTAAACGCGAATACGTCCGTACCACACGGCGTACAAATCGATTCGAGCATCACAAAAGAATAAGAAGAAAATCGGCAAATCAGTAGAAAAAAAACGTGTAAGAGGAAAGGGTGGAATAAAAGGTGGCTCTTTTGATTCCTAGAAACGTACTCGTGTGGTTTGCCGATGGACCCGTTTGTCGCGATCGAGAGGTTGGCGACTGCGACGCACAGTGGCAAAAATCGGTCCGGCCACCGACCTGGCGGTGGCGTCATCTATATATACATATATATATATGTATACATATATATAATAATACGAATACAAATATAAAGCTACGTCCCGTCCATGTGCAAAGTGAGCTCTTTAGCCGCTATGTGTCGCGGGTTTGTGACCAGTTACCAAAAATAAATAAGGCAAAACAATAAAATCGGCGTACGATACGTATTATATGCCCGGAGAAGAGTCGAAGGCTTCGATTTACGGCTTGGGTAAGAGAGTAAATGCGTCGAAGATGGCTCCTGTTATTCCGGGCATCGTTGAACATATATTATTTTATAAAATCACCGACAATCCCCTGTATGTGTGTGTGTGTGTGTGCGTTTGTATAAACATAAAACGTTAGGGTGGCCATAATCGTCGTCGTAGGGGCGGTTGCCGATTTTTTCTCCCCCCTCTCGGTACTCTCAGGGACAAGCGAGACGTTCATGGTTAAAGAAGTACTTGAGAAACGATCCATTGTCCTTTCACGCGGTGTATAATACACGCGATCGCATGAGTGAGTGAGAGAGAGAGAGGGAGAGGGAGCGACAGAGCGGCGGGGGGGGGGGGGGGGGGTCACAGTTTCCGTATCTAGCCTGAAGGAGAAGAGTTGGCTCTCTTGCACCTCCCGCGCGACATAAAGTAAATACCGTCGCTATATATATATATATATATAGCGTATATAGCGTAAGAGAGGTGCTAGTAAACTGGGTAGCATGGTTACTACGGTATGCGTCGTTGTACATCGCAACGTCCCCATAGTGAAAAGGTGAAAAACGACGTGAAAAAAAAATCAAGTCGCGGCAGAAAAAATTGAATGAAAAGAAAAAGATAAGAAAAATGAAAAAAGTAAAAGACGGACTCGAGAGGCGAAAACACATTCCCCGTGGGATCTCCCTCGTTATCCTGAAACCTCTCGCTACGGAGACGCGCGACACGCCGGATACCTCGCAGCTTCCGACTGTGTATGTGTGTCTGTGTGTGTTACCAAGGCGCGCGCCGGACTAGCGTCGATTAAAAATTACATAAAAATTTCGTACACGGCAACGATTGGATAGCAAAAGACCCGATCCTCAACGTTGATTGTACGAGAACTTGCACGCCGTCTCGAAACCTTTGCGTACCTTGTATATTTTATATATAGCTGTGTATCAGACTTACGTGCTATATATGGGGTATGGAATCCTCGAGGCACTCGTTATATATATATATATATATATATTTATTCTCTCTCTTGCATCTCGCGATGGTATTCTCTTTCTGCCACTTTTGTGCATACTCCTATAGTTAGGGGGGGGGGGGGGAGATAGAGAGAGAGAGAGAGAGAGAGACGTTTTATAGGATGTAATTTCTCGTTACATAGCACGTGTTCTATCCCACACTATTCGACCAAGGTCCATCGGAGTTCGTTGAACCCGCCTATCAACAAGTTTTGTTCCAATTTTCTTCATCACTTCCTTGTCATCTTTCGTATTTTTCCTTCATGTTTATATTATTTCAGTTCCTGCGGTCTGTTTTTCTTTCCTTATGAATTTTTTTTACGGACGAATTTGTTTTTCTCTCCCTTTTGTCCCTTGTGGTTTTGTATCGTCAGAGAGGGCATCGACGTTCGTTTTTTATATTCTTCGATCCGTATAAAGGAACAGATGAAGAGAGTGAGAATGAGAGAGAGAGAGATAAACTCTTTTTTCAAGATGATTGGTTTAATGACGCGTTTTCATTATACAATCTACGTGTGGCCTTTAGCGCAAATATCTGTATCGAGCATGAAAGTGTGCGCCTTATAAATATCGCGTTTTAACGTAAGGATAAACAGACGGAGAAAAAAAAATCGTTGCATTTCACAAAATTGATTTCGATTTCTGCCCCAAGAATTATCGATTTATCGATATATTAGTTTTTCGATTCGATCAATTGGAATTTTATTCTATCGCTCAATAAATTTATTTCTTTTTTTTTCGGTTCATTATGAACAAACAGTAAAAAAGGTAATACGAGAGAATGCGGTGAAGCATTTATATTTAATTTTCGGGCATTCGCACCCCCCCACCCCCTCGAAAAATAATCGAGGTATTATCATTGTTATTATTATTAACTCGACGTCGAGTGTTAATACACTCTTTTCGGTAATCACGGCACGTCGAGTACGTGTGCATCGAGGACTAATGCGAGGTGGCAAACGCGAGACCGTGATCTTGAACGGCCCAACGGCCTTCCCACCAAACTTTTTGGTCTTATTCTTTGCATATGGTTAGCCCGTGAACGCGTGCTATAAATAAAATCGTGGGCTGTCGATGACGCCGCGCGAGCTCAACGGTGTCTACCTGTGTATATAACGTTCTATATATATATATATATATATACACGTTTAATGCTCCACATGCAAAACTACTTTCGCGCTCTTCGGCTCAATCGCGCATGAAAAACCGGTGCTGCAAACCCCTCATACACGTGATTACTCTCGCGCCTCTTAGCGAGAAATCGAGGAGAAGAAAAAGAAAAATGTACGGAGAACAAAAAAGAAAAAAATCATCGAAAAAGGTCTAAAGAATTTTTAATGATAAAACAAAAATTGTATGCACTGGTTACATATGTCAGTTCTTACGTATTTAAATATTGTTTTTTATTTGTTTCCATTTGGTCGAAGTGACACTGCACTTTTTTCGATAGGTGGGCATTTATTAAAAACGTGATTACTTTTCGATCATATTTGACACATATTTATTTTTGCATGGGGATATTCGATATGTAAATATTGTTTGATATATCTATGACATTAACCGAAAAGTAATTGCGTTTCTATTAATTTGACTTTATTGGAATAAAAATTAATTTAATCCATATTTGATCAATTTCATATTTAATATTATTACATTACGTAAATATATCAAAAGTATTATAATTAATATATTATTTTGATATTATTGATATATAATATATTCTATTAATTATAATACGAAATGAATTATTATATATTATAATTATAATAATAAAATATAATGTTATAATTTTATTTCCACCTGTAGGCCCTTGCGAGCTTTTACATACTCCTCTCTTTTTTACATTTCCTTATCCTTATCCCCTGAATATAATGTTATATTAAAAGAATTAAACTATATTGGATCTATTTATATATAAATGATATTATATTTGTTTATTGATTTAAAGAAATTTCTCTACCCATATAATATACGCGCATGTGAAAAGAGTTATTTATATATGTGGAATAATTATTACGGGTTATATATAGGGGTGGTACGCAAGGAGAGGAGGCGTCAGCCGGGCCGAAACGAGATCGTTACCGAGCGCGCGAGGGAGCGTAGTCGCGTGTGTTGCGCGCGGGTCCCTGCGGTATGCGAGAGATTCCCTCGGCGATGCACTCCGCGACCGCGGAGAGGTGAACATCGCTCGGTTAATGTGTGTTGCGCGCGCACCGAGAAACGCACACCATCGCCAACAACTTATCGTTCGATAAATAAAAACGTATGGAACAAAAGGAAAAAGAAAAAACAAACAAACAAAAAAAGAACGGAAAAATAAAAGAATAACAACATTCTCGAGTTACGAGAATTCGATGACGTTACGAGCAGAAGTAATTTCATAATTGTAAAAACATAAAATTTTATCACGCCATTTGAAAAATCGTTTTCTACGCGCGACGTAAGAACATCGCGAAATATCATTTTTATCCGGACAATACGTAATCGCTTATTCGCAGTAAAAAAAAAAGAAAACAAGAACATTCGTATACTCAATCATTATTCTCATTATCGTTAAATATCGAATTACAAGTATTTCATTTTTATTTTTATTTTTTTTAAGTGGATCGTTAAAATTTTCTCACATTTTTTTTTCAATCGCGTGTAAAACAGATATTAATGTTAAACCGTATGGCCCAAATGAGAATACGAGCGCGTGTAATCTCTTACGATTTTCTTTCGCATAAATCCTCGTGGTGTTTCGCGCGCGTCGTTAAAAATGATAAATCTTCGTCATCGAGCGATATACGTTTCTTCGCTGCATGCCTCACGATGGTGTCACGATCGTCGAACTTTTTGCCACGTCCAAATATATAATCGTCGCTTTATACCGCTACGTGCCAAACGCGTTTGCACGATAGCACCTGAAACGAGATCCTCGAAAAAGATTGACGAAAAGAAAAAAAAAAAAAAAAAAAAAAAAAAAAAACGTCTATACTTAATAATATACGATATATAATAATATACATTATAATATCATACTTACGACCGGAAGAGCCATAACGATATGTCAGATGTACGATTTTGTTTCGTTTCTATTTTTTTTTTCTTCATTTTTTCTTGTTTTCATGAAAAAGATTAAAATAAACGCCGATGCATAAAAAGTTGATACGAGCGACGATGAAGGAAATAAAATAAAAATGCGAATGATTTCGGCCACGCTGGCCGCGCAAAGTGGCCTTCGTAAGTTGGACCCACCCAAAATACATTTATATGTATACGGGTGTGTATATATAGTGTCGAGGGCGATTTCTCCCTTCCGTTTGGACGGGCTTACGCTAATAAATGCCTTCCGTCTCGAATCCTCTTAGAGCCATTTGCAATTAGCATAGCTTTTAATTAGAGATACAAGGCCGCGAGACGAGGCATATCTAGAGTGTAGGCTGTTGTTCGAGACAGAGGGAGAGAGAGAGAGAGGGGGGGGGGGAGGGAGAGCATGCCATCGGAGTAACTAACGTGCCTATATATATATATATATATATATGTGTGTGTGTGTGTGTGTGTGTGTGTGTGTTTAATGCTTTGCAACGTTCCGCAAGGGAGCAAGCTCCTTTTGTGCGATATGCAAATACGACGACAACTTCAACGACGGCGGAGGTGAGTATTGGAAAGAAAGAAAGAAAAAAATAAATAAATAAAGGTATAGGACTGGGGAGGGGTATAGAAATAACGGTGCATCGATTAGCATCGTCGCGAGGCTCTCTCACGGAACAAGCGCACTTTCTCATCAATTATACACTCTCGATGCGACAGTCGGGACCTCTGGGACTCGAAGGAAGATGCAACATGGCGAAGCTGCTAATGCTCGGGTATAAGTCGAAGAGAAGTTTTTTTTTCTTATCATATCCGCGTGCGATCTGCGCGACGTGCACTTGTCGCGTGAGATTTGAATCGCGAGATTCGTTCGTTTTTCTGTTTTTGTTTTTTTTTTTTTTTTTTTTTTGCAAAGCGAGCGTGTGGGCGACTTGGTGATGGCAATTTGTAGAGGAATGACGAGGCGACGACCGACGCGATTAACATCGATGGAATGATAATCGAGGTATTAAAATTAACGGGATCGATTGGTGATCCGACGAAACAAAAAAATGTGAAAATTTCGATATTTATGGAATGAAAATTGGCAAAGTGACAATTGACGTTTGCTATTGATGAAATTCAAATCGAAGGGATGATGGAATGAAAATTGACGGAAATGTCATTATTGATAAAAATTAATGAAATTGCCATTGTGAATTGGTAATTATGACAGAATTGTTTTTACGAATTGAAAATTGACAGAACGATCGACGTAGCGAAATTTATAGAGTTCTGATCGAGAGAAATAATTCAAAATGAAAATTTACGACAACTGACAATATACTGTCAACTTTGACAGATTTAAAAAACGCATTATTCAAGCACAAAGAAAATTGATTAACCCTCAATTTACAAAAATTGACGATATTCCGTCGATTTTCGACAAGTTACAAATTCCCAAAATTCAATTCGAGCAAATAAAAAATAAGACACTCCCACGAAATGATCGATATCATTCGCTGTCCATAAACCTCGTCTCGATTAATTCGCATTACTACGCGTATATCGTACCTAACGTTTTTCCTATCGTATATTTTATAATACTATAACGGCTTCTGTGGTAGAAATCTGAGGAAGAACAAGAGATGATAAATCGTAACGGTTGTTTACGTTGAGCGATCAAATTCTTGGCAAAGGAATTGGGTTGTACGTCATTGGGTGCGAAGAAGAGAGAAGAGGAAGAGAGAGAGAGAGAGAGAGAGAAAGAGAGGACTCTCCACAGGACCACGGTGAATTCTAAAGAGGCACAATATCCTATATACATGTGGCAGTCGTGTCACTTTGCGTGTTTCGCGTGAACGCATATGTAATATATATAGTAATACATAGGAGGCGATACCTTATCGAATCTTGGTACCGCGCGCTCGCACGTCCATCGGTATATTCAAATTGTCATTCCTGTACATATTAAATGCGTCGACGTAAGATGCTGAGGGCGCAAACCTCCGAACGATCGAACCGTTATGACTTTATGGTAAAATATGTGGAACCATCGGCATATCTCATCGTCAGCGGTCCGTTCCATCCGGCTTGTCACAACGGACATGCGGCAAATTCGGCGCCCACCATGAGTTATACGCTCGAATTAACATAAGTCAACCAACGATTCGGATCGCGCCTGCAATATTGACAATACTTGGACTCGATTCTTTGTTTTTTTACATACTTACAGCTTTTGTCGTTGGCTTGTTTTTTTTTCTAAATTATATTTTTATATCAATTTATTTTTCTTCATACTTTTGTGTGTGTGTGTGTTTTTTTAAATTAATTTGATTACTTTTTAATTAATAAAGAAACTGATTATTATCGTATTAATAAACGTTATTATTTATGTAAGAAAGTTACTAATATTTTATAATAAATAAATAATAACTCGGTGATTTTGATCCGTTGTTTCCAAACTGTGAATAAAACGTTTCTCTGTGTCTCGAGACAATAAAATCGGTAGATGAATGAGATTGATAAAATAATGTTAAAAATGATATTTCCCGCGTAAAATTTAAGCTCGAGCGTTGGTTGTCATTCGAGATAGCCGATAGTCGCAATCGCCGGTAATATTACTTTTTTAGAAGAGAGAACGACGAGCGTCGATCGCAATTGGCACAAGGCTCGTAGTAATAATGCTCGAGTCTACGCGACTCTCGGTCTTATCTTTTCTACTTTGACGCGGGAGTCGACACAGATATACAGGTATATGACATTATAGCGATATAAAGAACGAATCACGTCTCGGCTTTGACCACGTTTCTTTTCTGTAAGCTTTCCTCCGGGCTGTTCTTTCTTCGATTCTTCGTCCTTCGTTCCGAAGGACGAGGAAACATTTCACCGTTTCAACCGAGAGACGCAATTCTCAGATCGCTGGGATGGCAAATATTTCGAATTGTTGAGGAATAATTTGGGCCAATTACGTTCGATGTCTAATTAAGTATTTTTAAGAATTTAATTTCCTTCAATTACAAACTACCAACTTTCGCATATATTTTATAATTACTCGTCAACGGATATTAATATTGTTTATTTATATTAATAAAAATAAACAATTCTAAATAAATAATTAAAATTGTTGGTTATCAGAAAATATTAATTAAATGATGAAAAATAATAATTGATCGAAAAAAATATCATTATTGATTTTCATTAAAGGAAATCGATTAATGAAATATCACGTTATTATAATAATTCCAATTTTAGCAACATTCCTAGACATTAAAAAAACATTGACTAGATCAACCGCCGATCTCTATAATTTGGTAAGTTTTATAAAAATTGAAACAAGATTTCCAAACGATACAATTTCAACAATAATCTTCGCTCTACCCAACTGCAATTCGCCTCTCAAAAAATATTGTACACTCAACCACGATTATTATGTCGGATATTTATATTTAACGAATTAATCAAATCGAATTAGGTCTCGGACGTGGCGTGATTGTATTTCATTTCGATCGTTTACCGACGAATTTAAAAAAAAAAACAAAAATGTTGGTTACGCGTGCCATTTTTTGTGTGACGCATCGCGAGGCTCTCTCACGATGGAGCTATGGTATTCGGTCGCAGGATCGTCGACCACTCGGCGCGCGATCCCAGCATCGCGAGGCATACGACATTAGTCAATCATCGTGTTTTTTTTTATAGCTTCGCGATATGAATCTCCAGCGTTTTGTCTTAGATCGTAGCACAGTCGTATAAAACAGTTAATCCTCGCACCGTACCCGACGTATATTCTTTATCTTTTATCTCGTCGCCTCATTTTTTTTCGCTCATCTATCCCACAGAAATAATAACCGAATATTTGAATCATGGTAGCAATATCAATATTTTGATCTCGCGATTGTATATCGATATATGGAAATCAGCTGTTGGACATTGAAATTTGTTACTCCGTTATTCCAGGATCGATTAAATCAATCGTTTCCTCCGTCTATTCGTGGAATTATTAATTAATTCATAAACCGAGAGTTCGATAGTTTCGTTAATTTAATATTTAATAGAGAACGGTATTGTAATTATTTCCTATCGCGGAATTTTCGAAAATCTCGTGTTATTCTAGCGAAAAAACAAGGTTAATTAATCGATAACTAAGATAATCGGTGAATTAAATATTTCGTTAAACAATATTTTTAAGTGAATAAAAATTAATGGAATTTTGTTAAGTTCTTGATTATATAAATATCGAACTCTGAATCAGGATTGACCTGAACTGTGCTCGGAGATTGTTCGATCGGGGGTAGTTTGATTGCCAATTAAACGATTAATTAGAAAAATAATTGATAATTTCAGAGGGCTCGTTCAATCACGGGGTGATTTTTTTCTGGCCGATCGCCACTTCCTTCGAAGCTACGGGAGTATGCGACGAATGAAACGGGAAACGAGGAGGAGTAGGTGCCTTCGGAATTCCCGCATAAGTGGCGGAGCGCAACGGTAGGGGGTCCTGGGGTCAGGAGGTTTGGGAGTGGTGTAAATCGTCGCAAGGGAACTCGAGCTCTCTAACGTTATCCTCGAATTCATTGACACACATGTAAAAACATTTGGGCTGTGCGAATCGAGGACAAAGCCCGCGAACTGTCGCTACGGTACTTCGCGGATTGTGGCGCCTTCGAGATAATCGACAAGGTCACGTGCACGGCACGTGACCGAGACAGATTGCCTCGATGATTCGTCGACGGTATGAAATATTCGCGAGTTGACAACGTTGACGTTCGAGCGATTGAAGTTGACGGAAATAACCACACGATGGAATTTAAATTAGAAGAATCATTATTGACAGAGAGGAGAAATTGAAGGGGAAAAAACTGAGATTGAGGCAATTAAGATTGACAGAATTAAAATCGGCGAATTAACTTTTTTTTAATTAATATTGACGGAACAATAACTGGCCGAAGAAAAATACGTCGAGAGTCGAAGTTGACGGAATTGACATCAAACCGATTGACGACGATAGAATTTAAAAATTGAACAATCAATATTGACAGATTGGTCATTAAGAAAATCAACATTGACGGAATGTCCTTTGACAGTATTAAAATTGAAGAAACCAAAATTCACACGATTAAATTCGACAGAATCAAAATTACAATTAAATCAACCAGCACGCTCGAGGGAACAAAAATTTGCAGAATCAAAATTTACGCATTTCGTATTGACAGAATCAAAATAAAAATAACCAAAAGCGAAATAATCCATAAAATTATGAAAATTTTTTTAAAAAATATCGACAGCGTAAAAATCGATACAAGTAAAATTGACAGAATTGACAGGCTACTCATTAGCACAGTTAAAACCGTAAAAAAAACAATTTTCAAAAAAAACCATAAACGTCACCATTAATCTTAACATAATTGAATTTGAAAAAACTGTCAATTCTCAAAATACTAATTGACACCATGAACATTAACAATTTCGAACTCGACAATAAAATTAAGAATAAAATCGAAAGATAAATAATTAAAATAGACAGCTAACGAAGTTAACAGGAATAATAATTGTCAAATTAAAATTCGATCAAATTGTAACGAAAGGAACGTTGAATGACGGAATCGATATCGTTAGTGTCAATATTGCGTAAATTTTTCACTTCTTAGCGGTATCTACGAGCGGCCTGAGTCTTTCGACATTTTGCCTTCAACCGCAAGTATCGAATCTACTCGTAGCGCGTATGGCGGAATAAAAATCAATCTGGTCTTGCGCTTACGAGCGGGATTCCTTCTGGCTCGTTTTTCTCGCGTACCTATACATCGGCACGTAGGGGTGCCCTAGACCTCGCCGACATCAAACTCCCGCGGCCGACGACTCTCTCGTGTTTCGCTGTGCTTCTCTACAGTATCGAGACTCAATGAATATAAACGACCTGTGTGTGATCGTAACGAAATGTGCTTGAAACTATTTATCTGGCTTGTGAAACCGGTTGAATATTTATATATAGACGTATATATAGATATAGATAGATAGATATATATTGTTTCTCCCTGTCGATGAACCACGGCCAAGGTGATGGTTGCACGGAGCGTGTACGAAGCTTTAATAGCCCTCCGAGATAGGAAATTCACCGAGTAGCTTCGTCGTTACCTTCTGGTACAATCCACATTATATATATATATATATATATGACTATACGTAATTATTTCATTGAAGTCTCAGCGTGAATCGAGAGAAGCGTGTAATAAAAACATTTAATAATTTTAGACCCTTGGCGATCGCTCTAGAAAGAAAAAAAAGAATTTTTTCTTTCCAGTCAAAAATGCGTATTGATAGTTAATTATAAAATTATGTTATTTTAATTAAGTTTATGTTCAATTTTTATTGATTAAATTTGTGAGAGTGGAATTAGAATTAAAATCTTATGTATAATTGAGATTGTTTGGGATTTATTAATTGGCTGAAATTGGTTTATTAGAAAGAATTTTAAAACGTGACAAAGGTGTGTCAATTTTTAAATTCGCGTCGTACAAACGTGACGTGAAAAAAGACGCGTATTGATATTTAATTATCAAATTATTTTATTTTAATTAAGTTTATTTTCAATTTTGATTGATTAAATTCGTAAGAAGGGAATTAGAATTCAAATCTTACGTATAATTGAGATTGTTTGGGGATTTATTAATTGGCTGAAATTCGTTTATTTTGGAGAGAGTTTTAAAACGTGACGAAGGTGTGTCAATTTTTAAATTCGCGTCGTACAAACGTGACCAATTTCGCGCGTGGGCATATACGAGGGTTCTAGCTCGTAAGGAAATTGGGCCGAGATAACGCACAGTGATAATGTAGACGATTTAACGAGCGTCCGACGTTTATAGCCGGGGTGTATCGCTCTCGACAAGCATCGTTGCTAATGCCGTGTCCACTGTGTTTTCAATATTCTGGCGAAAAACGCGGGTAACTATATATATATAATTTTTGTTCTCGAGCAACGGTCCTCGTCGAGTTTTATTACCGAACGGGATTTGCGATAAGAGATATTGGAAACATGCATGAAAAAAAAATACAAAAAAAAAGTCCACGAATCCGGAAACACGAAAAAATTCCGATGACCGCATTGGTCCAACAGGGATCTCGTCAGGTGTACTGCGCTTATTTCGAGCTGGGAGACTCGTATGCAGGTGCCAAAGAGAGAGCCTTGACCCAGAGCAGGCTTATCATCGGTCGAACGATTATTCTTTTGCCGAAAATTTTATCAAATTTTTTCTTTGCTTTTCTTCATTTTTTTTATTACCTTCAATCGTAATTCGTATTACACGTTTATTTTTCGAAATGTAATTAGATTAATTGTCTTTTTGTCTCTATAATTTGATATCTAATAAAAAAATTAATCGCTTTAATCGAATTAAACGTCGGGAACGAAAATTTAATTCGATTAATTATTGTTAAGTTTATTGTTATATAAAAAATTCATAATCGTTCGAACAAAAGAAACAATTGTTTTTTAAACAATAATGTAAGAATCGAATACTCATCGATATTTTCATTATAACGTTGGTCCTGCGAAGATGCCGACGCGACTACGCGATCAAACGGTGAATCCACGTCGAGTGATTAAATTATTTATAATTACGGAAATCAGACAAGCGGACGATGAGAATGTGCGATGCGGAGGGCTTTTATTCCGTTATCAGTAATATACCTCAATTATTAGTAGAATGCCTCGAGTATATAAAATAGTCTTTTTATCACAAATTGGATACGTCAATTTCTAAGCACGCGCATATATATATATATATATATATATATATATATAAATAATAAATAAATAATATATATATATAACTAATATATCTGTTAATGCAAGCAGTAGTCTTTCACTGATATATTTTCGATCCAAGCGCGTTACCCTTAATTTGCCGCCATCATCCACCCCTCACCGGCAAAGAACGCGGGCCATTTTCCAAAACTCAAACTATCATAACTCCGTTATTTCTGAAGATAGAAACTTTAATTTTGTTTCTAAAGCTTTTCCCTCGATCTCGGCTACGACACGACGAAGAAAAAATGATAGTTTCCCGTTTAAAAAAACGACGTTGACCTTCACCTGACCTCCACCCCTCGACAAAAAAGAATCGCAATACGATCTTCTCCCGTCTCGAAATCGTAAAATTATCACGACAAACATTGTTATTATTTTCTTTCCTATACGATCTTATTTTGTCCACTTGTATCCCCCGATCAATTAAAATGGGTCGCCCTGTATATTTATATGCATACATTGTACAGAGGATAGGAATCGACGTATAAAATTCATTGCGACGTATAAAATTGATTTAAAAGCATTGAAAAAAAGAAGAAGAAGAAGAAGAAGAACAAATTTTACGCACACCCACTATACATAAACGGGAAATTGATGAGGAGATAAACTCCTGTCTATCAGAACAATTAGTTGTTCCGGCTGTCTCATCTTGAAGAGCGAGCCGGTGCTAAGTGAACAAACAATGGAGGATGTGTAACCGCGAAAATGCCCAAGGCCTCGACGAGCGAGGAAAAAAAAGGCCTTCACGCACGTGAATCCCGTGTTTATGTATATCACGCGTTAGTACCGGCTGTTATAAACTCCCATCGAGCGCTTAATTTACGTTACGGCATTTATACACATCGTTCGCCCATACGTTTATTGCAAAATCATTCTTTACCGTCCCGTCATCCTATTTCGAGAGAGCCCCGTCGTCTCTTCTCTCGGCGCTCTCTCACGCTTAGACTCGCATAATCGATCGTGAACACTCGAAATCGTCTTGATAAAACCGTCCTCTCTCGTGTCGAGACGTTTCCTACACTCGGATTTAATCATTCTAGATGGAAGATCGTTGTAAAAGATCGAAGAAAGAAAAAAAAATACGGAATTCTTTCCATGGAAAAAGACAATGGAACGAATTGAAATATCGGTAGGAAAAATAAATGGGAAATCGATCATGAATGATCTTCGAACAGTAAACTTATTATTTTCGAAACATGGAACGAATAAAAAATCGAAGAATAAAGAAAGATCGATAGAATATCTATATAGAAAAAATATCTATTATTGAAAAATCAATGCGACAGAATACAAATTTTAATTGTCCGAAATAAAAATTAAATCGTCCTAAAATGAAACAAATTAAATTGAATTAAATTCGGTAAAAAAAAAAAAGAGATACAAAGTTGAAATACCAGAAGCGTCGTTTACGAAAATACGCTTCCGCATTGGGGTCCGTTTGACGAGACGTAGGAAAAAAAATTGGAGCCTCCTCGAATCGCTCGAGTGTATTCCCGTTTTAACCTCGAACAATTTTCAAGGATCAACGCGCTTCGGGTACGGAGGATCCTGTCGCGTTTCGCGTGATAATAGGAAACGCCGAAACGTACAGGCGGACGGGAATATTATCAAATTAATGATGCTGAGTCGTGGATGTCAGACGGCGAGAGATGTCCGTACACACGCACTGACAAAGACATATAGATATATTAATATATCTATATGTATATATATATATATATAAATATAATCGTTTGAAGTCGACGATCTTTGCGATCAACGAACCTTCTCGATACGGGCGAGCTTTTACTGTACATATTCATTTTTACACATTTACCCATACATATATGTATATATAGTCTTATTCAGTACACCCTGTATATATACAGGGCGTCCCATTTTAAATTATCGATGGAAATAAGATTCGAAAATGAGTACGAAAAAAAGTTTTCCTTGTGAAGATCGTTCGTTGGTGACACACGATGGTTATATTGATTTTTTGTTTCGTCGGGTAATTGAGGTCATGTGAAAGTCATCGTCGATTTTTTAATTTGGAAAACTATAATTTTTCGACCGTTATATTATGGGGAAGATCAAGATAAATACAACGGGAAAAAAATTATCCTCCGCGAAATGGACGAAGTTATAATTTTTTTTAATGGCGCTTGTCTTTTGAATGCGCGGGGTGGAAATGTAAAAACGGACGTAAATCGACAAAACGTATTGCCTGCATTATTATATATTATTATATTATATTATTATTATTTTATATTATATTATTATTATATAATATTATTTTATATTAGTACATGTATCTATATGTATGTGTATAAATTTATAATGAATGAGAATTTCTAAGCGCGGTCCAGCGACTTCTCCAGACTCCGTGAATCGTGCACCTTGTGAGCCGAGGCATTCACGAGAAAATAGTCATGTATACGTCCAAGCGGAATAAATGATACACACATTCGTACTTTGCCGCGAGAAGAAATATTCTAAAAGGTGTGCTGGTACACTGCGCGTGCGCGCGAGCGCACGACTCCGTGCGTAATACCGCGCGAATCTTGATTACGATTTCCTTGGAGCGTAACGTGTAACAAGACTCGAATTATCCACTGAAATAATGATCCCCCGGCAATGGCACACACATATGTACGTGGCAAACACACGGATTTAACCAGAGAGCCGAACAGGGTTCGATGATGATTCATCAAGCGACTATTCGAGGGACGTATATATGTATATTTTGTATATATTTATATCGGGATTTCGGGGTAAAATCGATCATTTTTCTAATTTTTTATACGAATTTGGTACCGTAAAAAAATGACTTTCTACCGATTTTTATCAAATATTTGATTTACAAGGAAATATACGATTTATAGATTTTGAATTATTCGGAAAATTTATGCACAAAGTGAACAAATTGTGTATCAAATTTAACATTGATTTATTTTTATCGAAGCATGTTAATCGAATTTTTTTCATACGTTATAAATTTTGAAAATTCATCGCGATACTTATTTTAGTTTTATTTCCAGTATCTAAGTATTGAAATATGACTTCTGCAATTTTAAAACGTTCGCTACTATGCAATAAATGATCTTGAAAATATCATTATATTTTATGCATTTTTCAAATTTTAGGAAAGTATAAGCAAACAAATTTGAAACATTTAGTACAAAAATTTTATCGAGCTGATATAAAACGCCCCATATATTTATATATAGAAACAGACTGTCTTCAGTTTCTCGATTTATGACGAACAGTATAATTCCCTCAACTTTTTCTCATCATTCTTCGGCACACTTCGATACTAAATATGCTACGATGCACTCTGCGATGTGTCAACGTCACATTGCAGGACTCTAGTTCCGTGTATCGATTATAGATCGTAATCTGCACGTACGTTGAAACAAGTCTGCTACTTCATTAAAATCCTATGAATGAGAAATGGACGCGATTCGTTTTTATATTATTATAAATTTACAAAAAAAATGAGTTCTCCGATTTGAATTAAGTTGTAAAAATATAGAAAATTTTTTCACAAATAAAAAGTAATCAAATTTTTATTAATTAGCAAAATATACTTGATGAGCGAATAAAATTGTATCGAGTAATCTTTTACTAATGAGATTTTACTATGAATTCGTTCGTTTTTACTCATTTTCGCTCTGTAATTATTTTCAGAGGCAAAACAAAAACCGAACCTGGCGAGCAATGAGTAAATAAACTATAGCTTAAGACCGATAGCATTATCAAATTCTTGGTAGTAAAAGAGAATTATTACTAGAATTACTTAAAATCATTTTATCAAGAATTATTACTGGAAAATGTATGTAATCGGTAGAGGGCTCTGTATTTAATCAAAGGGCCTGGAGCTCAGCAGATGGCCTCAGAAAATATTATACATATACATATATACATTTCTAAGCAATATAAATTGAGATTGCAATCAGCGGGAGCATTAAGGAAGTTCGCGTCGCAAATTTGTAACTCGATGGCAAAAAAGATTTTTATATTTAAACGCTCATGGGTCTTACAAGCGACGGCAGCGCCACGATTTGCGAAACATAGTTTTACCATTAGTCGATAACGCGGATCGCTTCCGCGTGCCTCATGCACCACGGAGATTGATCTATTTTTCTCTTCCTTTGATAGAAATCTACTTTACCAACGACAGTTTTAATCAATCAGCGAGCAAAATTTAATTCGTTCCCTTCGTCAAATTGCAATTGAAATTAAGAACGAAAAAATGTACTTTTGCAAAATTACTTCTCAAGGGTAGATTTTCATTGGAAATTTCTCGTGGAACACGATAATCACAGTCACTTTTCTCCGACGCAACAATTTATAGATAAAAAAACGAATGAGGTTGATTTTTTACTAACTACTGGATTTACTAGATTTTTAACTAATATTAAATATGACTATCTCGATGTACAGATAATTTCCAATGAAAATATATTGTTTGAAAATTATTCTTGAGAACAAAAAATATCCTTCTCCCGAGGGCATACGATGATTATTTGAATCAAGCGCGGCTAGAATTCATATTCCAGATCTTTAATTAAACAAGAAGCAATCGCGCGAATTTAATTTTCTCGCTGAGTCGGTCGAATAAAAAATGAGCACGTACGCGATATTCGACCGATGTACAGAGGACAAATAAAAAAAAGTTTCCAAAGTCTATTTTACCTGATTGAACGTTATGAAAAATAATAATTATTAAATGGATTCGTGACCTTGTCCGCATGATGGAAGTTAGGCAGATTTTTTTATTCAGGCGTTCGATGAAATGCAAACAATAAAATTAATTATAAACAAAAAAGTGGGTCGGCCTTTGATTTTATCGCTAACTCAAAAACACTACACGACACGTGCTCTGAGAATTTATGAATAAAGTCAAGTCATAAGCATATTAGATCTACGTCCATTTATTTATCAATTATATTGAATTAAATTGAATTTAATCAATTTTGAAACTGATTGAAAATTAATTTTGTTCAATTTTCAATCATTTTATCATATTTATTAATATTTTCGGCAAAATTACATTCTGATAAAATCATTTCGAGTTTCGAACTTATCACAAAACTGTATAACTTTTGGGCTTGAATTCTCGTGAAAAGAAAGAAAGAAAAAATTAATAAACAGGACAAATAAATTTTTCCAAATAAAAATTTGAAAATAATTGCTTAATCAATACGTCTGACCAATTAATATCTGTATAATTAAAAATAATGAGCCCGATACTGCGCAATCCCAAAATTGTGAAAAGAAAACAAAAGTTTTCCTCTTGACAACGACAAGAATCAATTTCCATCATTATTTACGTACATTGATTAAAAATCCTTCAATGATTAAAATAATGCTTAATTAATGCTTAAAAATGTTTAATTAAATTCTTAAATATAACTTAAGTTATTTGATACGATGGTTGAAAGGGCTATAAATGGAAAGGGATATAAATAGACGAGACGAGGGTAGGGGGTTGAAGCTACACAAATGAAAGGACTCGGGAGAAACAAATATACATGTATATTCGATTCTCCACCTTCTTCGTATAATTCGTGTTTTCGTCCTGAGAGGGTCAGGATTCAAGCGTCTCCCGTTTGAAAAGTTACGGACTTGCTTGCGCAGAAGCGAAGCTTTTCTTCTCCTCGAGAATTTTTATTGATACACATTCGAACCACAAACGCGTTAACGAAACATGATCGGGAGTTCGAGATATTTCTCCACGCACCCTTGTGTTCTGGACGAGTTCGGTTAAGTTTGAAATTTGAAAAAAAAGACAGAAAATAAAAACGCGTGCACAATATTTTCAACGAAAGAAATTTGAAGTAAAAATTGCATTATGTCGTTATCGAGGTCCATCGGTTCGTTTGATTTTGACGAATTTAAAAAAACCGCCAAATTTCAACCCCGTAAAATTTATTTTGAATTCTTCGTGATAATCGCCGCGGGATTTTTCACCCTTAATTCTTCGGTTAAGGCTCTGGAAGATTTTGAAAAATGTCCGGTCAACGCGAACGCGTCGTTTTGCGATCACAGCCTCTTGCACGATTATGTGAGAGTCGGTAGTAAGGAACGAAGAATTTTCGACAAGAGTCTCACCATTGGATTTCTCGGATCTTACGGTCGAAGTCAGGTGTGAACAATTTATTTTCATTTTATTATCGAGTATTTTTCAAACTTTTCTCGAATTATTTGATCGATACGAAATTGTGATAAAAGAAAATTAAAATAAAACTGAAATAGTTAAATTTCGAAAAAAAAAATTCTTATCGTTAAAAATATTATTAATCAGTATTTGGTTCAAACTAGTTATTTCGTGACTTTGCAATTGATTTATCGACGAACGATATTTAATTTTAATTTTAATAATAATCGAAAAATCGATTTGATCAAAAACATTGGGACGATTACATTTGTATTTAAGATTTATTTCAAAGTCGCTATTTTTTAAATTCTCTGAGAAAGAAAAACAAAATTAATGCGGAAGTGTAAAGTTGAAAATTTAATCGAAGGTGGTTCTTGGAGCTTTACCACTGGCGATCTCTATGGTGAACGAAGATCCGAATCTTTTACCCGGATGGAAATTAAAATTCATAGCGGCGGATATCGGTATGTAATAATATTCGCATTCGAAGTAAAGTGCAAAAAAATGTGTGATGTTTTTTTTGTTTTTTTTTTCTCCTAGGACGAGGCGACGATGCAACATCGCACGCCGCTCTAAGTATTAGAATAATGACGGAAATGCAAGACTCCGGTGCCGTGGCTTTTATCGGTCCAGATGTATTTTGCAAAATCGAAGCTCTCGTAGCAGCAGCCTGGAACTTACCGCTCATCTCTTACGTGAGTTGCGAATTTCTAAATCAATCGATAAATTAAAAATTATAATAAAAAAAAAAACAAATCACAAAAAACCCACCCCGCCAAAAAAAGAATCGTAAATTACAAGAAATAATCATTTTTCAAGTAAATTTTTTATTTTAATTTGTGACTATTTTTTATTATAAAAAATGATAAAATTCATAGTTCGTGAAAGAACCAAACGTAACAACAGTGGAGAATTAATTTTTTCATTTTATTTCCTCGAGGTGATAAAATAACAATGAATTAATTTTTTTCGTTTATTTTTTGTACGTGAAAAATGGATGAAAAATGGAAAAAGCATTCTGTTTGTATTTTGTCTGAGGCGATGCGACAGCTTGAGTCGTGCCTCGGGCGGATTAATGCCCTTTAGTAACAAGACGCCAGCCTCCCACGGTCTCGTCTCGATCACAGACTTACATGGTAATGAAAAACGATAAGACGCTTTCGTCTCCCGACTGCGTATCGAGACGAGATGATTTTTTTTCTGTTTCTCCCGCTTTCATCACTATTTTTTCTTTCATTCGCACCATATTTCGAGCATCGCGTAAATTTGAAGAGCAAAGCTCTTTCGCTTTTTTATATAACTCTTTCCTTCGAGAAAATTTCGTCGAACTATCCCGATTCGTCGCCGCGATGCCCTCGAGCGTTATGAAAATTAATGGAACTGGACGTTCACCCTCTTGGGGCGAAATAATTCATGAGCATGAAAAATAACACAGGGATGTCATAGGGTCGATGAATTTACAGTACCGAAGGTCGATGGGTATTCTGTTTGTATAAAGCTTTAGTAAAATAAAATATAGAAATAGGAATAAAGATAAAATATAAATTATACATTTTTCCAATAAAACGTAAATATAGTAATAATAATAAAATACTCGAGAGCCAAAGACCGTCGTGAATAAATTTGAGGAAAACATTGTTTGAAGTAGAAATTTGGTGGACGGGTCAATTTTTGTCAACTTAGTAGTAGTATAGTAGTATGGAGTTTTTATTGCACAACCTTTTTGTTGGTTTTTTACAAAAAATGTTGTCAACTTTAATACGGTTGTTAATTCAAATTTTGAAACGATTCTGAGCGATTCTGATCAACTTACAATTATAGGTATATTAAATGTTGGTCATAAAAGTTTCACTGGTAGGAAAACGTGAATTCCGGTATTTTTCTAAAGTCATACATTTTTCAAAAACTACAAATTTTCATAAAATCGAGAATCCCTACGAACAATTCTTTTTTGCTCACATCATAATGTATTTATTAAAGAAGATCTATTCTTAATATAAGTATGCATTAGGTCTAGAAAATCTTTTTTTCTGCAAATTATGATTCGTTTGTAAGAAATATGTTTGTTTTTTAAGAAAGATTATAGTTTGGATCAAAAAACGTCCATTTTCATCAGACGGAGAAAGAACTTGTCGTTTTTATAGTCAGCCGTCTGGATAGCGACGAAAACAAAATTTATACCGTGGAGAATTTCGTCAATCGATTCACCAAAGCGTCACCGAGGATTTGTGAATTTACCGTGGTTGGAGTTCTAAGGGTTGCGAGCTGAGCCTTTCGCATCGATAAACAGGATTGCCAATGATTCCCCTGATAGCCTAGGTTTATCGATACTTAATATATTTGGGGGCTTACGCGACGCGACAAGGGCATAAGTTAAAAAAAACGAGAGCTTCGTATTGTCAACGACTGACCAATTTTCACAAAGACCTCGACGTCGATCCGATCTATGATATGCCCAATAAGAATTTCAATGGGCTCAACGTTACAGAAATGCGAAGATCCGGAGGTTTCCGACCATAAAGTGTATTACACTTTCGCAAGGACTTTGCCATCGACGAGTAAAATTGGTAAAAGCGTCGTTGCCCTTCTCAGAGCTTACGCCTGGAACAAAGTCGTAGTTTTATACGGGACGATGTCTTCAACGAGCGACAACAAACTCGACGAATATCTTACGGTATATAAACGCCTGATTTTTATCGAATACAACTGAAATTTAAATTAGTACAATTTTTTCACAATCTCACGCGAAACGTCGAATATCTAACGAAAGAATTGCACAATATCAGATTTTCAATAATGTTCTTATTCGAATTTTGCTTTCAAATTATTTCAAACTTTTCTTTCAAAATTGTTCTTGCTGAATTTTTGTTTTGAAAAATATTTTTAGATTCTTGTTTTAAAATTTTTTTTGCATTTTTTTAGACGTACGGTATTAATGTTACGGAAACTTACACGGTGAACGATTATATACCGTTGTACGAGAGCAAACTTGACGATATCGTGACGGGAACTTATCGAAGAACGCGAGGTGAGAAAATGATCATTAAATCATCATAAATTCAACGTCATTGTAATAATTGCGAATGGTACTTGCGTTATTATTGTGCAAAGTTTACGTATTCGTTGGAGAACACATCGCACTGGTGGATTTTGTAAAATGTTTGCAAAAACGACGTCTCCTTTACACTGGAAAATACGTCGTTATCTCGGTCGATGACAAGATTTACGATCCACGGAGACAGAAAGAAATCACTCAGAGAAGTATCACGAATCGTATAATTTATCGAATATATATTATTCTATTTATTCGTTATTACAGTTATACAAATTCATCGTACGATTAATTCAAAGTAATTTATCATTATTTATAAATCAATCTTACTTCGGTCTAATAAATTTAAGGAATTGAACGGAGATTCGTTGGAAACGAAATAACGAAAAAATTCTTATGATTAAAATGATTTAATTCGCAGATTATATCGATCCGTATCTCCGGGATCGAAACATGTCCGAAGAGATTAAATTTGGTTTTCGCTCGGTTCTCAAATTAACACCGACGCACATAAAAAATCCGAACTTCCAGTGAGTTATTGTTGTATTATAATACAAAATCTCGCAAAAACGTATGGTCGATTTAATGAAAATGGAAAATGGTTGTTTGTTTCAACAGATCGATTACCGAACGAATTAAAGAATATTCGGTCAAATGGCCATTTTGCGTTCCATATCACAGCAAGATATTCAAAACTATAGCGGTGAGTGGCAGAACAAAGTTGCTCGTCGGAATATTCGTATTCGAAATGATCGTTGATAAAAATTAACGATGTTTTTATTATTAATTATAATTTAATAATAATAATATTAGTTTCATTATTATCATTAATCATAATTTGATTATATTGAATTAATTCATATAGAATAAAATTACTAATAATAAAAATAGGGCTATTACATTTTTATGAAAATATTATATTTGATGATTTTTATTAGGTGACACCTAACGTGTTAATAATAATATTAATTATTTCTCCGAATTAAGAAATGTTATATTTTTGAGAAAAAAATATATAGCTATAGATATAGCACAGTTTAGAGCGTTAAATTTGCGATCGCAAAATTCAGAGCAGTCAATTATTATTATTTTATTACGCAGTCATTTTTATTTGGCGCGCTCGGCAAAATTCAGAGCAATGTCAATGCCCGACGAATAAAAATGACTGCGTAATATAATAATAATAATTGACTGCTCTGAATTTTCCAATCCCAAATGTAACACGCCCTAAACTGTGCTATATCTACGGCTAGGGCGGAGAGTGGGCGGCTCCAACGCTTCTCGGCGCGCTCTGATTGGATCAACTTTAAATATTCATATCTCGTAAACTATTAAAAATATCCCCAATGTATATTTGCAACTTTTGTTTCTAATGATCTCATCTGCACCAAAATCCCGTTTGAGAAACCTTACGGAATTCACCCTGTATATAATTTTTTCCATAGGTACCAATTCAAGCTGCTCATTTGTACGACGCCGTTATGATTTACGCCAGAGCGGCGACCGAGCTCTTAAAAATTCATCAGAATCCACGAAACGGTTCGGCGATTAAAGAACGAATACGAAATCGAAGTTATCACTCGATTCAGGGTTACGACGTGAGTTTATAAAAATTTCCACAATTTTCGGTTTTTCCGTAAGTAAATTTAATTTAACGTCAGAAAATCATTCAGGTGTTCATAGACGAGAACGGCGATGCCGAGGCTAATTTTACGGTGGTGACATTGCTCGAGGATTCTGCGACGTCGAATGGAACTAACAAACTCTCGATGCAACCGGTTGGATATTTTCATTACAACGAAACTGGCTCCAGAGTTTTGCCAATTTTCAAATATACCGATTCTCTCAGAGGTGAGCTAACACAACGGTCGTAATAATTATGTTCTAGCACGAATCAATAAATTCTTCAATTGGCAATTAATTCAATCGATGGAAAGATTTTTCAACCGTTACCAATTTCAATTTATAAGACAATCTTTTTTATTATAATTTTTGTAATAAGAAAAAGCTATCCAAGAATCTGTTTGAGGATTAAAAAATCATGAATGAAAAATATTTTTAATACTCGTATCGATATTTTTATATTTTATTTTGAATAATTGAAAATGTGAAAATATCATCGTTCACTAGCTTATTCGTTGTGTAATCGATTTGCATTTTATAAATTATTTACTCGTACCATTTTTTGTTATCCTAATATTAATCGTTTTTATCAATTTTGAGATAACTCACGAAACGAATATTCTATTTTCAACGTTCATAACGCTTTTATTATAAATTTCATCGATTAAAATGTTTTAAATTCAATCAAGTTGATGAATCAAATTCACAAATTTAGGTTGTATTTAAATTTTGCTAAAAAAATTGAATTTAGGGGCAAAATAAATGTCGAGGGGGAAGTTCATTTTTTAATTCGGCGAGATTTACAGGGATCGAATGGGTGGGAAATGGACCACCGCAAGCCGAGCCAACTTGTGACTTTCCTGGGGACACATTGTGCGAAGAAAACGCTGATCCCGACAGATTATGGAGAAAAATAAATGACTTTAGTGATTGGAGACTGCATGTAGCGCTCGCAGCGATCGTGGGAATGGCCGTCATATCGGCTACCTTTGCTTTCAAGTACGCTCAGTTATCATAATTTTGATTTATTTAAAAAATTAATAATCGTCTACGTGAGATTTCTTTGATCAATTAATATGTAAATACTATATATAAATTGATCGATTATATCGATGATTAATATTGATTTGATATCAATTTCTGTGAACACCCAGATATTTTTATTGGTATCGATATCGATCGATTTTATCGAAAAACAATATTGATCCGATTGATTTTATTTTTAATTAAAATTGCTGCTGATTCGTTGATTTTTATTTGGGCATGAAAACTTTTGTCGATTTGGAATGAAAATCCACATTAATTCGATCGAGTTTATCCGTATTGATATTTAGTAATAATTATTGATTTTTTTAGACACTACAGATACGAGCAAAAACTAGCGTGTATTTTATGGAGAATCGAGCTGAACAATCTAACAATGTTGCAAGACGAGCCGGGCGATTTACAATCGAATAATGGAAAAAATTCCGTAAATATTATGATTTTATCGAGTCAAATATCAAAACTTCAACTTGTATGCGTTTTAGTCAAAAAGTAACAAAGTCTCAAAATTTTCAGCGTTTCGAGACTTACGGTTGTACGAATCGTACGTACACACACGTCGCTCTTTATCGAGAAAATTTGGTCGCCGTAAAGCCGGTGTATAAAAAGACAATGGATTTGACAAGATCGATACGTAAAGAACTGAAGCAAATTCGGGAAGTTCGACACGAGAATCTAATCGCGTTTATGGGCGCTGTTGTTGAACCAGGGGCTATATTTATCGTGACGACCTACTGTGCGCGTGGATCCCTTCAGGATGTTTTACGAAACAACAATCTTCGTCTTGACACTATGTTCGTGTCGTCTCTGATCGGAGATTTGCTCAGGGTGAGTTGGCGTCGGATTTTTTAAATCAACTAGAATTCCTTCGATACGTAATGACTTTGGGACACCAATTAAATTACATTAAATTACTTTGAATCCAGAGAATCGAAAAACCATTCGACTTTAAATTAGAAATAAAGATTCAACGCTCTATAAGAATTCGATTGAACTGCATAAAGGATCGATTGAATTTTATCATAATTTAGTAGCAAAGATATCATCTTGGTTCAAAGTTATGTTCGATGATTTATTAATTTTATAATTATTGTTTAATTTCTTCGTCAGGGCATGATTTATTTACACGACAGCGAGATAGGCTGGCACGGAAATCTGACAAGTACCAATTGCCTCGTGGACAGCAGATGGATATTACAAGTATCGGACTTTGGCCTTCACGAGTTCAAGGCTGGACAGGAGGAGCCTAATCGCGAAGCTAAGCAGCAAAACAGGATGCTGTACAGAGCACCAGAATTACTTCGTAATCCTTTGGCTTGTCAAAAGGGAACGCAGAAAGGCGATGTTTACAGGTCCTAAGAATGATCAATAAAAATTTGGGCTCGTCACCGTTACGATGAATAAAAATCGCTCACTTCATTTTCATGAAAATCAGCCTCGGTCTCATCCTGTACGAGACGATGACTCGTCGCGATCCTTGGCAGGACACTAACGCGAGTCCGATCGACATCGTACAAGAAATTCGTAGTGGCGAATTGCTTCGACCTGATCTAGGAAGACTCAAGGCAGTTTCGGAATACGTGAGAAAATGTATTGCCTCGTGCTGGCAGGAAGAGCCAGATAGACGTCCGGACATGAAACTCGTCGCAGTTATTCTGAAACCAATGCAATCGGGATTGTATGTTTAATAATTATAATAATTTGAATTAATATTATTTATATTATTATTTTCGAGTAGGAAGATTTTTTTTAAATGTGACAATTTATCTGTTTTACCAGGAAATCGAATATTTTCGATAATATGCTGGCTATGATGCAAAAATACACGTGCAATCTCGAGGATCTCGTACAGGAAAGAACGAACGAGCTCATGGAGGAGAAGGAAAAAATTGGCACACTTCTTCATCGTATGTTTCCAAGGTTTGCTGGCTGGACTTGTTTCCATTTTTTTGTTCTGGTGCAGTTGTAATTGTAGAGCGATAACGTGATTTAAGAAACCTAGACAAAAAGAAAAAACAATGAAATTCGTTAAACACATATTTTCCAAATTCGAAACCAGTTTTTTTCTATTAATTATTTACGATTAATTGGAAAATTGCGTTTAAATAGTTTTTTTAATTCATTGCAAATGAAAGTCATATTAATCATTATTATCTATGTAAGCACTGTGAATATCGTTGTTGCATATTTTAGTAATTATTATAACATAAAGGGATAAAAATGAATCGTTTAATTTCAGAACCGTCGCTGAATCGTTAATACGCGGTGAACCGGTAGAGGCTGAGAGTTTTGATTCCGTAACGATACTCTTCAGCGATATCGTCGGTTTCACCGAGCTTGCGGCAAACAGTACACCACTTCAAGTCGTCACGTTACTCAACGAGTTGTACACGTACTGCGACTATATTATATCACATTACGACGTTTACAAGGTAATATAAAACGTTCTGTAAAGAACGATCGATTACGCGAGATCGAAAATGTATAAAATTAATTGTAAGTAAAATATGACGGAGGAAGTTTTTTGCTTTGCGTCGAGGAGAATATTCAGAATTTTAGAATAGAATTCCTTTTTGATATTCCTCAGGTGGAGACAATAGGCGATGCTTACATGGTCGTTTCCGGTCTTCCAATAAAGAACGGTGACAATCACGCCGGTGAAATCGCGTCCATGGCTCTGCATCTTCTGAGACAAATTGGAAGGTTCGAGCTACCTCACAAGCCCGGCGAAGGTCTACAGATTCGTATTGGAATTCATTCTGGTAAGTATAAAAATCGAATAAATAATTCATCATTATTATTACCGTTATAATTCAAATTCTTCAGGTCAATGCGTTGCCGGTGTCGTTGGATTGAGAATGCCACGTTATTGTCTCTTCGGTGATACCGTGAATACAGCATCGAGAATGGAGTCCACAGGTTTACCTCTCAAAATTCATATGTCCGAGGAAACTTGGAAATTGCTTCAAAAACTCGGCGGGTACGAGGCCGAGGAACGTGGTATCATTCATATCAAGGTATGTTACGTTTTATCGAAAACGTTTCGTCGATGCAAGTAGGAATGAATAATATATAAAATATTAAAATGTATGACGAAAAATTAATTACCGTGCCAAATGAGCGTGAATTATTTTTTTGAATCTTATAACTCAAATTTCCAGCCTATTAAGGCAGGATCCTGCTTTAGGAGGCCTAAAAGAAGCGTTTTTTGAGGAATTTTTTTTGGGCAGAAAAGAATAGGCTTGTCTAAGCGAACTTTTGAGAATATTTTAATGCATATTTGAACATGATAAACAAATTTTTTTTGGAGAAAAATATCGAAATGCAGTCGATTTTTATGAACATTTGTTCAGCACTTTGCAAGTGCAGTCTCCAATCGGCGTACAAGATGGAGCTCGCAATTTTCGTCTTAAACAAAAAACCAAAGAAAACTTTAATTTTCATATATCTTTCTTCTAGGTGAACAACGAAAAACCTCAAAAATTGTGAAACTAAAATTTTTTCGCAAGTTTGAAAAAAAGTGCTTTTTGCACGAAAAAAAATCATTTCAACTTGCTAAAAAAGTTGTTTAGAATTTTTTTATCGTGAATCTTTTTAGTTCAAATAGAAGTGAATACAAAACTAAAGCTAACAAGCCTTGGTTCGTTTTGATTGGTCGTCTAGTTTTCTTGCAATCATGCAATACTGTGAATGAGCTTCTATAACTTTACATACATATTCTTAGATATACTAGGAATAGATTTAAGGAATAAAAAAAAATCGATTTTTTTATGCTTCTAAAGCAGGATCCTGCCTTAACCATTGGTTCGACGTAAAATCATTTTAAATCGTTTTTTCGCAGTACCTTTGGAGACAATTTGCCTGCAAAAGAAAAAATAAACGAAATTATAAGTCTGAGAACGGAAATATTTAGTAAAATTTTATTTTTTCAGGGCAAAGGAGATATGAAGACTTATTGGTTGACGGGGGAAGATCCTCTTCGTCGGCAGAAGCGAATGTACGATTCCGCGACGCATTTACATCACTCCCACTTTGGCTCGTCCTACTCGCTTCTGCTAAATTCGACGGAAAGTCCAGCGGCTTCCGTGCACGAGCATAATTTTCACGAGCTTCTCGGAGTCAGAGGCCTCTCCTGAATTTCCACGTTCTAGTCTTTTGTGTACATTTGACTCGGGAACAATAAATCAATGTTTTGAAATTGGTGAAATTATACGCTATTATTTTTCCACGAGCATTCCGATCGTATCGAATCTTTGTATCTATGACCGATCGCAGGAGTCCACGAGGCTACAAGGTCGTCGTGGTTGGTTCGTATCGGAGCAAAGAACGATTATAATTTCACATGGTCGACAGCTTGCTGGATGATTGCGTAATCTTCGTCTCGCGCTTTCGTGGCCTCGAATTGGAACGTTCAATGCCATGGTCGAGGCTTTCTCAATTAACTTAATTGTAGTTAAATGAACCTGGCAAAATTACACGAAAATATTACCAGCGAAAAGAATCGATATTATGAAGGAAAGAAAAAAAAAGAAAGAAAAACTGCCGAAAAAATTAGAAATAAGAACAAAAAATAGCTGCATCATTTTTCGTCCTTCATAATAATTTAATCATCATTAACTGAAAAAATCTCGACTTATTTTTTTACAAATTAGAATGAATTTTTTTCCATTAAATAAAATAATTCAGCAGAAACCTCTATGTTCTTTGTCTCGGTTCAATTTCCTATCTGTAATACGATCGTGAAATCGTAGAATATGCCGAGAAGTCAAAAAATGTTGGTCGATCATTTCTATTAGAGAATAAAGGTGGCGAAAATTGTCCAAACCGTGCGCATGTTGAATTTTTAAACAGTTTGATTCTCGAGACACTCAATAATACGATTAACACCCGGCTATTCCTCCGGACGATCTATTTATTCTTCGCTCTATTTTTCCTTCCTTCCTCGAACACTTCTCGCGTTACTCTCAGTCACGAATGGCATTTAATCTTTCGTACACGCGCGACACGCGCGAATACCTGCGTCATTTTCTCACCCAAGTTTTGCTCGAGATCGTGTCCATCATTCTTCATCCGGGATTCTTCGTCTTCGAGCTGCAAAATAATTGCGGTTTGGACGTAAAGATCTCTCGGCGATAAACGCGTATATATAAATGTACGTAAGTACGCGAACCTCGTGTTTTTTTCTTACATCACCGCGATTGTTGTTCGTCTTCTTCGAAACATCATAAATTCACGACACATCGTCGACCAGTTCCGCAATGTTGAAAAACGAAATCGAGCCTGTACAAATAAAGCCCGAGGATACTTTGCATAATTTGAGTAACGATTTCTCGAACTCACCTGAAGGAATTGAGAAAAAAGTAACGGTGGTTATCCCCGAATTAAATGGAAAGAGAACGTTTTTGTTACCTCAAAATACCAAAAAAAAAAAAAAAACGTTCGCCGCTGAAAAATAAATAAGAGTATTTGAAAAATAAAGTACGATGCTCGAGAATGAAACAAAACGTAACTGCTAAATATTTCTTCCATTCGTCATTTATCTTACCAGTGTCTCGTACGATCGGTCGAAAAATGTAATCGCTACTTCGTACACCCCACCACGTTTGCTAGTCCGCGAGACGTTAAACGACTATAGTCGTACACGTTACGTTTAGTCGGACCGTGTCTCGTCAAGGAAGTTCACACGTTATACTACCAGAGACAGAGAGAGAGAGAGAGAGAGAAAGAGAAGGTCCCATCAAAGATTTGACTCGTAATGTGCAGTTTGAGTCCACCAGCAGTGACAAGCGTAGGTAGACTTCGAGAACGAGGCCCCGCGAGTGTCCGAGCTCAGATTTCCGTCTCCAATTTGCAACACGCGCCACGCTACTGCGGCAACGAGATCGTCAGAGAAAAAAGCGGGAACGATCATCGGCGCGTTTAATCACGCGGCGAATACGCGTTGTCCTTTTTTTATTTTGTTATTTTGTAATTTTTCTATCGCTATCGTCTATTTTCACGTTGGACGCGGATGGGTTCGTCGGTTGTTCACATTTTCTTCTATCTCGGTTTCTTCGTCGCGCGACATCTTCAATTGGATCCATTCCGCGAAGGATTTCCTGCTCACGAGCGACGTTGAACGAAACAATGTGTCGACGATTTTGGATAGTCATCGTTCGTTTTAACATCATCGTTTAATCGCAGGTACGTTCTTTCTTTTTCTGTTTATTTTATTTTGCCACTGTGATTCCCCTTTAAGCACATCTGCAAAAAACAAACGAGGATAATCGTGTTAGTATGAAGGTATTTTTCTGAGATAGTCGGTTCTTTCAATCTCGAGCGTCGCGGTGACTCGAGGAATAAATCATCGCGATCGAGAAATGAGTAGAATAAATAATAGTATACTTGTTAAAATAAAATCGATATTGTTATTGCGATGATGATTATTATTATTTTAAATAGCAAAACAATCCGGGCAAAATTACAAAACGGCCATTTAAATATTCGGAGTTAGCGTTTTACATTTCCATAAAATAAACACAGGAAAGAACGAAGAATAGTATTTGTTAAAGCACAAAATAGCAATTACTATTGTTATTTATTTATTTATTATTAATTATTATTATTATTATTATGTGAAGGATAGAACCACAGTAGAAAAAACAAAGCCTCAAGATTTTTATTTTAATTCCCTTTAATTTTTCAAAGTGCACAATTTTACAGTTTCTGGCTCGATTTTGGAAAATTTCTTCCGGACGATTTGTCCAAATTGCAATTTGCACGAAACAAACGTAATAAAAATCCTTACGATCTACCAATTCGTTAATCCAGTCCATTTCTAGATACGGAAATTGTGAATCGTGGCTTTGATCGAGACTCGATAACCGGCAATAAAAAAAAGGAGTCAGTCAGGCACCGGGTGACCGTCCTCCGGAAGTTCAATGCCGGGGGGTGCCGGTCGTTCGAGAGAGGCTCGCGCGGCTATATAAGCGTGTCGATTGACCGATCTCGACATTGATACGTGTTAATTTGTCAGGGCAACCTCTCTCGTATAGTTTCGCCATACCAGAAGGTCAAGAAAAAAAAACCGGTTTCGTACCAACGAGCGGACTGAAATATCGACGTGCGTATACATATATATATAAACGACTTATGTAAAAGTCATCGGGCAATCGAGGTCGTTACAAGAGGCATACGCGGAACCAACGATCTTCAAAACAGAAGCATTGTTGCAAAACGAATCTCGTACTTGCATTCGTGCATATTCTCGAAATCCTTTGATTCGTCGTATCCAGTCAATTTCAATAGTTTCATCGAACATCCGGATTGTTATCGTCCCTTTCTTATATTCGATTTTTGAAAATGAAAAAGAAGGATATTCTTTATTTTTATTTTTGTGATTGTGTGAAAATAAAAATTTAATTGATAAAATTGTTTAATTTTCAGATGATTCAGGGTTTTTTGGGATACGAGCGAGGATCGAAGTCGTAGCGATAATGGCGGGTATAAATTTTAAAAGGATAGCGAGAAGAAGGGTTCCTATAGCGAGATGGTTACCGTCTTACACAGGAGTCGACGCTCTCGGTGATCTCGTGGCTGGTTTAACAGTCGGCCTTACTCTCATTCCACAAGTGAGTTTTGCATTTCGCGGAAAATAAAAAATGTCGTTCTTAATGACGATTTATATTTGTTAGTAATTATTCAACGACGAATTATAAATTGTGCGGATATTCTGAGGAAAAATCGATTTTAATAGATAAAAGAAATATTTGGTATAAAAGTAATTCGTTTAAGAACGAAAAATTATGAAAAAAAAGAAACTGGAATTTGACTAATTATTCGTGGAGTTATGAGCATTTCGAAACAATTATTTGTCCAAAAAGGTAATTTTTCAAAAATTTGTAAATCTTGAATGGCTTGAGAAATAAAATTGAAAAAAATCATGGATTTTTTGGACCCGACCGGGTCTTAAAGAAAAGAAATTTTCAAAAAAATCGGAGCTGCAAAAGTTCCAAGTTGTAGGATTTGGCGTGGAGACTTTTATAACAAGCAAAATGAAATTTTATTGAAAAAACAGTTTACAACATAAATAATGTAACTATTCAATAATATTCTCTAAAATTTTTATCAAAAACTATTCAAAATGGCCGACGTGGCAGAATTTCTCCTAAAGCGTCTTTTTGAAAAAATTATTTGAGGTACCAACAAAATTTCCGGAATCTATCACCAAAAAAAAATTCTGTTAAATTAGATAAATAAAACTAGTCTTTAACATAGCTGATTTTTTTTCGAAGTAAAGAATAAGAATTCGGTCGATCAAATGAATAATAATTTATTTTAAGAAAAAAGTCAGAAGACGAATTCAAAAAATCCCTGTGATAACAACTAGATAATAATACGATAATTAGTGGTAAAAATTTTCATTCATCTCGGATCAATAGTTTTGTAAATATTTCTGTTTACGATTATAAAAACATTGTTTCGAGAAAATTGCGTTCACAATTTACAAAGAATCGTCCACTCATACTCCCGACTTGCGTTGTTTGCTCCGGAGCGTATACTTCCTTTGAGCTACAACTTTATCGTTTCATAATATTTCATACGAAATTTTCCCAGAATATTCTGGAAAAATGTAGACTAAAATAAAATCGAAAAATTGCCAATATCGAATTTCTCAATTTCCGTAACCCTTTAGTAAAAACGAAAAAATAAGAATTTCCAATCGTAATTAATTTTTGATTATCAATCGTTAATTTGTATAATTGTATAAAATATGATAAATTCGACGATAGGCAATAGCGTACGCGAGTTTGGCTGGTCTAAGTCCTCAGTACGGTCTCTACAGTTCATTCGCCGGAAGTCTAGTCTACATAGTGTTCGGAACATGCCGCGAGGTCAACATCGGACCAACCGCCTTGATATCGCTTCTGACTTTTACATACGCGAGGTACGATCAATTTTTTTTTACTATTGTACAAAAGGAGATTGTTTAGTTCTTGAATTACAGTCCGAACTCCTCGAAATTGATAGTTGTCGTAATCATTGGCACGAAGTTATATGCACAAAGAGATCGCCGCGCTTCATAACCAACACAAATGTTCTAGGCCAATTGAGCGTACAATTACCTGCTATCAAATGTCTGATTAACTGATCTTAACATGTAGAGAGCGGTATGAATAAAGCGACCAGAGCATAAGCACCATACGTAGAAGGTGAACGGCCCGGTTATGAATTTATTCGACCAGGGACAATCAACAATGTGGCAATAACGAACTTTTAACAATAGATGGAAACAGCTTTTTCATTTCTTCAAGTCGTAATGGTAAATGGTAGAGAGAAGTTTTTTTTTTTTATGTATTTTTCCGTTTTTATTTGTTCATTCGATCGAGAAGATATTTTTCTGCGTTCGGGAATATTGATAGATCGAATGGCAAAATTTCTCGTACGTTATGATTAATCGTGGCTCTATTTATGTTTTTGTAAGTTTTTTAGGTCAGAAATGGGAAAATGGGGAAATTTAGTTTTTTTTTTTACATTCAGACAGCGAAAACCTTCAAAATTGAGAATGGGAATGTGATGTTCGCCATCTGTGGGCGATTCTCGTACCATTATGAAGATCGTGATTGTATCTATGTTTTTTTCTTATTTTGTCGGTTAAAAGTCCACGAAAACCGGATTTTACACTTTTTTCCGACTTCTAATCGATAAATTTTGAAAAATCATGAACCACTACGTGATAATCGATATCTGCGATACTTTAGTAATTAAAAGGTAATTGTGTCGAGTCATTTTGGTATTCAAGTGTTTCGTTGTAAGCTGAGTATTTTTGATTCGTTACCGAATATCGCGGATTCGAAATAACACAACGAAGAACAACGTAATCGAGTGGAGTCTCTAGTTGGATGTTCTCTGTTTACAGAGGAATTCCCGAATACGCGGCACTCCTATGTTTCCTATCAGGATGCGTTACGATACTGCTTGGAATTCTGAGACTTGGTTTTCTAGTTGAATTCGTATCCACGCCTGTCGTATCTGGTTTCACATCAGCAGCGAGTATAATAATAGCTTGCAGTCAGATCAAAGGTTTGCTGGGTATTAAAATCAACGGCGATAGATTCGTAGAGATATGGAAGGAACTTTACGAAAATATAAACAAATCGCGAATGCCGGATTTGATACTTTCCTGCTGTTGTATAATAGTACTTCTCGTTTTAAAGGTACACAAAGCATTATATATCATTATTCTGTCATTGTTATTATTATGAGAAATTAACGAAACGTTCGATTGCAATGTTTCTTTAATATAACCTTGATTTTGTGTTTATAACCTTGATTCGTGATTGATCATCGATCAGAGTTTGAAGGATCTAAAAATATCGAACGTCGCGACAAAAAAGGTTTTCTGGTTCCTCGGCATTGGAAGAAACGCCGTTGTCGTAATAATATGCGCTGGATTCTCATACTATTACGAGATATACGTGTCAGGTGGAGCGCCATTTTTACTTACCGGACACATCGAGAAGGGCTTCCCGCCTGTCGAACCACCGGCCTTTTCCATCGTGCAAGGAAACACTACAATTACATTCACGGAAATGATGTCGAATCTCGGCACTGGTATATTAATCGTACCGCTCGTTTCTCTCATCGGAAATGTCGCCATCGCAAAAGCTTTTTGTGAGTAAACAGAGACGAACACAATTGCACACGCACCACACGATGTTTACATTGCAAAGCGGAAGACGCTGCATTGGTCACTGGCGCGACTCGCGGTTATTAAGCGAACTAAAGAAAATGGCCAAACTGTCAAAATATTTTGGGATAAATTTGCAAATACTCGGCATGTAACGTAAAATTTGAAAAATAGAAAGAAAGTACGAATGTACTTATCATTCTGCTTATTATATCACAAAAATTGTTAAACGTCAATTCTAAATGTTGAAGAATATCGGGCGCGACCTAACCACTAAAACTCGGTGGCCAATCGCAGAAAGGCCATTTTTATCATGACCTTCATTGTCTCCATTCTCATAATACATTGCACTTGATCGAACGCAAACACACAATGAATAACACACTTAGGATTCCTTGTAATGTTAAAAACGATGATTGAAGCACGAGGTCAGACACTGGACGCGACACAAGAAATGCTGACACTGGGCGTATGCAACGTTCTCGGTTCTTTCTTCCATTCGATGCCGGTTACAGGATCATTCTCGAGGAGCGCTGTCAACAATGCATCAGGCGTTAAAACACCCATGGGCGGGCTTTACACAGGTATTCAAATTTCCTAGAGGATTATTTATATCAGCGATATCAGTTAATCCATTAATTTATCAATGAATAATTAAATTACGATTATTAACAAAAATATATATCTAGGCACCGTAACACGGTACAAAAATAATTGAAAAATTCTGCAATTATGAATCCTACATATGTGCAAGCATTAGAGACGTTAAAAAAATAACATCTTTTTTTCGACTTACTTAGTCAGCGAGAATCTGAAATTTTACGCGTCAATTTTTTGTAAATTCAAACGTAATCGAACAAAACCTGGCTATGACACATTTTACTGTAGTAAAGTATCCGATTCTTGATGAGTAAGTGAATCTAAATAAAAGTGTCTTTTTCAACCAGTCTAATATACATAAATTGCCTAATTAAAATCACTACATCGATTATTGCATTAAATTATGTATGCATCATGAACTTTTATATGTCAAACGTTGCCAAATTTGCAAGGTCTCTTGGTAATATTGGCTCTGACGCTCTTGACACCATATTTTTATTACATCCCAAGAGCAACGTTGAGCTCGGTTATTATATGTGCGGTCATCTATATGGTCGAGATTAGTATTCTTCGGCCCATCTGGAAATGTTCGAGTGAGTAATCATCGCCACATCTTACGTCAAGCAAATGCATTTTAAAATCTATTTGTGCGACGTTTTATCATTATTTTATTCAAATTTATGTAGGACGAGATGTTCTACCCGCGTTGGTTACCTTTCTCGCTTGTCTCTTCGCTGGTGTTGAGCTAGGTATTTTAATAGGTGTCGCTGTCGATCTTGTAATTCTCGTGTACTTCAATGCTCGTCCAAAAATTCACATCGAATACAGAACCGTAAGAAAAATTAATAATTATATTTACGATTCGAAGCATCTTTATAAATTCATCGATAAATTAATTATCTTATTGATGAAATTAAACAAAGTGTTTCAAACATTAAAATCAATTAATTCATTTTATTGAAGAATATTGATTGTTCAATTTTATAAATTATTCCAGACCGCAGCAGCTTGTTATATATTGGTGAGGCCAAGCGCTGGTCTACAGTTTCCGGCTGTGAATTATCTAAAGACTCACATGACGGAAAGTTTGACCGAAAAACGTCACGATAGTCACAAAAATTTCGTCGATTCTCCAAAAGTCGTATTAGACTGCAAACACATAGATAGAATTGATTTCACAGCGTTACAAGTGAGAAACTTCGTAATCCTATTTGCCATTAAACACGAACGATAAAACCAAACACCAAGGTGCGTCTCGTTATCGAAATTATTTATTTTCCTGCAGGGTCTGAGCCAAGTTATCGATGAACTCAAAAGGGGCAACGGTCATCTGATAATTCTCAATCCTACCGACGGAATTTCCCAAAACTTGCGAGAATTCGTCAAGGACACAATTCTAACGGCTCACTCGGACTTGGAACTCGTGACGATATTGAAAGAGCTCGAACGCTCGAAAACAAATGGAAATACAAAAATCCTCGATATTTCAACGATCGAAAGAACGAAACAATTGGATAACGCCAGTACCGATCTTTGAACATCGATAAAAAACGAAATTCCAGCCAGATGACACGAGAATAATTTTCATACGAGATAACTTTATTAATGAAAAAATAATAATAATAATACATTTTTTGTTTGTTCAGTATTTTATAAACTCGTGTAAGTCTCTTTCTCGTAGTAATAATGTACGTTATGCCTGCGCATTAAAATATATATTTCGTCTTCTCTAGTACCGTCTCAACTATATTTATTTCTTTAATATACTCTCGTTAGATCACTCGTGGTTTCTTTGGCTTTCCACATTTGCCAGTCGAGCAAATTACTCAGGAACGAATTGTTTGTTTGTTTTTTTTTTTTTTCTTTTTTAACATCCAGTAATGAGAATAATCGAATCGAAAGTCGAAATGAAAACTTTGTGAATTATCGCGTTAGAAATCGGCACGCTAATATTCGAGGTTTCATCCTGTTTGCAACGTTAATTCTTAAGAAATATTTGTAAATTATGAAAATCGTTATGATTGCTTGTCGCAATTTGGTGTTTCGCTTTTATCGTACTTATCGTACATTACCGATTATCGATCGAGTACGTTACGATTATCGATCAAATGCGATTACTACGGTCGATAAAAACGACAAGATTCAAATTCACTCGACTATCGTACGAATGATAAATTTCTCAGTCTGGAATGTCGTAAGTTTTATAGGAACCCTGTATATAGGCACTTAGGCACAAGTCTCTATCTTCTCGAAGTTAGAAATAACGTTTAAGTAATAAAAAATAAAAAAATGGAAAAAATGGAAAAAAAGAAGAACGCTTAAAAACTAAATTGCCACAATCTTTGTCCGAAGTAAGGCAAAGTTAACGGCTGAGCATCTCATTATTTTTGGTGAAGCCTTCCTCTACCCCGTGGACCACTCGGCATTTGCGGATTTTCGGCCACACAAGGTTCAAAATTCTTTTCGACGATGTACCTGCTGCTGACCTCGCAATTCGCGTTATATCTTCTTGGATTTGTCGAAGCTCTGTTCATCGTTTGACTCGGGATTGAATTTTCCTGATTTGGATAGAATCTCGGAATATTATCATTGTTGCTCGTCCCGTATTGCCCAGATCTTTGAGAAATCGTGGAATATTGTCCATTCTTATCGATAGATTGATCAAAACTTCCCTCCTGATTCCGCATATCCGTGAAAACCGGAAATTTATCGATAAATCGTCTCAAATTACTCGCCGCTTCGTCGTATCGAGCTTGTGGTACATTCTGTTGCACGTTTCTCGGTATATTAGCAGTTACGGAATGCGAAGGATCAAGGTCCTTGGAATATTGTAAATGTGTCGCGTTGACAATATTGCCCGAGTTATCCACGACGAGAATCGTGTGCGTTGGCGATGGGAGAAAATTCTCGTTGGACGCGTTAATTTCTGGCCAACAGGATGGCGCATGAAATTTTATGGCGT
This sequence comes from Netelia inedita, assembly GCA_964017225.1. Lineage (NCBI taxonomy): Eukaryota > Metazoa > Arthropoda > Insecta > Hymenoptera > Ichneumonidae > Netelia > Netelia inedita. The sequence goes on from OZ024922.1 coordinate 15,371,962, forward strand.
TCAGACAATGGGGATCGTGAGCACAACATTCGCGAGCTTTTTTCTCCATCAAGAGTCTATAGAGCGATGGCTCGTTACGCTGTGCGTTAAAACTTTCCTCAACTTTGTGACAAAGAAGACACCGTGGAGACGAAGGATATTCCATATTGGGTAATTTTCGCAACGCGCGGTAAAAATCCGTAAATGATTTCGGTGTTTCGGTCGTGTGAAAATCGTTTACATTTGGATCACCGTAGTACATTTTCATAGAGTTTGCATCGAATTTCATCGTGTCAGACGTAACTTCCGATGGGAAGAGCGGCATGGAACGATCTTCCTTTATTTCCGGTGAATGATTGAATCTTGATTTAAAATCCATCAAACTCGGAAGTTTCGAATCTCGTTTATCGTTACAAAAATCGCCAGAATCTTTAATATTCTTTCGTACATTTTTAACGCCGTACTCGACTTCTTTGAGCATCGAATTTTTAACGACGCGATTGTTCATTGGTGTACGAAACTCCGACTTAGTCGTTACTCTCGACTGTTTCTCCACTTTTGGAACGTTTCCGTCTTGAGATAATTTTTCCTGCGAAGATTCGCGTCTGTTGACCCGATCCTTGGCAATAGCGTGAAACTGGTGCGAGAACGAAGAATAATTCTCCGATTTGCCGCCTTCTTTCGTACAAGGCAAGGATCCTTCTTCGTACGAATTCTTCATGGACGGTTTACCCTGCGAATAATTCGCGTTTTTATTAATCTTACGATTCGACGAATCAACTTTATTCGCATTTTCTTCTGGAAAATACTGCGCTTCGTTGGCTCGCGGACTATTTTTCGCAAGCTGTTGGTTCATGTATATTTGTTCTTTTTTTCGAGCACCTACACCCATGAACATTCGTCTTTCGTTCAATCCATCGATTCTACCATACTTGTCGATGAAATTCGGTTTTATCGCTGGTTCGGGCGATTCAACGACAGACTTTGCCGAATTCTCCGTTTCTTGAATCTTGTCCTCGTTATTATTGCGAGATATTCGAGCTGTTATGCAACGACCTTTGGATTTAATTTTATCCTCGTCATGGATTCTCGAACTTGATGCTTCTTCTTCGACATAAAGGTTGTTGTTGACCTCCAAAATTTGCCGATTTTCTTCATCATTCTCGGGTGGAAGATTTTTTCGGACGTTATCCCTGAAATGGGAACGAAAAATTGTTACGAGTGCGATAAAATAACTTTGGCGTTAATATTTTCGTTATAAAATACATCTTTGGACAAAATTATTGGGCGATTAATGAGCGTATTACCAAGAACATTCGTCTTTGAATTTTTCTTTCGTTTCGTCGACTCGCTCGTCGGAATTTTCGTTCAGGGCGTCCGTTATTTCTTTTCTCGTCTCCGCTATTCGCATACTTTCTTCCAGCGCCAACATCATCTGTTCCTCTTCGCTCAATACGATATTAACTTTGGAGTTTGTATTGGCGAAGAGCGACGCGGCGGCGTTTACCTCCGTCGACCAGGCGTTCTTCTTTGTAGCGGCGAGCGAGGGATTCGCGTAGGTTTTATTTCGATCGTCCATTGGGAGAGATTTTCTTTCTTTGGGAGTTTTGTTATTTTTATTGGTAGCGTTTCTCGTTGTGCCATTCCACGACGCGCCGAAATTGTCCGTCGCTTCGCGAGTACTGCGAATGGAGAAAAAATATTTTTATTACTTTGAATATTTTTGTTTCGTCGATTTTTGAAATTATCGTTGAACTATGAGGGAATGAAATAATCATCGAACGAAGATTCAATCGAGAAAAAGTACAAGAATTTAGAAGATAAAGAATAATGAAAAAGCAACAACGGAACATACTAATCCGTTGTTGAATGTTTGAGCCATGGCAGATTATGAAGTTGGTTAATAATTTGTTCTGCCGCGTTCTTGTGTTCTCTAATCACGTTCTTGTCTTCCAAAACCATTGTGTTTGTCGCTCTATCTTTCTCTACCTATTTTACACACAAGTCGAAGATTTGAAACTCGAGGGTTATGTTTGGCAGTTAAGGCAATCTTATTTACGACGAAAGATCGTATCGCGTAACTGCGCAACAACTAAGGACGAAAGGACAAAGGCTTGGCACACGCAAACGTTCAAAACACTTACTTTATAGAAGCGCGTCAGTCATTGGCAATAATACAGGAAAATCACAAATTTCTTACGAAGATCACGGGTCGCAATAATCGAGCGTGGAACGGGGGAAAATGTGCTAAATTACGTACGACAAAGGATAAATGAAAAGACCGGGTGTCGCATGCAAGCGTGATGACGTTCGAGACACTCTACTATAAGACCGAATTCTTAAATTACTCGCGTGATAGCGTACAAAGGCACGCACGGGGACTATCTAGACCGGTTCGTGACTTCTGCGCATGCTCAGTACTGGGATGTGAGAACTGTACCGGTACGAATACTACATGCATAAAACGAGAGGGAGGACGGAACTCGAATCTACACTACGATAGCTTACGATTCGTATATCACTATTCCTACGAACTATGCCCATATACGTAACTAACACAATAATCCAATAACTTATGTGAATATTGTACATCGTCGCCTATATAGATTGATCGTACCGCTACAAGAGTGGGGCGCAGGGTCGCATAGTGACCAACCAGCAGAGCCACCAACATCTATGGCAGGAATGTGAATTAAAATGGGGAGCTGTAGCAATGGGAGAATTTTTGGCGTATCAGTCAACGGTGGTTGGCCCGACCGACCGGTAGTCCTGTCTTTTGCGTATGAAACAGTCGTTAATCTCGAATGTCTCACTTCCGTATCCGTATATTCTGAAATACATCGCGACTTTGTTACATTTCTCCTGTTCACAATTGCAAAAACATGGAGTGACGTTAGTTAATGACTATTCGCTTCAGATTTCCGCTCAGTAAGCTCGATAAACCTTTTGTTACATATCTATATCCTCTGTTAGCCCCGTTATATAGCAGCTACACGTGTCTATACATCACAGTACTCGTCTATAGAGTATATGTACTTAAAATTCACACAAAATTGCCTACATTAGATGGGAATATAGGCCGTGAGCCCTGCAACCCTTTTCTCTCTCTCTCTCTCTCTCTCACTATATATATACACACAAATTTATAAATTTATGAAGAGTTTCGACAAATTAAGTTTAGTTGATTCGCTTTATGTGCAATCGTGTTTCTCAGGTTTAAGTGACACGACGACGACGATACTTAGGGAAGAAGAAAAAAAATATAACGATGGAGAAAGTAGTTCGTGTAAAACCGCTACTCGTGTGCCGGTGGTTGACTCGACAGATGCAGAATCTTCGTTGTACTAACATTTACTCTTACTGTGTTCTGTTCGTGTAGTGAATAAAACAAAATTGTATGAATTAAAAAAAAAAACAAATAAATACCAAGATTTCTCTTTCGCACACTTTCGACAATTACAGTCCGACCTCCGAATAAGAAACCAAAAGCCCCCAAGGGGAAGAGTTTTGCCTATATATCGCATACCCCCACCAGGCGAGCGCTTCGCGCTCGCTACCTCTGTCTGTCTCTCTCACTCTTTTCCGCATGCGCACCTCTGAATAAGAAACCGATGGAAAGACGTTTTCGACTGTCCGTGGACATTTATGTAGTCAATTTTTGATACTATTGAATATTATAGTGTATTGTATTATTCTTATTAACCGTCACAATATGACCGAAAGTGTAAAGAAGCGTAAGAAATCAGACTGTAGTACCGAGGTATCTTTTTAATGAATACAACAAATTTCTAATAAACTTGTAGATTTTGTGTTACATTCACACACGCACACACACATACTCACGCGCGCATGCACACATCAATTTACACTACTCGTTGGCTCTATTTTGCCCGAATAATCTCTCCCAGGTTGGGTTTCTTAACCAGAGGTTCGCGACCGAAATTCTCGAGCTCGGAGTTCGAGTCGGAGTGGGGGAAGCGCTCGAGCGAGCAACTGGGGAAAGTTTCTTACTGACGGGTTTCTTATTCGGAGGTCGCACTGTAGTTAACTACAGCTACGTATTGTGCCAACCCACAAATATATATATATATATATATTTGCGGCTACGTACGACACGTCGCTGATAGTAAATAACTAATATGCGTTGCCTTGAGCCGCGAATTTCGCTCGTTCGTCGAGTTATGCAATTGGTCAGAAGTTATTAGAGACAATCGAAGGCTATTATGCCGATAAAGAAAAAAAAAGAAGAAAAGAAATACGGCGAACAAAAAATACCGTAATTCGGAAATACCGTAAAGTCGGGGCATTGTCTCGTGTTTGGTATGAGAATTATGCTTTGTTGAAAAGACGAAAATTATCAAACTAAAATATGATTGAAAATCTTTCCCGGATAAATTCACGAGTGAACTTATATACACTTTTTCTCTTCCATTAATCGATGATTCAACGAACCGTGGATATTGGTCACTCACTTATCCCCAGAGGGAGTTGTACCTTTGGAGTTAAACGTTCGTGTTTTCTTATTGGAGATACTATGCTTTTACCGCGCTGTGTCGAGCTTTTACGCTTCTCTCTCTCTCTCTCTCTCGCCCCTCCATCTTTCTTTCTCCCTCTCTCTCTCTCACTCACACACACGTGCGCAGACGCAGACGCACTTTTTTGTCACGTGGGCACCCAACGCGAAGGAGATACAGAGGGACGCCGAGAAAAAAAAACACCATCTCGCGAAGGTTGAAGAAACTTTTTCTCGTGCGAAAACAACACGAACTGGAACTTCCTCATAGCGTATATAAAGTAAGGGACACGAGTTAAAACGCTTTCAGTCCGTCAGATGGTGCGAACAACGATTCACAAACGCAATAGATTTAAGTGACCTGCTTGATTGGCTTCGTTCTGTAAAAAAGTATATATCCATGTATACACAGTGTCAGATTATATAGTTTCTGTGAATTGGACGTTCGAGTGGTGTAAATTCATAGCAAAATTAACGGGATAAAATTACGAATCGAATAATACGTTAATCGAAAGATTTTTAAAGAAATTCAATCGCGACGAAAATATCTAAATATCGTTGAATTATCGTAAAAAATTTGTTGCCGGGAACCTCTCAAGTGTTTGAAAATAGTACAAATATTTTCACGAACGTGAAATATTGAAAACGTTGATATTCGAATCGATAAACATATAGAAATATTTTTTACGAAGCCAAGAGAGACTCGTGCGATCGACAAAACAATCCAACAACACAACGGCACCACGTCCGTTAATTATAGAAGCGGGAAAAAAATTGTCTGGCAAATTGTTGTTACAATTTGTTCGGAGAGGTGCGAATTCCTCGGGTGACGCACACGACCAATCGATCGGTTCTCGCGCAAGTGGGAAAAATAATTAAAAAAGCGCAAAATAAATATATCCGTTTTTAAGACACGTACGACGATCGTCTGATTCTCATTGTCGCATATAGAGCGAGAATGGAGACGAAGGAACGTTCGGAAACCGGCCGGCCGAGGCGCCTCGGTAAATCTAGCGATAGGTGCAGAAATTTATTGTCGAAGAGATTGCCGATCGTCACGTGGTTGCCAAAATACAATATGGAAAAATTGATAAGCGACGCGATCGCCGGGGTCACCGTTGGACTCACGGTAATGCCTCAGGGGCTCGCTTATGCGATATTGGCCGGTCTCGAACCTCAGGTATTTCTAAAGAAAAATTATTTTTCTTTTTTCGTTTTTTCTTCTTTTTTTCATACGTAGCAGAGAATAAAAGATGAATAAACGATTAAATATCGTTGATTAACGAAAGATGCGTATAGTTGAGAAAAAAAATCATTTCTCGATCAATTAATTATTATAAACGATATAATTGGAATAATTATTGCAATTATGTTAATTATTGTAATTGTTATTTTAGTAGTTTGTATTCTAATCGCTGATTATAATCAATTCATCGATCGATCGATAATTCGTTCGAAAATAATTTTGAACATAATTAAATATTACAGTAATCACTGTTTCGAGTAATAAATATTGAAAACATTAATTAATAAAAATATATCGATAATAAATAATAAACGATTGATTGATGAATTAATCGATTAATTGCAGAAATGCTAATTATTAAAATATTAATTATACCACTTTGTATTTCAGCCATTCGTATTTTACATCGTTAATAAATAAATTATTCGATCAATCGTTAATTCATTCTGAAATTATCCACTAAATAATAAAATACCAATGATAGCAATCATTATTTTATTAATTATCATTTCCAAAATAAATCAATAAATTAGCAACGATTAATTTAATCGATTAATAATTGATTAATCGCTCGAATTACAAAATCGTGATATTTTCGTTTTTTTTTTTTTTTTTTTTTTTTTTTTTTGCAGTATGGCTTGTACTCGGCGTTCGTGGGTGCGATAGTTTACGTGATATTTGGCTCGTGCAAGGACATTACGATAGGTCCAACGGCTCTAATGGCCATAATGACTCACGAGTACGTGCAAGGAAGAAGTCCCGATTTCGCCATATTGTTAGCATTCCTTTCCGGTTGTCTGCAGCTCGTTATGGCTTGTCTACATCTTGGTAAGGAAAAAAACAAAAAACACACGACGAAAAAGGACGTTGATTTTTTCCAATTTTTATTTATTTATTTTTGTACCATTTTTTTAAATTTATAAATACACACTTTGATTTTACAGACGTTCTAATCGATTTCATATCGATCCCGGTCACGGTAGGATTCACATCGGCGACCTCGGTCATAATAGTCGCGTCACAGTTGAAAGGTCTGCTAGGCCTGAAGATATCCTCGTCGGGTTTTGTCGATACAATTACGAAAGTTTTGCAAAACATCGGCGACACGTCACCGTGGGACGCCGGTATGAGCGTCACGTGCATCATACTTCTTCTGTTGTTTCGGGTGAGACCTTAAGCGTTTTTTCTTTCTTTTCTGTTTTCCTTTTATTTTATTTTTTTCCCCATCGTTCAATAATCGTCACGATTTTTCCACGAGGTCGACGCGAAGGTCACCTCATTATACGATTGAATTCAAGGTTTTTTTTCGAGTGGATCGAGCCTAAAAGATCAATTAATAAGAAGAAAAAATGAAATCTTCGTTTTTTAATCAAACCCAACGCGCCTTTGAAATATTTCAAGCGAGGACAAATTTGAGGTCTAATTAAATAAGGTCAGATTTAGGATGAATTAGCGAGGGCAATATTGTATCTCGATCGACGTAGTTCGATTTAGGGGTCAACGTTGAGGTCGGAATTGAATTTTTGTTGTTGTTGTTGTTGTTTTTTTAACGAGGTCAAAATTAAGGTCTGCCAAATAACGTCAACGTTAACGAACGTCGGAATTAAATTCTCGCTCGAGACTCAAGAAAGAAAGAAAAAAAAAAAAAAAAAAAAAATCTGCCCATCGAGGTCGGCATTAAGGTCTGTCGATGAGGTCAATTTTGTCAAATAATTCACCAATGAAACGAATTATAGCGATGTCGAACGAAGATCCGTTCTCGCGCGTACACTCGAGGTCGTATTAAGGTTCGTCGAAATAAGACACCTTAAATCACTACTGGACAATAAGGTCGAAATTAACGGACGTGCGCGAAAAAACGTAGTAAGAGAATTAATCGAGCGATAAAATCAATTCTAGTCTAATTGAAATATCATTATGAAAATAAGGTCCGACGCCCATAAGCGTCGATGAGCTAATGATTTTCTTTATTTTTTTATTTTTAAAATTTTTTTTTATTTCGTTTGGAATTGTTCGCAGAAAATGAAAGACGTGAAATTGTCGTCGAACGTATCGACGAAATCGACGAGAAAACAATTATTGATTTCGAAAATGATATGGCTCGTATCGACCGCAAGGAATGCGATAATAGTCGTGGCATGCTCGAGCATAGCTTACAAGATGGAAACTTCCGGTGGTTCGCCGTTCGTTCTCACGGGTCCCGTGAGATCGGGTCTACCGACTTTTGGATCGCCACCGTTCTCGACACAAATCAACAATCGAACGTTAAACTTTGTCGAGATGTGCTCGGAACTTGGACCGGCTATTGTTCTTGTGCCTATTATAGGAGTTCTCGGCAATGTCGCGATCGCTAAAGCTTTCGCAAATGGGGAGAGCGTCGACGCGACACAGGAATTATTATGTCTTGGTATTTGCAATGTTCTTGGCTCGTGCGCAAATTCCATGCCCGTTACCGGAAGTTTCAGCAGATCGGCGGTCAATCATGCAAGCGGCGTTAAAACTCCCATGGGTGGACTGTATACCGGAATTCTCATACTTTTGGCTCTGGGCCTTCTCACTCCGTACTTTTATTTCATACCTAAAGGTAAAGGATTTTTCGAAAAATTATCTTTTTTTCTCTCTCTTTCTTTCTACCAATATTAGAAACTTTTTGCAATTATTTTCATGTTTGTCATTTTTTTAAACTCGCTTTATTAATAATTTCGTCTCTTTTAAACAGCTAATATAGTATTTTTAATAAATTCAATAACGAATTATGATTTATTCGATTAATGAAGAATGCAATTTTTGAATATATTTTTTTTCATTCGCCTTTCGTAACTCTTCGACAATATTATCGCATTGGACGTTAAAATTATTAAACCGATAGAAATTATCCAGACAAAAAAAAAGTATTAATCTTGTAAATTATTGTTTCAAACGTAATTCAAATTTGTTTTCGTCACTTTATTTTTCAGCTTCGCTCGCCGCGGTGATAATATGCGCTGTGATATACATGATCGAGTACGAGGTTGTAAAATTGATGTGGAGATCGAGTAAGAAAGATCTCATACCGATGTTCGCAACGTTCTTCCTGTGTCTGATTATCGGTGTCGAGTATGGAATTCTCGTGGGCGTTGGTGTAAATTTGGTATTTTTATTATACCCATCGGCACGACCGACGATGCACGTTGAAAAATGTATCGTGAGTATATAATAATCCTCGTTCCGTCGTAAAAATCAAAGCGAGCAACGCGCTTAATGAAATTTCATTCCTCGATTATTCTCAGACGGAATCGGGAACGGATTATTTACTCGTGACGCCCGGCAACAGTCTCTACTTTCCCGCCGTTGATTTTATCAAACAATTCGTCGGTCATGCGGGAGTACGAGAAGGTTCTAGTCAATTGCCGGTTGTCGTTGATTGTCGATACGTTTTGGGAGCTGATTTTACAGCGGCGAAGGTACGATTAATTATTTCTACGAGAAAATAAGAAATCTTCGGGAAACGTTGATTCGAGAAAATCGTGTACGTTGCGTGTTACAGGGAATAGCCGCGTTGATAAACGAATTCAACGACAGAAAACAGCCGCTCTACTTTTACAATCCTCGTTCCGACGTCGTGACCGTATTACGAGGAGCCTGCGGCGAAGAGTTTCAGTACGTTTCGACTCGGGAGGAATTGTCGTATTTGTTAGAACCCAGGCTGGGTGAGAAAAATTGAAAAATTAAAAGAAAAATAAACAAAGGACGAAAAATCGAATATTTCTATAACGCGATGTTTGAATTATCGTTTCAGGCAAACGTACGAATCAACAGCTTTTGCCGATCAAGGCGAATGGATCTCTCGAGCCTCTGTCGATAAGTACACCCGAGCTTTTTCATCGTATCGGCTACACGAATTGCCACGAGCTTCGCGAAGTAACGACGACTCTTTTGCCCGCGACAGCCAGCTGAGAAGCTCGTCTCGACAAAATCCGCGTTCGTTCTAATTTAATCTTCCATTAATTTTATCCACATTCTCCTCCCCTCGATACCCCGAGAATATAAGTAATATTTTTCTAAGCATAAATATAAGACCCGTACGACACACGAGACGAAAGAGAAAAGAAACCGTAACAGTATTTTCAACGAAAGAAATCAATAAAAAGGAAGAAAAAAAAAGAAGAAGAGAACAAAAACGCAAATCGAAGCAAAGAAATGAAAATTGGCGAAAGATTTGTACTTTTTTTTTTGCTCGGCGAGTTCTTCCGGACGAGAGAATACGTTTCGCCAGTGAGCGAGAACGCGACTCGTCCCCTTTCCGTACTCGCGTAAATATAGAATTTTACAAACAAGGACTGACTGTACGTTTATTTTTCTTTTTTCTTTTTCTTTTTTTTTCTTTTTTTTTCTTTCTCGTAACCCGAGCCTTTCTCGCTCGATTTCGGTATCTCTCTCGCGTTCGAATTCGTCAGAAGGAGAAAAGCTCTCGGTGGGCCTTAATCCGTCCTGCTCGCGTTTTATTGATTCCGCACGTCCGGGCTCGGTCTCTCTTTCTCTCTCTCTCTCTCTCTCTCCGTTTAGTAGCTTTGCGCTGTCTCGGTGTTTCGGGGTGGTTCGGTGACGTTCGGAGACGTCATGACCGCGCCTATCCACACGTGGGACGTTAACGGGGGTTATCGGTAGGAAACGTCGGAGAGTCTCGAGCCCAGGACTCGCAATCAACAAGTACACATGCCCGGACGAGCTTCCGACTATTTGGGAACGAAAAACGGTCGAAAAATAAAGCAAAAGAAAAAAAGACGAAATATACGGAAAAACAAAAATTAATCTTCTTACACGGGTTATTTGTGTTTTTTTTTGTTTTTTTTTTTCAAAGATTTTCAATCGAGAACTGATATAAAGGGTAAATCGTTGGTGCGACTTTTAATCGACGTTATAAAATGCACGTGGAGAAATTTGGAATCGTCCAATTAAGTTGCACGTTCATCGATCGACCCGAAACGAACGAAATTTCATCGAGTGCGAAGTGACGAGTAATGAAAATTCGCGACGAAAGCAAAGACTATCAAAAATTCCAAGGAAGTCGCATAATTCACCAACAAGTTCTTCAATGATTTACGTGAAACTTAGTGAACGAGCCCTGTGTTTCATGAGTTTTTGACAATTTTCACTCTTCGAGACGAATGAACGTGACGGAAAAACAAAGAAAATGTTCAACGAGCTTTTAAACATAAATTCGACCAATCGCCTATTTTTTTTTATTCGTCCTACGAATCGAATGAAATATTTTCCTATCGCGTTTTATTATTTTCTTCGCGTTTGAGTTCTTGCGTCTTGTTCCTTGGGAAAAAGTAAGGAATAATCGTCGTTGATAAATGTCGAAAAGTGGATTTACTTGTCGAGACGAGCCGGTGAATATCCTCGAGGTAGTGGAATGTTTTTTCAGGAAGAAAGAACGATTATCCAGCAAACGGATATGATGTCGATACTCCACAAGATCCTGATAGGCATGAGCCTCCTGCTTGGCTTCGTACTCGTCGCTGTACTGAATAATAAAAAATTTAATCTCGACGCCAAGAGAAACGGCCTTTTGCTCGAAATTATCGGCAACGTTAGTCACGGACTCGACAAACTCGACACCGGCCTCGAGACGATGATGACCGACACCAAAATTGCGAAAGAACGTTTGCATCAGCTGATCGCGTTGAATCGCGAGAGTCTAATCGCGTGTGCCTCTCGTCTTCGCGAAAAACGCTCCTTACGAGCGACGAATCCTTCCAGGATCGATTCGACGATCCACGCGAAGGTTCGCGACGACGCGAATCAACGTGACACGTGACGAGCCTTTACTTCGATAAGTAGCGATAACGAAGGCTCGGTAAAGGCTGAAGATGCTCAAAGAAAAAAATCACAACGAGCGAAATTCGAAATTTTACACGATACCAAGGGAAATGAAAGTTGAAGAGGAAAATAATGGAATTGAAGTTTAGGATTTGAAAACAAAAAATATAAATATCGATATAAAATCATTAGAATTCGAGTCGAACGGGAATTTGGGCCTGGAGAATTTTAATTTATAGGCGAATTTTCAATTTTTGAAAGAAAAAATGTGAATATTCGTTTTTCTTTTCTTTTGAATCGAAAAATTCATCGAATCCGAAATTCGTATAGCTTAGGATTTTAATTTGGAGGGAAAGTGGAACTCGACGCTGGCAAATTAAAATCAGTATGTTATTCGAGTTTAGAGATAAAATGTAAATATTTATTTACAATTTACATTTTGAAAGAGAAAAGGAAAATTAAATTTTACTCAAACTCGAGAATTCGATGATCGAGAATATAATTTTCACACGTAGAATTTGAGTTTCGAAAGTGCAACGATTAAAATTCGATCGTACTCGTAATTTGAAATTTGTCCAAATTTAATCATTTTTAATAAAATTGTAATTTGAAACTAAAAGAAAACAAAATATGATCGTTGATCGAAAGCCTGGAGAGACAAAGATAGCCAGAACGATCAGTTATAATAACAAAAAGCATTTTAATCGATAATTGCCAAGTCTGTATATCATATCGTATAGAATAACGTATTTAAAAAAATATATATATATCGATAGGAAGAAAAACTAAGTATTTTGCTGAACGAATTTGTTTAAAAAAAAAATATAAAAACTAATTCGATCGTTATCTCCATCGCACGATCGTACGTTTAATTTCCATTATTTCAATCGTTATTAAATCGTAATCGTTCCTTTCGTATATTTTCGATAAAACGATTTTAGACATTTCGTTATTTTTTAAATATTCGTCGTAGTCGTAAAAAAAAAGAAAAAAAAACAGAACAACAACAACAACAACACTCTCGAAATTATATCGAACACTCGGACCACGTCTACACGTATAAATAATACAACCTAGGCCTCTAAGTAATCTTGTATTCTCGACAATCACAAAAGTAGCTTTATTTTTAGAAAATATAAAACTGTCCTCGCGTGCAGTAGCCTTGACAAAAATAAAAATAAAAAATAACCGCGGATGGTTTAAACAAACAAAAAAAAGAAAAATTAACAGCCACGAGCGTTCTCTCGCTCGTGCATCGACGTCGAAAAAACAATCGAACATCGATAAATATAGAAGAGAGAGAGAGAGAGAGAGAGAAAAAAGATCCACAATCACACGTGCTCCTACCGTTAGATATTACGTAATAATTAGTTTTTATTTTTTAAGTTTTAATTCGCGTACAAAGTTTCTTCGCGATCGTTCGTACGAAACTCGGGCGAGACAATTGTACGAACGATCTCCGACCAATTAAACGAATGAAAAACAATTTAAAAAAAAAGAAAAAAAAGCAAAGAATTCTTTACAAAAAAAATTAATTATCCAAAGGGACAAAGGGGGATGGAGAGAAAAAAATAATAAGAAATTTAAAAAAAAATACCACATCCGTTTTTTTACAAATGCGAATCCGACAGGAAAGTTTTTATCGCGTCTCACATTAACGCGTCGCCCTCTGACGTTGATAAAATCCGCAGCAAATTAATGCACAAATAAGAAAGAAAAAAAAACAGAAACAAGGCGAAAAAATAATAATGAGCGATCGGCCTCGAGCGAAAAGAAAGAAACTAAAAAAACGTAAGAAAACAAAAAATTAATATTTTTATATCGGAATGTTTTTTGTCGAAATGCGAATCGTTACCGTTTCTGTATTTTTGTGAACGGTACGTCGTGATGAGGGAATTACGAATTAATCTCTATTTATCGAAAATGGAGCGAAAATTCTTGTTTTTTTTTTCGACATGGCTTTAACCGTTGTCGAGAATTACGAGGGGGCGAACACGACGCCAGACGTTTTCACGAATCGACCAATCGCAAGTTTGCCGACGATCGTCGCGGTGGGGCGGACTCGAGTTCGTGCCAACGTTTAAGTTATCAGCGTACAATTAAAGGAAGATACGAGCGACGTTACGAGCATTGTCCGTGTTGAATCCGCGACGGTCGGAGCTCGTTCTACCGGAGTTTCACGATAGCATCGTCGGCTTTGGAATATTTATAAAATTCCTACGCGTATTCGTCGATCCGTTAGCAACGATGACAACGAAGAAAAGTAAGTTGAAGATTTTTTGCTCCATACTTTTGCTACGATTGATAAATATCCTACTTTTGAAAATTGTTGTATTTTTTTTAACGATATTGTTTATTATTATTAGCTATATTGTTGTTATTGTTATTATTATTCATATTGGAGAAACGAAATTATCATTTTTTTATATTAATTTTTACAATTTTTCAATACCGTCAATTGTAAATTGGACTTGGTTAATATTCTATTTATTATATTATATTTTATTATGTTATTATTTTTTTTCATTCTTATCTATTTTAGATAAGACCAAATTTTAGGTAGATTTAGAATATTAGTGAATATTTTTGTAATTATCGAACTTATCGTTTTTATTTTTTTTCAAATTTACATTATCGTTAGTAATGTTATTATCGTTGTAATTATCGTTATTATTATTAAACGAGCGATCAAATAATTGGAATGTTTTTTTTTGCAGCATGTACGAGTGGCCCAGGTTATAAAAGTCCACTGGCAGCAATGCAGGAAGGGCCAAGGGAAAAAATAATGTACGTCGTTTGTCCGCACACCGATCCGAATAAACCAGACGTCCTTTCTACCGTGGACGTTGATAGCTCCAGCCCTACATACTGTCAAGTAATCATTTTGTCCTTATCTATTTATATTGCACCAAGCAGAGAACGATAAGAGGAGTATCTCGTCATCGATGGAATTTTCCAAAGAAATTTAATATTTTAAATTTAGTAAAATAAATAAATGTTTTTTTATTTTTTATGTTTTTTTTGTTTGTATTTTGAATCAAATATTTTTGGTTCGCAGATTATTCACAAGCTGCGTATGCACCACGTGGGTGACGAGTTACATCACTCGGGATGGAACATATGTTCGAGCTGCCATGACAAGCCTGTTGATCGAGACACGATGGTTCTTCCATCTCTCGTCTCGGACAGAATTTACTTCGTCGACACCAGCGACGAGAGAAAACCTGTTATAAAAAAGGTGACAATTGTATTTATTGTCGTTGTTTGTAAATTATTGCAAAATTACTCGAACTTTTTGGGAGTCAGGTATTGAATTTAAAAAAAAATATTTTTATCTCGATATTTGAATTATTTTTATATAGGTTTTTCCGTTCGGAGTATTTTTTTTGAAGCTGTTTACGAAGTTTTTGAAGTTTTTGAAGGTGTTTGAGGTTGTTTTGAAGGAAAAGAAACTTGCGAATTCAAGATTGTCCAATGTTTCCTAGCGGGCAATTCTCATTTTTAAATGCCGAATGAAAATGAAAAGTATAAAATCGGAAAATTTTAATTTCTCACATATTTTTCCACGTAATTTAATTTTATTCTTGTATTTGTTTTATTTTTCAAAGTTTCGGGAACTAGAATTGTATTTTCATGTTCGATCAATTTTATTCGCGTTTGCGGATTTTTTGACACTATTTTTTTTATTTCGAAAAATTCGTAAGGTTTTGGAACCGGAGGAAATAAACAAGCACGGTGTATCGACTCCTCATACGTCTCATTGCGCGCCGACCGGTGAAATAATGATATCGACTATGGGAAAACCGAATGGCGATGCACTGGGTGAATTTTTGTGCATCGACAGTAAAAGTTTAGAAGTCACTGGCACGTGGACGAGGGGCGAGGAAAGAGCAAAATTTGGTTACGATTTTTGGTACCAGCCACATCACAATGTTCTCGTCTCTACCGAGTGGGGCGTACCACGTGTCTTCAAAACTGGTTACGCGCCTTCTCACAGTCGAGATCCCGGTTAGTACGAACATTCGTAAACAATAACAATTAACCAATATTTTTAAATATTTTTTCAAAAAAAATATCTCAGAATATTTCAAATATTTTGAGAAATAATTTGCAAATATAAAGAGAAAAAAAACAAAGAATATCGACGGTGGAATTTTAGTATGAAAATTGTAAATACAAATTCACAAAATATTGAAATATTTTGAGAAATATTTGTTTAACGAATGACGACGATAAAATTCGATTATAAAAATTGAAATTAAGAATTCATCAAAGTTGAGATAATTTTAATGAGAGAATACTGAGAATTAAATTCAAATTATTTCTTATGGAAAAATCGTCGTTTCTTTATAAATACTTTTTTTTTAATTTAAATGAATTTATCGATTTCTTGTCTCGCAGCTGTTTACGGACGAAGCTTGAACTTTTACTCGTGGAACGATAAGAAACTCGTACAGACGATAAACCTCGGTGACGAAGGCGTAGCTCCTCTCGAGATACGATTTTTGCACGAACCAACGTCGAGCGAGGGTTTCGTCGGTTGTGCCGTGCCTGCTAATGTTCATCGTTTTTTTAAGAACGAGGAGGGACGATGGGAGACTGAAAAAGTGATCGATGTACCAGCTAAAAAAGTCGAGGGTTGGATGGCACCGGAAATGTCGGGTACGTCGTAAAATATTTTTTGTTTACATCGCGTATAACGAAAAAAAGAATGAATTCAAGATTTCAAATCCGATAAAAATCAAATTTCTTATCGTTATCGAATCGTTATTTCGATTTTATCCAATTCAAACCCTATTTGATCGACGACAAAATATTTTTTATCGACGTTAATTTTTATTCATTAAATAATCAAAGAAAATCAATTTTTTTAATCGTTATCGAATCAATATTTTCATTTGATTAATTTACTACCGCGTGGAAGATTCAAGATTTCAAATCCGATAAAAATCAAATTTCTTATCGTTATCGAATCGTTATTTCGATTTTATCCAATTCAAACTCTATTTGATCGACGACAAAACATTTTTTATCAACGTTAATTTTGATTCATTAAATAATCAAAGAAAATCAATTTTTTTAATCGTTATCGAATCGATATTTTCTTTTTTTTAATTTACTACCGCGTGGAAGAGAATACTCTCGGCTCTATAATATTTTCTATCGACGTGAAAAATGTAAATATAAAAAACTACAAACAATAGAATAATATAAAAAAATAAAAAAATATGCAAAAATTGAATTTTAATCAAACGTCTCGATTATTTTCTTTCACAGGTATGATAACCGACATTCTACTCAGTCTCGACGACAAGTACCTGTACTTTTCCAACTTTTTACACGGTGATGTGAGGCAATACGATATAACGGATCGTAGAAAACCAAAATTGGTCGGTCAAGTTTTTCTCGGTGGTTCGATATTGTCCGATACGAAAGTTCGCGTGGTCGACGACGAGGAAATGTCGAGTCAACCCGATCCAGTTTTCGTCAAGGGACGAAGACTGTACGGTTCGCCCCAGATGTTACAATTGAGTCTGGACGGTCGTCGTCTTTACGTGACGAACTCGATCTTTAAACCTTGGGACAAACAATTTTATCCGAAACACGTCGAGTTAGTTTACGATTAATGGCAATTTTCTTTTTCTTTTTTTTCTTTCTTCAATCACTCTTTGACCCGACCTTGAGTCGTGAATTATCGAAACGTTTTTTCATCAGGAAAGGATCGACTATGGTTAAATTGGACATCGACGTTGAAAATGGTGGCATGAGACTCGATGAGAATTTCTTGGTCGATTTCGGTGCGGAGAAAGACGATATTTTACTGGCTCACGAGATGAGGTAAACAAATTAGCGATTCTTTTAAATTCGTATTTAATGATTAAATGAATTAGAACAAAAAATTAATTCTCGTCTAGAGAATAATAATTCGTTTGAATAAAACTCGGTTATGAAAAATCGTAGATTCTTCCCAATACGAATTTAATGATTTTACAATGTTTTTTATTTTTTTTATTTTACTATTCGATCTCGGCATTAATTAAATTTGATCAAAGTCGTTGAAGGGAAATAGCGATTTTGGCAAATTCTGATTTTACAATTATACACTTTATGGATTTAATTTACAAACGAGACTCGCGATTAATTTGTTTTTAGAAAATTGCGACAAAAATATCGCGATTCTTTCATATTTTTTATTCACCATTTGATTTATTTTCGATTAATTTATGACGAGTGATTAATTATTTTTTTTTTCAAGTAATCCGTTAAAATTATATTTAATTACTTTTTCTCTTTACCTTACAATCCTATTCCTAAACTTTTTTTTTAATTTTTATTTCTTGTTCCACCTGTACAGCTTGTGTTTTATACAGCTCTTAATGCTAGGTACAAATTTATTAAGTAATTACTTTAATTACTAAGACTAAACAGTAGCGAACTAAAAAACTAAAGAAAGACTTATTTTTCTCTTTTAATTTTCCCCTATTCCTAAATTTTTTCCTCTATTTACATTTCTATTCACATATTTTTATATATTTACATCGCTTATCTCTGTCCTCGACAATCCCTGTACTTTAGGGCGTATATTTTCTCTCCTCATATTACCATGCCTCATCCCTCTCTTCTCTTTTTCCAATTTGTCTCCATGTACCTCGATAAATACGTTAAAAAGTGTTAAACTCATTTCGCAACTCCATGAAAATAAATCGCTTTTCCTTCCAACTTGAATTTCCCAACTTCAAAACGTTCCGTTTAATTTATCACTCGTTTTTAGAAATAATTAATTTTTATACAGCCAGTTTTTTTCTCTCTTATCCCATTTTCCCGATTTTTTGTTCAAGTAATAATAAATTTCCAACGACTTCGTCGCGTTTTCATTCTTTATTTTTAAATATTTATGATTATTCATCGATGAATTTTCTTTTCGTTTGAATTTTAGTTTTCATGATTTGTAGTTAAAGAAAAAAAAAACAAAAAATGAAAAGAAAATTCAAATAAAATATATTTTTCTAGATATCCCGGAGGAGATTGTACTTCGGACATTTGGCTCGCGCCAAAAGCTCGAGGCTGAACTCGAGACGACTATCCTGTACCAGGGATGATCGAGCATTGGAACGGGCTTAATAAAAAAAAATAAAAAATAAATATATATATATACAAATCACACGAACTTTCCCGAGTTACGATATTCTCTCGCCCTCTGTTGACTCGAACCAATCTCGACGTGACAATTTTCCTGTAACTTTACTTTATACTAAACAAACACACGCAAAGTACTAATATAAACAAAAGTAATAAAAAAATTAAAAAAAAAAAGATTCGTCCGAAAATATTATAAAACGTGTTGCGACTGTTGTAGGAAACGTTATATAACGAGCCGACACAATTTTTTGTTCGTCACGAATAAATTCCTCCAGTTGCGATAAAAGTAAAAAAAAAAAAAAAAAAAAAGAAGAGAAATAAAAGAAGAAAAAAAGAAAAGTGTTGCAAACATTATTCTCGCCGAGAGGACAATAGCCGGAAGTTCGTGAAAGTAAAGTAATTGCAGTTCGACCGCCTCCGTAGCGTTGCAAGACGCTGTAGGAAGAATGCGCGCGTGATGGCTCAAAGAAGAAAAAAAAAGGATTCCAGTGGTCAGTAATAATAGGCGGAGTGGTGGGGGGAGAGAGGTAGAGGCGCATCGATCGCCGCGCACCTGCTGGCGCACACTCGAGACGTCTCGCGTGCTCGCAGGTGCTCCCCTGCGAAGCGAGTCACGCGACGTGACACCTGGCACGCGCGTCCGTTTCTTCGAGAGTAAAAAGAGAAAAATCTCGACACGCAACATTTGTCCGACGTCGGGAATAATTTTTTTTTCTTTCCACTATGGGCTCTTGGAGCCTCGGCACGATGGTTGAAAATAGTGAGAAACGTCTGAGAATCTTCGTGCTTGACTTCTGTTCGTTCTATTCCCCCCGACGCTATCTCCACCTCGTACATGTCTCGTTTCAATATTTTATTCGTCTGTCATTCTCACGTTTTATTTTACGTACGAAAGTTTTACGATTTAGAGAGTTCAGGAACTTCCATTGACCTAGGAAATAAATTTTCGTTCGTGTTTCGTGGAGGGGCCTTTTAGGTAAATTGGTAAAAAAAAATCTGGGTCGATTGTTACGTATGAAAATTAAATTTACATGAAAATAATGTTAGCTGGGTATACGCAAAGGGGTATAGAGGGCTGTAAAGCTTAGAACTTTCTATGTAATTTATTTTGGGGAACATGAAATTTAACGGACAATTGTAACTTTTTGAAAAAATCTTTTTTTTTCTTTCGATATATCGATACAAATCCAGACGTAACAACTTTGCATGAATTATATAGTCGATGAAGTTCTGCCAACGCGGAATGTATAACAAATCATATGAAGGGGATAACTCGTATACACATGTGCAGGCTTTGCCACTCGTGCACGTATACATATATATGTATATAGTATACGTATAGGTTGGTTCTTACATCGTAAACATCAGAGGATGCGTCGATGAAGAAATAAACGAGATAATTTGTCATTAGCGAAACAGGCGCGCGGTAATGAAAAAAAGATCGACGAATGATCGAGATACAGACACGCGTATAGCTATTCTGTGCGTGATGTCCTCATTGTCATTCGCGATGTCACGACACTCGACGGTGTGAAGAATTTTCAAGTGCCTCTTAACACGCGTCGCCTACACCTAATGCTTCCCCCGCGCACGATTGTTCCTATACACACGTATGCGACAAATGCGGGTGCCTCACACGCTAATAAATCTTAATCTAATCGAGCAAATGACATACCGGCACAATCTCCGACCGCCACCAGTGTATAGTTGGAAACAAAAATACGGTTATGGCAGAGTGAAATAAACACGTACCGAAAGTCGCGAATCTTGTAAGTTGATCTTGCGAGATCGCGAGATTCTCAATCAGCACTGTTCTACATGATTAAAACATTAACGCCAATCTTTAAAACGATCCGATTAACACCTCGAACATAAAACTTTATTTTTCACTCTCAGTTTCATCACGCTCGCGTTACACGCAGCGCAAAAACATTTATGGCCGTGAAAACTTTTTCATTGGCCGTCCGACGTTCGCGACGCGAAACACGAGCGACGCCGTCAGGTGTCGCCCTCGCGCGGCACCTTATCGAAGTATTTTCGAAACACCGCGATCGCGGCGGTGTCACCGAAGAATAACGAAGACGACCGAGCGACGCCGAATAGGGAGAAACTAAGAGCTCGTCCGAATCGTCAGTAGCCTCGCTGCCTCGGTGCGGTACAGCGGTACGCTTAATGCGATCCGTGTTCCGTTCCTCGTCGTGCAGTTAGGTATCGCCGACCGGTCTCCGTATTATCGTGTCAACTTTTCGTCGGCATCGACCACGGACGTTAAATACGTAAATAATTCGGACGTATTGTCAAATACCGCGTGTAATAAAAAAATATACACTTCGAAGGAGAAACATCCCGCGAGTGGAAGAATTAACAAAATTGTTCTACCGTGAATTTTCGGATGTACACACATCAGTGACCCGCACTCGCCACATCCGCTTATTATCCGCAAAGAAAATCCTAACCATAGCAATTAAATCGACGATATCGTGGTGTATTGGAGGATCGTTGATCCCTCCGCGAGTGTCGATATACAGGAAGTAGGATAATTCATGCGTGGGTGTGTGTTGTGTCGATCGTCAATCGTCTGTACATATTTGGATTCGATTCTGTTTGGATAGCGGCGTTCTTCGGCCCTTCGACTACCAAGCCTCGCAACGATGGTAAGCTTTCGTTCAATCGTATTCAACGTAACATAATATCATTAATATATCCACACGACTTTTACTCATCGCGTCTCTGCGTGTCTATGCACACATACGTATGTATATGTGTGAAAATAACATTGGAGCCGTTGGGTTTTAATACACAGTAGTGAATGCGACGAGTGCGTACGAATAACCGCGTCACATTATGTAACGAGAGAAAAGAGATTTCTCCGGAAAGACGGGGGAGTACGGATTTTTTTGTTTTTTTTTCGTTTAATTGTTGTTTTTTTTTGCGAGAAAGAACATTGAATCGACGGAAATGCTCCGTGTGTTTGCAGCAGTTCCGCCACAATGGTGGCAGTCGTGTGTTTACGTCCTCGTATACTTTAGGCGCTTCCTACTTAACGACTCGTCGCTATATATAGCTATATATTTACGTGCCTATATATATATATATATCGTTCCAAGGGATTCAGGCGGTAATTGCCATTTTCACCGAGATATATATTTTCCCCGAATGCCCGAATACAAACACGGTACAGCGAGCACCATTACCGTTACTCAGAGAGAGGGAAAAAAATAGACGAAACACAGCGCATGCATCGGTTGCATACGTGCCCGAGAACATGCCCTTCGCTTCTGTATAACGTTATCAATTAAAGTGGCGTAACTCGGTGCTCTTCGCGTGGTAGAAATATACATAAATAATTAACACTGTTACGCTCGACGAAAAACAATTTATTCGAATAAACAATACTGAACGCTGTCGATATTATTTAAATAAATAAAACAAAAAAAAATGTTTTTTTTTTATTCTTTTATTTTTAAGACGTATATCCTGTATCAACTTACCACACTATAAATAGGCTCGTCTTATCATCGCGTTTACGAAACGTAAAATACGATCATCAATTCGTTGGGAAATTCTCGAGTGTCTGATTCATTTTGTACGAACGAGTGTGCTATATAGGTGGGATTTTGAAAGCATTATTCGGATCCATTATAGGAACGCAGGCTTTTCTCTCCCGGTGCGTAGTGACGCAACTCACGTGTCTTTTTCTCTCTCTCCCGAGAGAGAGAGAGAGAGAGAGAGAGAGAGAGACAGAGAGAGCTTCGTTCAATAGTCAGTCAACGCTATTTATCAAGAGAAAGAAAAAAGATGACGAATTAAAAAAAACACGAGCAGCTCGTCCGATTATCTTCGAAATGATATTTCTTATCGTCGACTCGAGAAAAAACCAAATGACTCATAACGATGATTCCATATATAGATAATTATCCCTATGTATACAAAAGCGCACCTTGATCAATATCTTTGTTTACACACTTATATCGTCCGAGAATCAAGCTTTATCAAGCGAATATAAAATTAATAATAATAATAATAATATTAAAAATCTAAAATTCGTCTTTAATTAATAACGAGACAACCGAGGTTTCATAGTTTCGCCAAAACGTCTCGAATAAAAACAGAGAGTCGTATCGATAAATTATTCTCTTCGGTCTCGGCGAGTCGTTCGTATCCGTAACGAGAGGGTGTCTCGCAAGTAAATTCTCGAATATGTATATATATATATATATATATTTTTTTTTCTCTCTCTCGCTCTCCCCCATCTGAGTTACAATAAACGCTCAGTAGAATGATATATAGATAGCAGACAGAAGGAAGATGCAAAAAGAAGAGCGGAGAGGAGACGATAGAGAGTTCTCTCTGCCTGGCAACGAGATCATTGCGCTCGCCGTCGTCGGCGCTGTCGTGCGGGCGAAACAGCTGATCGCGATGCGCGGCTCGCGGTTGGTTCGCGACCACGCCGCCATATGCCCAGACTCGCGCGCCGATTTCTCTCTCTCTCTCTCTCTCTCCGCCGCTGTCTTCGTCCCTTACGGTAAACATCAATCTCCCTCCTCGAAACCGTGACAAAAACTAGAACTACGTCGTCGCGTCTTCGTAAAATCATTCGTAACGAATCTTTTAACGAATAAGCACGGGTTGAAAGTTGCTCGCGACTATTTCATGCCCCTGCGTAGCATCGACTCCTAAGTTCCCCTTCTCGTCTTTCTTAAAATAGATGTTTCATTTGTTTGGACGATTTTAAAGCCTTTACAGCCACCGTTAGAGTTTTCGGCAACCTCGGTCTCTCGGTCTCGAGCGAAACAGAGAGAGATATTTATGTCGAACGAGCGACACAACGATTGGCACGCCGCGATGGTCATTGGCCGACTCACTCGGCCAACGACGGAGAGGAGTCCCCGCGACGGGTGACACAGACGTGCCAATCACTGCCCTTTCGCGCGAGGATGCGCGCGCGCATGCGCCTCGCGACCAGTCGATACTAACGTAAATGCGTGTGTGCGTGTGGGCGCTTTTCTCGACATTATCTCTCTTAACCACGAATTACTTGACGACTCTGTGACGTCGAGCTCGAGGCAAGAAATAATTCTTTTTCTCCAATGCTTCGAGCTTCTCTACTTCGTCTCTCTCTCTCTCTCTCCCTCTCTCTCCGCCTCGAGATCCAATTAGAATCGACCAAATTATGCTGCGCAGCGAGACGAATGCTGAACAGAGTTCGAGACGAGGTCGTGAAAAGTTGGATACAGCCTCTCGCTCTTCGTTATTACACATATAGTTACTACAATTTGTATATATATCGCTAAAAGACATATATATATATTTATATTTATATAAACGTCTTTTGGGTCAGTCCTGCATGCACAGAGCTTGCTCTATAGAAGATACACGTACTTGACTCCTTGGGGAGTCTCGGGCAACGGGATATTATGCTACTGCTGCATTCTACATATGTAGCGACCGTCGCAGCTGCTACCAATGAGCTCGGCGATCGACTATATTTTTTTTTCGATCGTTTAACTTCGCTCGTAGCCCGATAGTCACGCATCTTTTTAATCGCGTGACTAATTGAGCGATCGAGCGTTTGGATTAAATACGATTTCAAGGTTATATTTACGATAAGGCCAAATTGTTTCGAGGCTACAAAATCAATCAATGTCATAACCTCCAAATTACCCCATAGTCGTAGACATTAATTATCAGACATCGAAAATTAAAGTGTCGAGCGATGAATAATAATTATAATAATTAAATCATTAATATCGTACCTCAATTCTCACCACCAATGAACGTCCATTTTTTTCTTCATGATATTTCGACGCTAAATCTCGGGTTATTAATTTTCAACATTAATTATAGAGTCTCGTGCGAGACTTTTGACATTTGATGTTCGGTTGTTTATTTATAACGAAAATCACGTAGACGAGATGATTTTCGCGGGGCAAACGGGTCGATACACTTTGATCACTGATACGTGAACGTGTATTTATACACGTATATACATATATAGAATAAATATATATACGGAATAAATATATATATATATATCAGTACCGTTTCAGTAAACCTGCAAGCCTCCCCTAGTTCATTATTGATTCGATTCGCTCGAGAAACCATATTGTATATATTTCACCTGTATATCTATACATTTACATACCTCGTGTATACATATATGTCTAATGCAGTGACACACAAGTATACGACTCCCTTGGCTTATGGATTGTACTCGGGGCAGAAGTAACGCGGCCTGGCACGTGTCCCGCCCGCGCACAGATATTATTATTACCGAAGGTCCATCTGGGACAAGGGCATTAAAACGTAAGAAATAAAAGAGGGCTCGTAAGGGCGATATAAAATTATAAAGACGATTGCGTGATGCTACGAGACTCCACGAAATAATTTTCTTTTTTTCTTTACACTCGTATCACGTTTCACCAGGAAAAATAAATGAAACTGTAATATATAATTTCGTACGGAGGTGGGGGATAAAAAAATTTGTAATTCGTAATTTGGTAACGATGAAAGAAAATTCTCGAAAAATGCAAAAGGCAAGAAAATTAAAAATTAGATTTTACTTTTCTTCTCAACGCGAGAGGAAATACAGAAAAATCTTTTAATGGTCAAGGCAGAAAATAATAAAATTGTATACGATAAAAAAAAATTGCATTCCGTGATTAAAGTCGAAATAAAAAAATTAATGAAAAATATTCTTATTTTTCTCGTCGTACTTATCGTCAATAAATAAACGAAGAACGTCCGGAGATTTAGAAATAAGAATCTGTCGAGAAATTCGTAGGAGCGTCATTGTGCTTTTCGTCGTCGTGTCGCTCTCGTCGTCGTTTAGTCGGCCCTGGCTCGTTATTGAGCCAACGATTCATTGTCGTCGATCATCGGCTTGTATACATATTTTAAGGTACGGTTTCGTACAAATTGGCGCGCCAACAAATTTTCTCGTGCCAATTTCACAAATATTCGCGTGGGAACTGTTACAATGACGATCGGGTACGGAACAAGGACGGTTTGGACACACACACACACACATACTCATACAAGTAGCACGTACCTCGTACGGTGCTATTTATTGCTTATCTAATATAGACGTATAAACACACACACACACACACACACACACACACACACACACACACACACACACACACACACACACACACACACACACACACACACACACACACACACATACACACACACACAGACACACACACACACACACACGCGCACACACACACACACACACACACACACACACACACACACACACACACACACACACACACACACAGAAACACACACACACACACACACACACACACACACACACACACACACACACACACACACACACACACACACACACACGTATGTGTATATTTATAGGCAAGCTCGATTATTAGTGTTTAACGGTGTGTACGAGGATTCGATACGCTCGTGTTGCCGTTCCTGTTGAATCTTTACGAATAATACTATAATTAGGTTTACCGTGTAACGGTAAAGATAGTCGAAAGAATGGTAATTACGATCCACGAACGCCGGGTCGATACTGCCATTAGAAATAGCGTGCCCCTATGTATATACATATATATGCATACGCACACACAGACGGGCATGCGCATGCGCACACACAGAGGCATACATACACGCGTTATAATTATAAAATGGCTCGTATGAAAAATATTCTTCATCGATCGAGTCGCGTTTTTCTTTTTCGACCTAGAATTATTTTTTCTTCTCTTTTTTTTTTTTTTTACTTTGATGTTTTTTCTTCATGTTTAACGTGGTTAGATCCTTTATATTCAACAGGTGGGCATAGGAGTTGATAAACATTAGGATGGATTTAATTTTTTAAAGAATAATTATCATTATAATAAAATGACGCCTATTGTTATTATTATTATTATTATTATTATTTTATTAAATATTTTATTATTATTATCGAACGCAAATAAGATAATATTGATACGTATACTTGTAGTAATTGTTAACAATCGTTTTGAGAAAATATCGATCAGTCCACGATTAAAAAATAAAAAAATAAAAAAATAAAAAAATAAAAAAATAAAATAAAAAACGTGACCACCTGAAATATTTACGACATACTACAGATCGAAACTACATCGTTCTCTGGACGGAAGAGAGTCGAGAGTTTAACGGACCTACTTTTGTTCCAGCGTGAGAGATCCTCGGTTAGTCCTTCGCCTCTCATCCTCAATTTACATTGCCGTACACTTATGCCCCGATAACGTATATATATACACATGTACGTGGGGAGAAACGAGCACTTTGGCGACATTACTGTAATAGTCGGTCTAAAAATGTTTTCGAACCAACGTTCAACGTCGAGTCGAAATTATAATAATGAAGAGGTAGAAAAGAAAAACGAACTGGCGCGCTCTTTGGACGGCATGAAAATCGTTCGGACACGCACAATTATAGCTTTTCGAAAGCATTTTGTAACATCTCATAACTCTCTATTAACTTTGTCGCGTGCGATCGTTTTTTTCTAAATTAATTTGTCAATAGAAATATATGATTTGTGTTTTTTTTTTCGAATTCTACAAAAAGTTATTTATTAATATTTCAGTAACTTTTTATAGAGCTGGGAAATGTTGAATATTGACATTGATAAATTAATTCAATTTAAATTGATCGATCGTAAATTTACTGTTATAAAGTATTAGTTTATTTTTTCTTCAAGGAGCACGAGAGAATAATATTTAATTAAAATCGGGTCTATAGTTTGAGAAATCATTTCAATACTTGATATGTACTTGTATGTATATTTGAAAAAAATGGATTTTAGTGATTTTAAAATTGTATAGGTACACAGTTACCAAAATATTTCAAAAACTTTTTATAGAATTCCAGAACTCGATGTACGACCATGGAAAAATTAATTGAATTGAAATCAATCAATTAATTAATCATATACTACGAAAATAGAGTTTTGTTGTCAAAGATCTGTGACAAAAGATTAAGCTCATACTATAAATTTGCTTTCTACTTGAAAAAGTCACAAAAATATTTAAAAAAAATTAATATTAGAAAAAAATATATATATATATATATTTAGTTTCTTTAGTTTCGAAGTATAAATCGGATTTTGCATAAATATATAAGGGTGAATATACAAAAATTGGGCAACTCGCTGTCATCGGCCAATAAATACGAAAATATTTATGCACTTTATTCTGCGACAATATATTATGAAATTCCTAGATCCTCGCCATGTATCCATTCAATTTGAATTACATACTTCAAAAGCTAATTAGTAAAATAACGCAATGAATGCTCAAAACATCAGTACCCTGGCGTGTCATAATCACAAAAACGCTTAATCAGGAGCTTGTATAACAAAATATTCCGTGTTTATTGTTAATCTGATTATTATTATATATTCTGTAAAACATTTATTAATATAATTCACACGTTTATTTATAGAATCTGTAAAAAGCTATTTTTTAAAAATTTACAAACTTTGTCATCACTTTTACCCATCAGTCCTTTGTGCCAAGTTGAAATTTGAAATTCCCCCAAAATATTGCCGAACTACGATCAACTCATTGTTCAGTGTTGAATGTTGGTACTAAAGTTAACTGCAAAGCGCACCATATTGACGGCAGCCATGTCGAGGCAAGTGCTAGCGTCGTTGTTACCGCGTGTGCACATGCTGATTCAGTCAAATTGTCAGTACTCTGGTAATCCTTTATTTCCTCTAGTACCTATGTTTTCTTTAAATTTATGCATGATTACATGTAATTTGTAAAAATATACCATCTTTATAATTAAAAATACTGATAAACACATAAGTTTTTAGTATAATCTCAAATTAATGTCCTATTCGTCAGTACTTTGTCGTCAGTCCGCTGTCTGAGATTGCACCAAAGGACTGCCGTGTTACCAGGGAACTGATGATTTATTTATTTCTGATCGAGTTTATTACTTGTTATAGTGTGCAATCATTTGTTTGCGAAATGATTATAACTGTGGTGCCTATATTTTGATTAAATATGTAGCACGAAGAGCAGAATATCCTTATTCAGGGATCTGTTCTTCTGTTGATAATGAAGATGGTGAATTGAGAGTAACTTTTCTCGAAATTTGTAACATGAGTCAAGTTAGCGCCGAACTAGAAGCAATTTCAATGAATTATATCTCAAAAAATTGCTCGCAATTTGCTCATCAAGAATATAAAATTGCTCTAGCGGTAGCAATTATTTAAAAAAAAGTTATTAAACAATTTCATAACAAACACTAATTTGACGATTTCTAAGTTATCCAAGTACGACCGGAATCTTTTCTGGGCTCAAAATATTGCGATCAATTTGCTCATCACTGCCCACCATTGACAAATTTTAATTTATTTTTGTTTATTTTTAACAAATGGTCATTATATTTCGCAATTTTTACCTAGTGATGGAAAATACCTTACTGCTTAGGCAACTTCGTTTTTGCTTTAATTTTAATTTCTCAGAATTGTCTAATGTTAAGGCAACTACTTCAAAGTGATACTGAACATTATAAAATGAAAAGGCTGTTTTGAACACTGTTGTAGTTCATATTTACAGTATTACATAGTTTTAGAGGTAATATTAACACTAACTAATGTGATTTAATTCATTAAATATGCGCCTTTATTACATTGTAAGATATTTGTATTTCAAAATACTCAAAGTTACAGTAAACCTTATATTTCATACGAAATAGTGTTCTTAATCAGTACTGTGCCATCCTCGTCAGTCCGTTGGCAGTGAAATTTAAAAAAATACAAATAACTCGCAAAATATTTAAAAAAGTGACTGGCCCGTCATAGGATAGTATATTGATGGTACAAACTATGTACTCAAGCCAAAATATATATAAGATGTGGTTGAAAACTATATCAACAAAATTTGGCCAAAAGTGGCCCAACTTTTGTATATTCGCCCATAACACGAACACATACGAGATAGGTCGACAGTGATGGGTACGTGGTCAGCGTGCGACACGGGTGATCACCGAAGTGAAGCAGCATTTCACGCGGCCACTACTGTGTGCGGTGACCGCTTAGCCGCGCATCGAACCGCCGACCGGTGGAAATTATTCTTCCGGTATCTGATGGATTCTCCCGTAGGAACAAATTAGGCTTTGGAAGTGAAAAGGTCGATTGTACCTGACACAGGGGTTAACTGTGGTTTCTCCATGCCCTAGGGTCTAATCGAAATCTAATCGAAGCGTTGCAGTGTTAGAAAAAATCGTCTACAGACGTACCCGGAAAAAGGTTAAGTAAGGTGAGAAAAATGTGGGTAGAAAAAAAAGGGTTGGCAAAAAAGGAAAAAGGAAAGAATGGTTCGTAAATATCTGAAAGAGTAGACAGTGAAAAAAAAATGAATAAATATTCATAGACGAGATAAAAATAATAATCTATATATATAAACACAAGTAAAAATATAGATGTATACACTAGAGCGAAGGCCACGCAAGATCCGCAAAGTGAGCGCATCTCCTCGGATCGCAAAGCTCGATCGTGTTCAACATTCTACGAAGAGCGAAACGATTCTGTTCTGCATCCAGCGTGAGATATAAATTAAATGAAATTTGAGGTTGGCGAAGATATAAAATGGACCCTCCCCCCGCCTACTCGGAAAGAGAAATCTGGCACTGTAGGTCGCGAACGTGTATAAAACGTGTCAGGTGTGTCCCGCTCGAGCCTTCGACTTGAACGAGCTACGATTTATATATACATATATATTTTTGTATTTGCTCGATACTCCGAGACTTCTCTCATAACTCTCGATACACTCGACGTTTTGACGGACACGGCTCTGTACTATTTAACGTTAGATTGATCGCGATGACATGAGAAATCACGAAGCGTTGAAAGAGAAATTCGTGGGAGACGTCGGAGGAGAACATGAAATTTAAAAAAAACGCACGAGTGTACGGGAATTTATGACGAGAGAAAAAATATCGAGGTGAAAAAAAAGGTACACGGTATTCGGTATTTTTCCTCGAGGCGCGAAATATTTGTAACGGTCAATTTTTCCTATCGGATTTCAATTGTTGCGAAAAAATAATTGAAATATAATGTTTGGTAAACAGATAGGTAATATTTAGGACGATGCTAATAATAATATCGACTGCGATCCCAACAATAACAACAATAATAATAATAGTAATAATAATAATAATAATAATAAATAATGAAATATTAATTTTCGACCGTACCTAAAAATTGCAGACAACTTCATTGATAGGAAAAATATAAATATGAGAAATAAAATTTCGCAAAATCGCCACCGATACGAATTATGCAAAGAGTTCGAACACGTTCTGATTCAAATCCAAAAACTCTCCTCGTATCGTCCATTTATTTTATTCATGAAAGAATTAGCATAGAACGCCCCATATACTCCGACGTATATAGCAACGATGTTGTTTAGTGGATATATCGCTGTATCCTCGCTATAGCGCGTCGAGCCATTCTCCGGGGACGAACACCGTGGCGTATAACCATGTGCGCGTATGTGTGTGTGTGTGTGCAGCGGGGAGGGGGGGGGGGTAGCTTCAGGGCGTTCGGCGAGAGTGACGAGGAGAACGGATGGCCCACTGCCCGTCCAGCTCTCCGCAAGAGCTCGAGCAACAGAATCCTGCATTCATGAAAGATCGAAGGTTTTCCACGATCCCCACACACAAACGATCTCTTTCACCTACATATAGCTCGAATGTACGAACGTTCTCTCCTCTCGTGCATTTAGATGCATCACATTTTGTTACGATTATATACGTGTTGGGAGTGTATGCGCGCGGCACTCTACCGCACGTGTGTATGCGCGCGCACCCGTCTGTCCGTATGTATGCGCGCGCAGGTGTGCGTCCGCGTGTACGCGCGCTCGCGTCCGCGCGCATGCGTGTGTGTGTCTGTATGCGCGTCTATATATATATATAATGTACGGTCGCGAGGGAACACGAGAGTGCATGGCAGCGGTCCAGGCTGTTGCGATATTCTGCATCGCGCGCGTTCTCTCTCCGTTGTCGTCGTTCGTGCACAATCTCGTCCCACATAGTATCGAACGAGAGAGGAACACCTGCTTACCTGCCAAGGCAAAACTTCGCTGCCTAAAGCGAAATTTTCGATGCGAATAGTTTTGGCACCTGTTCGGACTGTTCGTCGTAACAGCGTGAGACGTATAATCCCCTTGAGAGATGAGACTTTCGTGGCAATGGACCGAACCATAGGGATGCTTTTGATATAATCGAATTCTAGTACGACTCGTAGAAAGGACGCTCGCTTCTTCGAGATAACTGAAATTGTATTGGAATTATGATTATTATAAAATAATAATAAAATAAATAAACTATTATAAGAATAAAATTATATTTTTATAATTTGTCATATGATGTATAAAATTTATAGAAAAATATA
This sequence comes from Netelia inedita, assembly GCA_964017225.1. Classification (NCBI taxonomy): domain Eukaryota; kingdom Metazoa; phylum Arthropoda; class Insecta; order Hymenoptera; family Ichneumonidae; genus Netelia; species Netelia inedita. Next base: position 15,404,056 of record OZ024922.1, read on the forward strand.
TGAATTTATAGAAAAAGAAAAGTTATACCGTTTACAATGATAAAATTATAATAAATTTCAAAAAAATTTATCGCAATTGGTATTGATTTGATTAATTTTCGTATATAAAAATATCTAAAAGTTTCGCACAATTTTCTGAGATTTTCATCACTGAAGAATAAATAACGCTTTCGACAAAGAAACAAAAATGAGGTTGAATTTAATTTTTGGTAGTCAACTAAAAAAAAACATTTAACATTTCTATGAAAATAATAACAAATATATTAACAAATAAACCGTAATTTATTTTTCAATATCACATCTTACGTTAATTAAAGAATTAACGCGATTTTATCAAGTCGAATGAAACCACTTCGATAATTTAGAAAACAAAAAGAAAAGCCTCCATTTTTGTTGACCCTCGTAAACTTTGAATACTAGCCATTTCGGTGCCGGTAAATTTTTATCTTTAAGTTTTTTCGTACAATTCGAAGAACGTAAAATCTTTTAGGTTCCCTCGAGTTTTAGATATCATGATTCGTGGCGTCTCCGTGCTTTTCGAGACAAATAATAATAATAATGATAATAATAACAACAACAAAGGTAAAGAATAGCGAAGGCAAGAGCAAAAGACCGAGAGGGTTTCGCGTCGAGGACCAAGCGCTCGATTCAGGTAAAGGGCTCTTCGAGTCCTTGCCCGGGTTATCCCCCACAGCTTTCTTCTTCCATACACGCTTAACCAGGGGTTATCGATCGTCGCTCGAGTTCCCCTGCTCGAGAGAGATTTTTTTTTCTTCCTTTAACTAAACCCTTCCCCTGAAAAAAAAAACAATCATTCTCGGTGTCCTACATTATCCTTGACGCGTCCTTATTATTACGAATAACAATAAAACTCTGAGGAACGTAAAAGCGAGGAAGGAATAAAATATATATATTTTTTTTAATTGAAATTTTTCACTTATTTTCTTAGAATAATCAGAGATTTTGATTTTGTCAAATTTATGATTTGATATTTAATAATAATGACAATAATAATAATAATAGTAATAATAATAATAACCGAATTTATTGTCTTTATTTGCAGGTAACGAATATTCAGTGACGAGAAGCAAATTTCATTAAAGCAGACAAGAATAAAATAGAAATAAGGAAACGTATGAAACATACGAGAGTCGATTTGTGAAAAAAAAACGACAAGGAGAGAAGAAATAAAAATATACAAAGGAGCGAGATCGAATTGCACGGGCGGCCTAGATGACCGTTAAGGCGAGAAGAACGAGATAGGCGAAAGCCCGTTCTCGTCCACATTGTCGAAAAGAAGACAGAGAGAGAAAGAGGGAAAAAAATAGGAGGAAGAAAAAAAAAGTTTAAAAAACGTAGTGGAAGGAAGGAATGGGTGCCGGGATGGGTAGGAGCGGTACGAGCGGCGGAGGTTTGCTCGAGGCACTACCCACGGGTACACCGCTTCACGTTGCGATGCTGGGGCTCGACAGTGCTGGAAAAACAACTGCTCTCTATCGACTTAAATTCGATCAGTATCTCAACACGGTACCTACCATAGGATTCAATTGCGAGAGAATTCGCGGTGGAATTGGAAAAGCCAAAGGTCGGTATTTTAATATTGCTTTTTTTCTCTATTATTTATAACTAGAATCCATTTTTTCTTGTTCATACGATCAGATTTGAAATTAGGGAGCTTCGAAACCCTTCGATATCAATTTTCATTACAATAGGAGAGGTTTGAATTTATGGCCGCCATTTTGAGAATTGAGTTTAAGAAAATGGACGTTTTGAATTTGAAGATTTATGGAGATTATTATTGAAGACGAACTTTTTATATATCGGCAGATTTATATTTGGCGAAGATGTATATTTGTAGTTTCTTTTTAGAAATTTGAAAAGCCATAAGTGAGTTGTTTATATTTATACGAATTTTTGATTGTTGGTAAGTAGAGCCATTTTGTTTGTAGTTTATATCGTCAGATTTGAACAAAGCGACTTTCGAAATACTGAGATATAAATTTTCATGAAAATTGGACGAGTTTGAGTTTGCGGCCGCCATGTTGTTTCCGGCATTTTTAAATTTGCGTTCGAGAAAATGGACGTTTTAAAAATGAGATTTATAACGGACTATTTTAACGTGGACGAGTTTTTGTTTGCGAATAATAATGATGTATATTTGTCGTTTGTTGGTGGATTTTCAGGGGTGAGTTTTCTCGTTTGGGACGTTGGTGGACAGGAAAAGCTTCGACCTTTGTGGAAGTCTTATACGAGATGTACCGACGGCATAATATTCGTGGTCGATTCGTGCGACGCCGAGAGACTCGAGGAGGCAAAAATGGAACTCACGAGAACAGCGAGAAGTCCTGACAACACCGGCGTACCGATACTCATTCTCGCCAATAAGCAAGATCTCCCTGGTGAGAGTTGAAAAAATGCAATAATTTTTGTTTTACACCGACTCGAAATGCGTCCTTTTACGATCCATTTTTTTTATCACCAAACGATCCAAAAAATCACTTTGCCGGCAAGTATTCGAACTCGTATAAAATAACAAGCGTCGTTTTTCGATAAACTATGAATACATTTTTTTCTGATAAATCAAAAATCCCATAAAATGGCAACGCGTCGATAAATCTTCATCGAAATTATTTATAAAGCATATCGTTTGCTCAAATTACGTTTTGGGAACATTTTAAGTACTTCGACATTAAATAAAACGATTAAATTGTCTTTTACTATATATTTAATTCGACAAAAATAAAGCTTTCTCCTCGAGAAAGCAAAATTTCCAAAATTTACGACTGTCCTTCAATCTTAGTGTCAATAAATTTCGAATCGATGCGTGCTTTCACGAGTCTCACGGCGTTAACCTTCTTTTCACAATATTTGCGTCTTTCAGGTGCTAAGGAGGTCGGTGAATTAGAGAAGCATCTCGGTGTTCTGGAGTTGGCCGGTTCGCCGGGTAGTTCGTGCATAAGAGTGCAGCCGGCATGCGCGATAACGGGCGAGGGTCTTCACGAGGGTCTCGACACGCTGTATCAGCTGATCCTTAAGCGCCGTAAACTCGCGAAATTAAATCGGAAAAGGGCCAGGTAGGCCCGGGCCTCGGAGGACTGCACCTGCGTCTTCTGATATTGTCCAAGCGCGACTTCGTCGACGGCACTCTTATCACCGTCGAGGGTCACGAGCTCTTACGCCGATATTAACGGCCAAATAATAATTGAGACCAACTCCAAAGTCGTGGCGGCTCGCACGACGGAGACTCAAAAGACACAAGACTGAATATCCACGACCAACAAAACAGAACAAAAACGTCGCGTCTCTTCGTCAACGAAATGAAAGAAAAAAAGAAGAACGGAATAAATGTTTTGTTTTCTTTTTTGTTTTGTTTCGGCCCTCGTTGAATCGCTCAAGGGAGCTGCGACTATAATCGAACAAAGAGAAAGAAAGAATTAAAAAAGAAAAAGTTGAGAAATCGTATTTCTCCGAGCATCGCGCGAATCAAACTTTCACACGTTTGTCAATTGTCGTCGACGGTGCGTTATATCGCTCTCGGCGAATGGCGAAAGATTATTTCTCGGCCCTCTGCCGGCAAACGGAAGACACAATCGTTGCGACGTGGAAGGTATATGAAATTTTCATTGTTTTACACGAACGAATTTTCCGAGAAATCTTGCACAATGATGTATTCAGTACGTTGTCCATAGAACGACTGTGAAAAATAAGATTTTATAGACGGATTCCCAAGGGATCGAGCGTGCTACTCGTTCTATACGCGCTAGAATTTTTAAGTTATTACCGTCGTACGCTTTCGAAGCTTTTTTATTTTATTTCGTTGTTTTATTTTTCAAGTAGCCTTTACGACTCGTCGATAATTATTCCGCCAGGGGGCGACCAAGTTGCTCTACTCTATCGATTTCGGATGCCCTGCCGAAAGAGTACGGAAAAGAGGAGGAGAAAAAGTAATGCACGAATATTCCCGAGCACCTGGAATTTTTCGGTGCAACCCCGAGGAGATTTGTCCAAGGGCTTGAATAGCCAAAGACAACGATTTCATTTTACGACGTACACCGAGAGTTTACGAGAAATGTATATTCCCTATTTGCTCTTCGGTATTTTAGATAAAACGAAACGAAAGATTAATCCTATATATGCCCTCTCTCTCTCTCTCTCTCTCTCTCTACATATATATAATCTTTCTGTCCTTCTCTCTCTCTCGCTCTCTTTCTCTCTTTCTATAGGTCGAGGTTCTCAGATACCAACTCAGCCAGCGATTGCGTACTCGTGCCTATCCATTTTTTGCACCTTTATACCTTGCCGTATAATAACTATATGTACTATATAATACGAGAAGAGGAGAGAAGAAGAAAGAAAAAAGCTGATTACTGTACACGTGAGAGAGGCCTCTGAAAACGGCAGCTCCAATATAGCATTGAGATTAGAGAGCGAGCGTTTGTAACGTGTGACTATTGCGAGCCGATGCGTTTTGTCCGAGTGAAACTTTGTACGCGGGAGGGGAGAAAAAAAGAGAAGAGTTTTAAAACATAAAGTCACGAGAACGAGGCTCGTGCCGCACGAACGAGCGTCGTAGAGTAAAAAAAACGCTTCTTGAAAATATTACGAATTTTAAACCGTTCAAATTTCGAGGCCTAAGAAAATCCTTGCCCTGGGTGGACACTCGAACGAAACGCCGATCGAACATAACTCGTGTCCTCGTGACGATTTTAAATGGAATAAATGTTATCTTCCTGGTGGGAAAGAAATGTACGTTGACGACTGTTACGAGTGATTCATGCTAGTCGACCGGACAATTTGGTAACAAAAAATAGCTATTAGTAGATATATATATACATATACCTATATGTATATTGTAAAGTAACAAAAAAAAATAATAATTGAAGGACAAATCGTGTAAATAATATGTCGCATAAGCCGAGCGAGCTCATTAGGCTCGGAAAATCTAGGTCCCTTTATTAATAACGTCGTGGCTCTCTACTTGGCTATTACAAATGAGAAGAGATAAAGGAAGAAATTTGTTAAAATTCGTGCGATGGCTAGGTCAACTCGTCGTTTGTTGTTAGAGATGATATAAAATTGCGTGAAGCCGTTATGGAAAATAATCGAGGAGAGTGAACATGAAAATAAGTGAAATAATTTGCCTCGGTATTTCGATGAATATTCTCACTTGTACTAGATCGAGTAACGAGCCTCTAAGCTCCAAGAACTAAACGGATATAAATTGTTGTCTTTTGTTTTACGTTTCTTTCTTTTTCTTTATACGATCAACTTGTCGTTCGAGAAGATACAAAAAACAAAAAAAAACAAAAAAGATTCTATACTGTTCGTCTAATCTGTGCGAAACTTGCCCTTGTTGTGTTTTATTTTCTATTATATTATATATAATATATGTATACACAATGTCGAATGTTTTATCTCGCGCTTCGATTAAATCCAGATTTAATGAAAGCAAAAACAAAAATACGAAAAACAAAAAAATGGAATATTTATCTACGCGTACGGCATAGTTGTAGGCATTCATTGTAAACGATTTAGCGTACATGTATCATTGATTATTAATTAATTAATTGATTAATTGACGGGTAATGATTGTCATATATTGTGAGAATGGCGTCGAGAGACTTCGTCGTCCGGCGCTCCACGTGCGATAGTCATCGAGACAAAAACACAAATCGTATCTCATTATTTAGTGTTACTAGCGATGTGACTTTGGTCTCCTTTGTCGAGAACAAAACAAACAAACAAAAAGAAAGAAAGTTCTTCGTCTCGAATTCTTTCGAAACAAGAGACGTTTATATGCTTCCCGTGTTTAACGATCGAGATCCAAAAATGTCGATCGAATTATTCGTATCGATCCCTTCGAATTTCGATCGTACCCGTACGTTGAGCGTGCAATTTTTTAATAAATCCGATTGCGTTACGTTTTACAAAATCTTTCATAATTTCTTCCTCCATCGTATCGATTGTATTTCCATTGAAAATGTTTTTACGATTATTGTATTCCAAGGAACCGAAGGAAAATAATGGTCTATCGTTATTTAACGGTAGAGCGAACAGTCGCGTACAGTTGGTTCGCTTCCGGTCGAGCTTAAAGCCGATGTATGAACGCCGGACGATAAATACATTTCCGGCTGTTCGTAGAGAGGAGGAGGAGAGCTCGAACCCCGAGATAAAGATAGAACACGCGAAGATCCTTCTCGCACGGTTGCCACGTGGAAGGACGAAGGAAAAAGAAGAAGAAAAAAAATTAATCGTAAATTTCAAAACTCGAATCGTCCAGCCGGAAGAGAAGCGAAGAAGTGGGCCGATCCGTGGGCGATCCGTCCAGTCTATATCGCTCCTTCTATAGCAATTCTCGGTGAGTCTCGCATATGTCCTTTACTTTTTATTTCTCTCCCTCGTCCTTCCTTTCTTCGCCGGTTTAGACGAGTTGTACACACTTTCATTGTCCCATTGCTCGACGGACACTCTAATTTATGCTTCGTCTCCCACGTACGTATACGTCATTACCAACGAAAGAGCAAGTTGAAAAAGTCGATACGATTGTATCGAGATATTAAATTAATGAATTATTTCTTCGTTGCAGATTCGTGTCGAATGGTATGAAAGAAAATTGACGATACGGCCGAGTGACCGAGTAATCGAGAAATCATTATACTGTTATCTTGTACCGGATGGTCTGCTCGCTATCCTACGCTGGAAGAGCATGGATCTAATGCCGTGCAACTGGTCGAGCATGTGCCCATTCGTGCACTCCCTATTAATTCCCATGGTTGAATTCATTCAAGTGAAGAATCCGGTCTACGGGGCAACGGACCGGCCTCGCTCCTTCTCGCGTGGAACTTCTCCTCGTCGTTTCTCATCCAGCTTGGACACTGCAACGTACGAGGAATTTACTCGAAAACGTTCGACCACGAGCCGTTATTTATACCGTCGCGAAGTTAATGTCATGAAAAACTTTGAGGAAAATTGAGTCACGCTCTTCCTTCGTGTCGCCACGTACAAGCTGGTCGAGACACGAGGTTGTGCGGATGGTAACAAGAAACACATTCGAGACGAGACGAGACGAGACTTCGAGGGGATATACAAAAAACGAAAAGTCCACTCGACCCCTCCGACAGGTTGAGAGAGAGAGAGACGCCGGCGTGAGAGTGGGGAAAAGTGGTTTTGCCTTCTTCAAGGGTTTTCTGTCTCTCGCCTGCCTCGGCTTCGTTATTGAACCTCTCTCGTTGCCATGGGGATAATTCTCTGGGCCTACCGACCCGCCGATACGTAATCACAATTATCACTTTAACTTCCTCGAGGATAACGTGCCAAATCGTAGCTCAAATTATAATCGAGATATTTAGGCAAATGGAAAAATAAATTACGAGTTCTTTGTACTACATACGCTTTCACTTACAATTAATCAGAGTTTCGACAACATTTTATCGTTCCTTGTAGAAGATATCAGCTTTTTTACTACTCGAACATGATTAAATCGATCAAATATTTATTCTCATTAATTTGATTGTGATATTTAAAAAAGAATCGATTAATTATTTTTCATTTATTATTGTATACATGATGTTTCGAGAAAAAAAAGCAGGACCGAAAACACGATCAATAAGTGAAAAATATATCCTTAGTTTTTCGCTTCATTAGGATTGAAGTTTTGTAAAAGCTTTTCTCGGCGAACAGCCACTTTATGGAACAAATGTATTTTCCAAATTTTATGTGTCTAAGATCAGTTGCTAAGGGTGAACGTTGGTACGTCAGTAAATCAATCAATACTTTAGCTCTGCTGTATGTAACTTATTTACAATGCATACAAATCATCAAACCTTTCAAAAGCTTTTTTTCAATTCTCGAAGCTTGATTAAAATTAGGGTGCAGAAATGATCCTTTCAGGGTGTCATTGATCGTTCGTTCTATCTATTGTACTTTATCGGAACAAAATTTTTCTCTGTTCTCTTCAGCCTCGTCCTTTTCGCCATTCTTTTCGTCTTCTTCAACTTCCTTAGCCACGTTGGCCTTGTTGGTGAAAGTCAGATCAAAATCATCCGGAAAACGTGACTCGAAGGCTTCGGGTTCATCCAGCTTGCAGTAACTCGTGAAGAAATTGAGAAAAATCGTTTCGTCCTCTCGAAGTGGCGCCGATACTGGAGACACAGATTTCTGTTTCGATTCGATAGGCACTGTGCGTGGAACAGGTTGTCGCGTTCTCGGCCTTGGCTTTGGCGGTTCGATTATTCTCTCGAGTGCAGCCAAGAGACGATGCATCAGTTCGAACTACGAAACGAATAAATTACAATTAATTTGTGGTATGAAACACTCGAGATTCTTTTTTGAAAACAAAAAAAGAAGTATTTGTCACATTTTTTGACCAATCTATTTTACCTTTTTAGGATGACTTTTGGAAAAAGGAATTTTTGTATTCGAACGTACCTTTCTTGCTGCATCTTCGGCATCTTTCATGGCTTTCATCTCCTGCCTGAAGCCTTCTTTCTCGCAAACTCGTACGATATCGTGTGGCAAATTGTCCAGTTTCATGTTTAGTTCCTCGTATGTTCTCTCGATCTGACGCATCATCGAGTACGTATCGAGATTAGCGTCGTTAGGTCCTACGCAACTCTCGTACGTGTCCTCGATAAATACTCGTAAATAGAGAACCGGCTCGGAACACACCAGATCGCGAAATACACCGTGAAGAAGATCATTGGCATGTTTTTCCAAAGAAGTAGCTCTTCTCTCTGTCGAACGAATTTTCTCCTGAATTTTACATATCGAAGAAATTATTTTTCATATTAACTGGATAATTAAATTACGAAATGCTTTGTTGAACAATGTGTATAAACTACACAAACCTCGAGATCGGCAAGTGCTTCTTCAATCTCGCCGATCTCATTTTTTACAAGTGCCTCAGTTTCCGTTATACTCGAGGCCATTTCCGCCATTGGACCAGCCAATGACTCCAGATGTATGAGAGCATTGAGATTCTGCAGTTCCATCGATCTAAAGACTTGTTTTAACTCCCGAGGATCTTTGAAATAAAGTTGAGGAGGTGGAGCGTTTGCAATGTCAACCTCGAACATTTCTACGGGAAAATAATTCTCATTATTCCTTGACTATTTGATACGTTGTTTTTTTTTATCCACCAATATTCTCGATTAAAGATTGCTCGTGCTCTTAGAATATTAATTTTGATTTTAGACCGAGAATGAAAGTCACACCTATCAACGATTCGAGAGAAGCCAGATTGTCCACGGTTTTATATCTTCCCAGAAGATCATTTACATTAGCGGATGAGATACTCGTTCCAGAGGGCGAACGATGAATCCAATCGTGCTCAAGGCGCCAGGATATCGGTGATATTTGATAAAGAAACTTTTGACACATTTTAACCGTTCGCCACGATTCTTCCAACGCATAGACTTCGAGACGTAATTGGCCGAGATCTTTCGATAATTGATTTCTTTTCGTCGCTACAGCGTAAGTCGATTTTACCTCTTCCTCGGCTTTCTCGAGTATGTTCATACTTTCCTCGTGATCCTTCGATAAAAATTCTTCGAAACCGTTCACGTACAATCTGTATTGTTTCTGAAATTTGAAATGATTTTTATGTTATTTTATCGCTTTTAATGAGGTCGAAAAAAATATAGAATAATTTATCTTTATTATATTATAGAGTTTTATTTATATTTTACATCGCTAATCAATGTATTAGTGAAAGAAAAGACTAATATGAGAAGGACCTTTGTATCTTCGAGTCTACGTTGTTCATCGTCGAATTGCTGATCGATGCGAATACAATCGTCCCTTTCCTCGCCGATCAGCAGTCGAGTTCTCAATACTTCTCGAGCGTCTTCGATGTAACGTTGTCTCGAGAATCTTTCACCAACGGCTATACGACCACTTAATTCCGTAAAATAATCCAGATCTAGGTCAGTCATCGCAGTCGCTTTATCCAAATCTTTGTGCTTTGCAGATTCATTCTCTTCGGCCTGTACGTCGACCTGAAACAAAATGAAGAGTTTGAGATTGTTCCACGCGTCGAGAGAGAAGGATGTTGTAAGAAAAATCTAACCCGCAACCGTCGAAGGATATCTTTAGATTTTTCGTTCAATCGAATCTCAGCGTTTTTTCCGCCTGCTTTTCGATCTTCGAGCGTCTGCCGATTACACTCTTTCCACCAATGATAATAAGCCAGCATGTGACTCTTTGGTGGATGAATAAACGGCGATTGTTCATCATTAACGTTCCTCGATTTTCCCAAATGTTTGTGACCACTCGTAAAGTAATAGCGTGTCCTGTATCAAATAGATTTCTGTTTGTTATCTTTTTTATCTTTTTTCAGGGTTTTATTTATAAAAAGACTTTGGGGAGGTCTTTTAATTTTTTTTATTTCATACCTTGGCAAGTGGCGACGATGAAAAATGATGTCCTGGATCGTTGGCTTTTTAATTCTCGAGTTTGGTCTCATCGGAGGTTTGAATTTTTCGTCGATCTGACGCAGTTTCGAAAAACTGTACGAAGCGGACGTTCCGCTCATTTTTGGAGCACTGTTCAGTCTGGATTGTGAAGTTCTAGGTACTTTGTTGATATTGTGAAGTGGTGAATGTCATCTTCGGTCTGTCACATCTGGGCAACGATTCCTCATCGCCTAGCAACGATTCTTGCTTGTCCTGCGTACAAATTGGAATTTGAATAAATTGTTTGATCGGTATCACGAGTCGCAACATGTCGCTTACACTTTTAACGAATGTTGTTTACAATACAAGTTATCATTTACACGCTCAGTAAATTCTAATTCATTCAAACCTTATAATCTTCTTCCAAATTTTTTAAATATAGAATTTTATATGTTCTGACACATTTTTTAGAATTCGTCGATGATTTCTTCAGGGGATTTAAACAAAAAATACATTATTTTCCAATTTTAGTTTCGAACAAAGTTTTCCCCTCATTGTCGTCTCAGAATGTTTACTCTCGTTATTCTTTAGTCTTAAGACAATTCTGTTTTCTTTTCACACAATTTTCTTCGCTTAATCCAATTATTTTGGCCCTTTATAAAATATCATTATACGTTACATTTCTACGCGGTTAAAAATGATAAAAATAGGATGTATTTTTGGCAAGACGCGTTGGAAAAAAAATTGTAAAATTAGTTTTGTCATTAAGCAACGGCGTTGGATAAATTTATACGCGATGACGAAGGAGAGAACGAGTATATTGTTTCTTAGCCAGATGTATCGCAGCCTGGGCGTTCTAGTTTCGGCTTTCCAGTCTGTTCTCCGAAACGTGAGAAAGAAAGGAAGCGTAAGGAGGAAACAGTCTCATACGGGGTTTAGTACGGTTCAGGAGTTGGCTTCACCAAGGCACTTTCATTGTAGTTCATACCGCCTGGCTCGAAGGTGCAAGCAGAAAGGTCTTATTGTCAAGATCCTCAACAGGCATTCATTTATTCCTTCTAAATTTGTTGTTAACGTCTTCATCATTAAACGTTGAAATATTGTATACGTGTGTGTGTGTGTTTATTATCGTATGAGTAAGTCATGAAACAAGGTAATTAATTTTTGTTCATCATAACAATTAGCCAATAATAATACTTACTATATAAAACTTAAAGAGTTCCAAAATTCTAGTTTTTCAAAATTATTATGAAATGACAATGCGCTGATTATTACACTCATAACAGGGAATTTCTACAATAATTATTTTATTAATGATTTAATAGAAAAATTGTTCGACAATGAATTGCTTAGATTCGTCTTGAAATTGCGAATGATTAAAATTGCAAAGTATTCATAAATTCTACCATTATCGTTCAAACCGCACAATTTGTTTTGCCATTCATCAAACTACAAGATAAAAATACTACTATATCGCTTGGGAAACGGTACGAGACGAGATTTACATTTTACATAGAAAAATTGTGATGAAAAATTGTAAATTGTGGAAGGGGTATATACACACGGGATTTACAGTAGCCACGGGAGATATTCAGACAATAGAACAATGGACGAATGGTCCAGCACGTTTGGCGAAGAATATACTATTGTGCTGAAACGATCGAATTGTTGATTTCCGAGACCATAATTTAATAAATTGCACATACGTGAGTACGGAATTTCGCAACTTGCATTCATTCTATCATGAGTTCGCCCCGTTTTCAACGACGCGTATATAAAAAAAGTGAGAAAACTTCAAACGTTAGACTCGTTTCAATATTCGACTGAAAAGTGTACAAAGCTATAATAATGGTTTTTCTACAAACAATTCAAAAGTGTTATTAATTTTCAAAAATTGTAATAGGACGTGTTTTTATCGAAATAACTCTTCTATCACATATTTCAACTGTCGATTAAATTTCCATCGAAATAATAATTTAAAAAATCGTGACCAAACCGAAACGTCGGATAAAAGTAATATTTCTGTTCGTAATCTGGTCACATTCTTATTGTTATTATTAGAGTAGCGAGCTACGCAGGCTGACGAATAGATCGAATTAGAGATGATCGCGATCCCCAGACGGCTGTAGTGAAAAAATGCTTCCTAGGTTTCACCGACTGTTGTACTGTCGCCGGGGAACCAAACGCGAGCATTCATGCTCTGTTTCAGAGAACGCGGATCGTCCGTCGAGTTTCTACAGGAAGCGTGCCTGAGACTTCGCACACACGTGCTCTACCCATCTCTTTCTCTCTCTCTCTCTCTCTCTCTCTCTCTCTCTCTCACCTCCCTCACTTTATATCAAATTGACTTTTACGATGTGTGCATACAATATTCTCCGGTTGTCGTTTCGTTTTGAAATGACGCTTTTCGCAAGTGTCACTATTCCTGTCACAGCGACTTTTCCGCCAAAGGTTTTATATACACGTATACAAAACTCAGAGACGATTTTTCCTCGTGTCTCGTGCGAAATTTAATTGTCGTGACATTTAATTTGTCCGGTCGTTGCACGCAGAAAGTCTCCCCGGTGTCCTTGCATCGTCTGGATGCATTTGGCTTTCTTATCCGTTCGTTTAGTCCCCTGAGCATAGGAAACATAAAATTAAATGAGTATTAATTAAGAAACACGCTTGAAAACTTTCTACACTATCTGTTGAAACTACGATGCAAAATGTGTAGGTGTTTTCTTTTTCGTCTCAACAGTCGTGCACAGAAAAATGGCAGCAGATCGAAGATTGGTCGTCGCATACTTGTTAACAATCTTGTCTTCCTCGTCGATACTTCCGATGGTGGTTTCGTCTTCGGCCTCGGTGGGAAATCTGGACAGATGCGGTGGTAGATTGGAACGTGCGCTTGATGCACTTCAGAGAGACTCGCCGCGTCGAAATAGACTCGACGAAGAGGAAGCCGGGATAGTTTATCAACAGAAACTTACATCAGCTCCGCTCGAGATGACCGTTTCTCGAATTACTGTTAAGGTGTGAAAAATGACACGAAAAAGCTATTCTTCCCAGAGATGTTGTAAATTTCAAAAGAATTAATGTATTGTTGTATCCATTGGTCTGCGGCTGAAATAATAACAGCAATTTTAATATGATAATTTTGCAATGTCATGTCAGAAAGTAACCAAAAATTCTAATCGCTAAAAGTAAATATTTCGAGTATTGACAAAAAGTATGTAAATTTTGTATAAAAATTGTACTTTCACATTACCTGTTGTTCGTGTCTTAGCTTCCACAGGATTCTCGAAATCACGGAGAGCTCTGGGCACGCGTCGAGAGATGTTCGTTCGAGCCAAACAACAACGCTCTTCAAACACGTGTAATGTTCAACGATTTGTCTGTTTCCGGTGTAATATCGCTCATGCCGAGGGACTATCGCGCACCGATCGCCGCCGAATCGTGCCGTATGAGTCTACGACTTAGACGAGCCGGTATAGATTTTTACACGAGCCCCATAGCGCGTGGACGTGGTCAGATGAGAATAAGAACCGAATCGAGCTTTTTGGAGCCGAGATTCGCGTCGATTTACGCATACGGTTGTAGACCGGCGAGGCTCGACAAACAAATCAAGAGATACGACAAATGGCCACCGGTTCATCCGCATCAGCAGCATCAGGTAGTCTTTTATAAAAGAAAACAATGATCCTTGAGATTTTTAGGCTTATCTCGATCGTGTCGAATTTACCCTCAAATTAAAAAAACGTACTATTTATATCACTAGTTCAATTTTCTAATAATAAGAACGCATCTTTTTCTTCAAAATGTTCCCAACAGATTCCAGTTCTGAGTGCATCGTCGGCTGACGAAACCTACGACGGTCCAGAACCCCGTGAGATAGCGGGTCTCACTAAAGAGGAGGACGTAACGATCGCTAATGAGAGTACGAGAATTCGAGCTCTTCACGAGTCTGACGCTCGTTTAGGCATCTGGCGGAAAAACGTCTGGGTGACGAAAATTCCCCGCAGTAAGAAGAGGAGAAGGTCCATCGACGACGTTGACCCTTCTAGTATATCATCCACTACGAATTCATCGGATTCGGAATCTTTACCAGTCATAACTCCGGCTGACTTTGTACGAGCTCTCGCAAAGAGAGCAACGGCCAAATCATCGGAGATCAACAACGTCACGAGATCCAGCCAGCGAGTTATCGATTTGGAGAATATCCACAACGACACTCTTGATAACACAAACAAATCCGTTACTAAAAATAGTCTGAAGAGAGAAACGACGCTCTCGCAACTTCTCTATTATCCCGTTGCCGATCGTCAAGAGCGCGAGTTCGTCGACAATAATTTCGATCAATCATTGTCCGACGAGGACGCAGCGGGTAGAAATGACGATTGGCAATCGCGCGAGGGCATATCGAACGAGATGGAAGATGTCTTTTTGCGCGGCGCTAGTCAGGCTCTCACGAGATACATAGAGCGTGAACTTCATCCGGCTATCAAGGAGACTCTTATGCTGTCTATGGGATACACGATCAGTTATGGATAACGCGCTTTTTCGCTTCTCGAACATCATGTCGACTCTTCGAACTGAAAAAAAAGGAACGAAACGCACAGCACGCAGCAATTCTCACAATTTGCATTTATACTAATTTATTCTTAACTATAATGTACATTTTACGTTTTATTAGTCGTGAACAGGGTGAATTTCGCTGAACATAGTCGAGAGTAGATATTCGAGCTTAAGACGAAGCTTTGCTCATAGAACGAGTAGACTTTGGTACAGGTAATGACTAATTTCCAATGGAATCACCTTCGGACGATGGTCAGTCTCGAATTTTTGACAATATCAAGAGTACTTGCTCGTAAGCCGTGAAATGCAACGCCGTTGTCGCAGCGGCTTTCACCTGACTCGGCACCAGACCCTTGAACAAACCGCGAAAACCTTCCACTCTCATCGTCGTCGTGATACAGTCGATCAAGCCTTTGCAGCTGAAGAACTTTCCGAAACCATGACGACCGTGCTCGAAGCCTTGTATCTGCAAGCGTTTTCTCGCGAGATCGAACGGATAGATCGCCGTTTTGGCCAACAAACCGGCACTACTTCCGGCTATCATTGAGTTAGCGATATTCGTTTCCGTGTGCTCGGAATAACGTTTGTACGTATCGACGAATACATTGTAAAACATGAATTGCAGGCCCGTGTGTGGCGCTATCTGTAGTAAAGTCGGCAATAATCCACGAAAAAAAGATCTCGGCGATTCCGCCTTCAGGATAGTTCTGAAAACAATAATGAAACGGATATTATTATTTCATTCAATGTTACGTTGTTGCTCTTCTATTTTACGTTAATTCCAAGATATTGCATACATATAAGGATGTACGACGCCGCGATAAATCACATTTTTTGATGATTGTGCGACGAGTCTCGTTCTAACAGTGTCGAATGGAAATGATATTGTAGTCGCTATAGCTCCAGCGGAAGCTCCGGCAATGAAATTTACCGTTTTTTTCCATTCGGGTAACACGGAAAGCGTGTCCGAGTATTTTTTTAATTCGTTGTACGAATAAAACTGTACGATTGAAAAAATAATAATTTAATGTAAAATATTGCAGGTTTATAACAATTGGGAGACAGTGGAGCAATGAACAAACACGACTGAACCAGTGAACGAGTATTTGGAAAATGATTGCTTGGCAAAAAGCGACGACCCTATAAAGTAAATTATCTATTCGTGCCGTTTCCAAGTTCAATCGCAGTTGAATTCTGCTACGGCACTACTTGCGCAGTAGCAGAATGTTTACTCTCTGTAAAGAATTATCGAGGAATGTTCATTCACCGGTAGATGTTCGCTTATTCGCTCGTTTACCCGATATGTATGATTTGTTATTGTTGAAGTAACATTTTACCTGGGCTAAGCCATAACCGATGGATAGCAACTGGGCAGGCACATGTCCTTTCCACAGGGCAGATGGACCTTCCTCTTTGACTATAACACGGATCGCATGAACCAAAGATTTATATTTGCTATCGTTTTGATGACTTATCGGTTCGACCTGCAACTGAATCGGAATACCAATTGTTTGAAAATAATGTCGTACGTACCCGGCACTTTTTTTTCTGTCGATAATCGAGAATTTTGATACCTGAAATCTTATTTTTATGACATCGAGTGGCTGACACAGCAATCTCGTTATAAACCCACTTGCTGCACCGGCTATAGCGTGATCAAAATTATGATCACCCGAAATCATCCTCAAAAAATCATATTTTTCATATCAACGTTGCTCCTTCCAACCAGCGGTCGAATAAAACACAAAGAAGAACGGTGAGTTACAACACGCAGCATCACGGTCTTGGTTTTGTTACATAACCTCATTTCCCTGATATACTGTGAGTCATATGTTACTTAAAATGAATTTTATACATTCATACAATTGATTTGATAAAGTGCATTTGAAATTCTACGAGATTGTATATTTGTTTAGAATATGGTTTCTTTAGACAAGCTCCGAAACAAATAACGTTTGCAACATCAGAGTTGTTGACTTGACCATTTGTCCGTCTAGATGATTGTTTCGATAACAAAAATTCAAACGAGGCTTTGGGATCCCGCTCGATGACCATGGTGGAATTAAAGCTGGTCTATAATGCATATGGACTTGGCAAGTTTATCTTGAAGTAGCTTCTTTAATTAAACAATACACGATTCACTTTTCTTTTCATCGTTACCATATCAATCGCATGCGACAATTGTCGATTCCTAGAGCGACTACACATTTAATTAACGTGTTACATTCAATTAGGACAGTACCGGATTCAAGCAAGCTCACCGATATTATTATTTTATAAGAAGTACAGGCTACTCGCGATACGTTTCTCAATGTAAAGGATAAAAATGTTGTCCCAGGTAAAAACACAATTTGTCTCAAGTTCCTATCTTATGAATTACTTTTACTTTTGGACAAGACAGCAATATCAAAGACAAATCACACGCGGAGATTAATGGCCTACATGATTGCTCGATAAAACTATGACAAGTTCGTAGATGGGACAATATACATAACACATTGGTTGTCTAATTACGTATTAGGCAAAATGCTCGTTGACATTGAAGCATTTGTCAACGCGTCTATACGTGGACATTGATTTTCCGGAAATGGCCAAATCTCTTCGTCGACTTCCTTTGGACAAATTTCATTCCAATAAATGTCCACTAATTTTACCAAGCTATCTCCCCAAGAACTTTGTACCAGACCTTTGACCGTATTTGTGTCCGGCAGTCGCTTATCTCTGGGGTTTCCAAGTTTATCGAGTTTGTCCACCAGATAGGCCTGAAAATCGAAGGACAAAATGATCGATTTGAAAAACAAATGTTAATTCGTAACTCGACTCATTAACACAACTTTACACATAATAACACTCGTAACACATACTCACTCTACTTATTCCGTGTGCTTCTTCTCGTAATTGGTTGCACAAATCGTATAATTTTTTTCTTATGTTACAATACGAGTCTTTTATTTCTTCAAAGCTCTCGTAGTCAGGCTGATTGTGGTTAGTTTTCATAGAATCAGCTTCGCAATCGTCAGCAACCCTTCTCACATACCACTTTTCGAAAAATCTTTCCTCGAAGCAAATGTCCATGGGAAAACATTTGCAAGTTTCCAGATATTCCGGCCGAACGTTTACGATGTGCGAACAGACTCGAAATATCTCATCCTCGCTGGATTCGATAAGATGAACCGCACAGCTAGTATAAACAAGCGACAATCCAGTAACGCGTTCCGCAAAGTTATCTTTCGCGTATTCGCTGAAAAATTTGAAAGCTTCCTCGCTGGAAATTGTGGTTGTTGCAGCAAGAAAGATCATTCTACAGAGATTCGTTTTTCCACGAGATCGCACAAAGTCGAGAACGGAGTAGCTTCGCAGTTCGTCCATCGTGGAAAAAGTTTGATCGATAATTCCTCGAGGTTACTAATTTCGAAGGGATTCGGTACGGATGATAAGTAATAAAACGTTTGTATTATTTTTTGTTCTGTATTTCTTTTTGTTTGCACAGTGTACGTTACATTCGCAAACGAAGACGACTTTTCGTCGAGTGCTGCACACATGGCATCGGAAAAACAAGAAGAGAAAGAAGAGAAAGAAAAGAAAGCTACGATATTGTAACAGAATGTTATGTCATAAGGGTTGGCATGACCCGTCAGATCAATTGTACCTTGCTTTGGTCAGACGCTTGGATCCACATTAATTTTACTTTCTCTTTATAAATCGTTCGTTTATTCGTATCGACAAAAACGAATGAAACAAAAAAGAAATTCTACAATTATGACCTAAAGCGATACTGACCATTCCAGAATCTTGGAATGAATACTGAAGTTTTCAATGGTCCATGCCTCATTTGGGCTCTCGACTGAACGACACTCGTCCTATTGAAATATGGGGGATCATGATAAAGGTGCGAAAACCTGTGCCCGCGAGTTAAGTTTTGTTTTCTGTTTTTTTTTGTTTTGTTTTTTTTTACGAGTAAATAGTACAGAATATTTTTTTTAAAATATATTTTCAGACTTCTTTTCGACAGATATATGTATATATAGATTTTTTTTAAATCATTTAGCAAACATCAATGAGATAGTGAATAACCCGATTCACGAAAAATTCTAGGGATCGTCATGAATCACCGTGCTGCTAAGGCGCCGTCCCATCATTCGCCCAATCTTCGCCCTTCCCCATTTTCCCCACATATTTCAAAAGTGTCGTTCATTACACAGAGGATTAAAAGGAACTGTGACATGTCCACCATTATTTTTGTTTCTTTTTTCTTTTACAATAAGAATGATCTAAATCCGGCTTAGAGTCAACAATCGGGCTCTATAGACGTAACAAAAGCTAAAGGGAGATATAAATAAGAATTGTTTTAATAAATTGACCGAGCTATTTACGAACGACGAATATTGATGCGACCTGCATTCGAGACGATTCGATACGATCGATTTTTTTCAAAAGGTTCGAATTAAATTGTCGGGTGTCTCGAAGAGTTCGTTATTCGACTCGTCTATGCGGTCGGGGATCGATTCGTGGAATCAACTGTAGTTAAATCCATTGCTTCGGCCACCGTCGAATCGTTTGTGTACACCGGAAAAGGAATTCTCCCTACCTCGACCACCTCCGTAGCCCCAACGGCCTAAAAACAATAGACAAAAGTTGATCAGTCAATAATTCGAAAGGTACATCCTGTGCTTTTCGTCAATAAAAGCGGATATATACGACGGAATGGCAAAAAACAAAAAACGATTCTTACTTCTTCCACCGTAGCCTCCACCTCCGCCACCGCCTCTCGCAGCGAGTTCCGACAGTTTTGGGTTGATGACCTGATTAGCCTCTTGAAGTACGTTGATGAGATCCTTAGCTTGTCGGCCATTTTGCGGTGTGAAAAATGCGTAACTCGTGCCGGTACATTGTGAACGTCCCGTCCTTCCGATCCTGTGGATGTAATCCTCGGACGACGATGGATAATCGAAGTTGATCACGTACTTCACGTCATCAACGTCTGGAGAAATGGGGAAAAGATTTATAACATGGGATGCAATGTTACGGGGCCTTCGAAACATGCCTTGGCGCGAATTGGGATGCGGAGTGAGACGCGAACGAATGGTGGATATTGGCGTTTTACTCTTTTTTTTCTTTTCATTTTCATTTAATTTAATTGCAGTTCAACGTTAACAGCAAATAGCCATTTTTTGGCTGGTTTTCTCCAGAGCGAACAACACACATTGAGATTGTGAATATTTCTCTTTTTTCGGCATTCAAAGGAAAAAGGATCGTTGACATGCAACTGCCTTGATACCTTATTTTAGTAATTTACAGAAAAGGAGATTTCCATTTAATCACATTTACGGGATAACGCGACGAAGGATTCGTACACTCTCTGTTTATTAATTAGAACAGAGTTTAGAAAGTTATCAATACGTATTATCGATCGTGCCTGAGAAACACGTCGCATCAAAAAATGATATTTCTTTTCCGCAGAGCTTGACGACTAAAAGTTTTACGAATGTTAAAAGTGCTTGCGGAAAGTTCGTCCGAACCGGACATGCTCTGGTTTATTTTTCATCTCATGAAACGCGAGTGGATCGAGTTGCAGAGTTCGGAAAATCGGTAAATGTGAAAAAGAATAGATCTCTTATTAGATTTATAGAAAACAAACAAAAAAAACGAGAAAAAGAAAATTACTAAATAAAATAGAAAGCTCGTGTGTATATGAATGTGTGGTAGGCTGGCTTCATGATAAATACAAACCCTGTTACCGCTGAACATTGCAATTGCGGATGCGAGCGGATATACAAAATATATCGCTTTTTCCCCGTGGGATGTGTGATATTCTTGAACGGAATTTCACACAAGTTCGCAATGTTTCCTGTTTTTTTCCTATTACAGAGAGCGATCCCCATCGAGTAGCGATAGTAGCAAAATCGTATACGACTGTTGTCCGCACCGGGTGAACATTGGCTATGGAGTGTTTTTTTGCAGGCTAGCGATTGTAATCAGCCAATCCCACAGCCAACGAGCGTGACAGTACCCGCGCACCACCAACTACTACTTACGTGGTACACAGGCTGTACACAGAGGCACATTTTAGTACATTTTTTTTTCTTTAAGCGCTCTCAAATTGCGCATGTACATCGTCTATATATCGCTTGCATATATAGCTCTTATCTAGAGCACAGACAGTGAGTGAGCCATGTTTTTTTCATTTTTTTTTTTTTTCATATCGGTTCGATCGTTTTTTTTTGCTCATCGCGCACTCAACAGAATCTGTGCACCATGTGCCTCTGAAACAAAGGACAACCAGACTGATTAACATAAATTATCAGATGCCCACACTTAACTTCTAAGTACTGCTTTACGTTACTTCATCTTTCGTTTTGTTCTCTTTATCGTCTAACAATCTCTCAATCCTTCGACACAAGCTTCTTCACTTTACCGTCTTAGCTCTAAGAACTAACACATTATAAATAGACTGCATTAGAGCGCGTTCGTCATCGTTCCGACTTTACATCATTACCCCCCTCTCCAACTCCGCCATTTTATATTTTATTTTCAACACTCGTTCTGTCCCTCCCAACCCAACTCGGGCAATATCCAGGCATTTCCCGGTGCAAAGTCGTGAGGAACGGAATCTCAGCGAGCCAATTTCTTCAATCGGTTTATTTATACTTGGGAGTTTTCTTTTTATGACCCGATAACATTATTCTTGAAAAATCTGTGCCATATCAGCCGACTAATGCCTTCTATTGCGTGTATCAAGCTTATGTAAAGTTCGAGATTGTCAAGATCACAAAAGGTCATTGAGACCATTGCAAGCGCTCGAGCGCTAAATGAAACAGAAATGTTCGACTAATCCTGAGGCCAAACTCCAAATACCACCCAGATTTCCTCCAGTTTCACGAAGTTTCTCCGCCAGCCACTTTTTTCCCAACCACGATCTCCGTTCCTCATTCTCTTTCTCTGTCTCTTTTCTTTTTCCAGAGAAAACATCGATCGGTCGAGAGTCATCGTAGAATTCACAATTGTTTTTTTTTGTTTTTTGCAAACCATTACTACAAGTTTTAAACAGTGAGGCATCATTTCATATAACCAGTCTGTGCTACATCGCCACCCTTTATCTAATTTACAAACGCCAAATATGGATCTCCATTTACGCTCAACGGGATCCGAACCCACCAACACGCGAACACGAGAATGTATAATAATAAAAAAAAAATAAAAAAAAATCATATTCTTCCTTGTCTTTTACCCCCCTTTGAGTAATGGACATATGCATGATAAATTTGTTGTGTAAAACTCACCCAAACCACGAGCAGCAACGTCCGTTGCTACGAGTATCGATCCCTTCTTGTTCCTGAATTCTGCAACGAGACAAACATTCGGACGATTAATCGATGGTCAATTTTTTTTAAATTTTTTATGAAGTAAACGGCAGTCAACGTTTGCTTAAAAAAATGAATAATACAACTTTTGGCGTTACAAACCTCTGAGAACGTAGTCGCGTTCCTGTTGTGATTTGTCGCCGTGCATGCAAACTGCTGGCCAACCGTATCGACGAATGTTTCTCGTGATGTTCTCAACTTTTTTCTTCGTTTCAACGAATATAATCGTCTTGCCACCGTCCTCGTTTACGTTACCAATCTCTTGAAGAAGAGTTCCCAATCTGAAAAAACGAGAGAGAGAGATTTGATTTAATATATATAGTTCCGGGTGAGACGGTGTATAATGCAAAAGTGTATACACAGTGGCAAGATCAGTTCTTCTTAGAGGTTAATATATGGTGTGATAATCACAACGTTTCATAAAAGTTTTTCATCACGATGACAAAGCGAGGATGTAATAAAGAAGGAAGGAGTAATTAATAATTATTATGTAAACTACTTACTTTGCTTCTTTCTCGTGTTCTTGGCATACATCAATGATCTGGAGAATATTGTGATTAGCCGAAAGCGTCAAAGATCCAATATTGAGTTGGGTGTAATCGGTGAGATATTCCTCGGCCAAATTGCGTACTTCCTTGGGCCAAGTCGCGGACCACATGAGTACTTGTCTGTCGGGTCTTATTTGCTCGATGATCTTACGGATTTGTGGTTCGAAACCCATGTCCAACATACGATCGGCTTCGTCCAGTACGAGATACGTGCACCTACGTAGATTCGTAGTTCCACGCTCCAGAAAATCGATCAAACGTCCGGGTGTAGCGATCACGATCTCAACGCCGCGTTCCAAATCTCTGGCTTGACTGCCCTTGGGCGCGCCACCGAATACGCAGGTGTTTCTCACATAGGACAACGAGCCAAAATCATTGGCGACCGTTTGAATTTGTTGCGCGAGCTCGCGAGTCGGTGCGAGTACGAGAGCGACGGGTCCATCGCCACGATTCAAGGGCGGTTGGCTGTTTATATGAACGATAGCTGGTAGAATGTAACCGAGAGTCTTGCCGGATCCGGTTTGTGCGATTCCGACCATATTCCTTCCCGACATAGCTATCGGCCAACCTTGAGCTTGAATCGGCGTCGGTTCTGAGAATCCCTGCTTTCTTATACCCTGCATAACGTAATCCGGGAAATTGCCCTCCTCGAAATACTGAATTGGATTGGGAAGTTTGTCGCCTTTGAGCGTTATTTCCTTCTCCTCCCTGAAGGTCTCGACCTCGCGAGGATGACGAGCCGACACGTTTGGATGTGGAACATAGAAGTCTTTCTTAAAGGGCTTCAAATTCTCGTAATCCCAGTTGGGCTTTCGTAGATTACCACCAGCACCGCCGCCACGGGAATTTCTTCCCATAGCTCCGCCGCTTCCCATGCTGCTGCTTCCACGACTTCCAAAACCTCCGCTGCTTCTTCCACCCGAGCTGCCGTAGCCATTGCGCTGACCGCCTCCGCCTCTGCTACTACCGCCCGTACCGCTACTACGATATCCACCGGACGAACCTCCGTAAGTCCTGCATAAAGGATTAAACGTACGCGTTTTTTAGAAGGTATTTATTGGCACACGCGTGAGACACGCGCACGTGTAATACACGGTATGTCTAACTTTTGTAGAAAATCGTCAAGTGTTTTATTCGATACTTGTATACGCGTGGCTACCAACAATCGCGACAACGTTTGTCGCGATTGACTATGTAAATAAGATCTTAGATACTTTGCATCATTGCATAAAAAATACATTCTTTCTATAACTATACGTATTTCATTTTTTCGCACCGTTATATACCGCTAGATTCGTAGTTAGAAATCAGCCGCTAGGAGCGCTAGTTGTCAAGTTGGATTAGCGAAGAATAATGTAGTGAACATTGAGAGACGGACCCAGACATATATGTGTGGGCACCGAAGGCATAAAGTTCACGACTGTTAATATACCTCATACAAGCATTCATGCTCTGTCGAAGTGCGAGACAGAGGCATGCCAAAATACGAGGATCGTGTCTTCTAGATGGTAATTATTTGGAAAAAACATTCCCGCGATTTTCTATACTCCGTTTAATGATAATTATATCGTCGCGATTGAATCGCGCACAACCGATGTTTCGCGATCACGTTTTCATATTTATCGCGATGGCGTGGTTCAATAAAATAGCGCCTGCGTGTAAAACTTCCGTAATGGCCGTCGCCGACGGCCAAGGCCGTACCGACGCTCTCCCCGACTATTTCCTTTGTCGTACGATTTTGATAATTTAATTATTCACGATTTTCGACACTTTTTCCGTAAATTTATCACCGATTTCGTAGTTTTAGAATGGTAGAACTGTCGACGAGGTACTCACATGATTATGGTGTAGGATTTGATGCTTTTCTGTCCCTTGAAGTGATGTTCTTAGTATTGCTTGATTAATTAGTTGAGCGGCGTAGATCACTGCAAGGAATACAATAATTATAGTCCAAACAATCTTAGAGCGTTGTTGCACGATGATGAATTCTATTGTTTCCAAAATGGACGAATATTCGCAATAGACAAAGGCGAAATATGATATTGCAACAGACGCGACTTACCCGTGCCGCTTCTAGGGACGGAAAGAACGATGCGGGGTGATGCCGGATGTGACTCAACGAACGTCATTATCCCTGGTGGGGGAAAAACAGCTGCGCACAAACTCAAATTCCATAGTCTGCGCACTGTCGTCCGTCGCCTCGTAATGATTTTTCCCCGTAGCCAATGAGGGCACGTCCAGACTATCTTTCCAATCCTGCGGTCCAATCGTTCTCGTATGTTCTCGGTTATTCCGTGTTCGCTACTTACCGTCACGTTCCGCATGGCTGAATAAACGATACGAGCAAAATGTATAACAATTTTTCATCACTCGATCTCCAATTTACTATTTAACATGATTTTCAATCAGTCATTTTTTATTTATTAAAGGTTGAACGATTTTTAATAATTACATATAAAGCATGTTTTCGCTACATATACCGTACACTTCCGGTTTATCCTCGGCGTAATGCGCATGCGCAGTTCGCATGGCAAGGCGCATGCGCGAACTTTGCGCGCGTAATTTCGAATCTTCCGTGAATTCGATGAGTTTCAGCGGTACTATAGTTCGTAATATGCAGTCGTTATGCCCGCAGCATTCCAGAATGTTCGATTAACGAGGGGAACTTGGATGGCAGAGGATACAGGTTTATTGTAACAAAGATAATAAGATATATACAATTACAATAGGTTTATCATTTTATTTTCTATCATAATACTGTATAACATACAAGAAATGCACTTTAGTGAAACCTACAGAAGAGAATTTGAATGTAGAGCAGTATTTCCTTATTGTTTGATGTCCAACTGTCTTATTTCCGGGGGTCTTAGTATTTATTAACGAGTTTGTCTCCTTGCTTTTTCTTTTGTTTCCTTACGTTGAAAATGATAATCGTGTTAAATAACGTGACTACTTATACGACAATAAGTGTTCCTTTCATCAACGGTTTAAGAGGGGCATAAACTTCATTTTTTTTTTCAATTATTTTTTATGTAGTTCTCAGCGAGGGCTGCGGCTGTTATATTCATATTACCACGTACACATTGCTAAATATCACGTTGTTCTCTCTCTCTCTCTCAAATTATGTCATGGTCAAAAAATAAATAGGCTCCTTCACAATAACTATCTCTCTCTCTCTCTCTCTTTCTTTCATGTAAAAGCTAGGATGTCACTGGAATAAACACTCGACTAACGACCAGGGAACAGTTTCTCGGTACTCTCATTTTTCTTTTTAATCATCTCGCATATCGTAAACTAGTATCAAATATAAAAACTTATTCAAGCATTGTTAATTTTCACACGTTACAATACCACGTTTTTAGTTTTTCTCTTGTTTTTTTTTATACTTATAATCTCACTTCTCAACAGTTTGATTGTATTGAGCAAAATTATTGGCTGCTCAAAAATGACGAAGGCCCCATCGCAAAAAACAAAAACTTAACGAATAAATGAGAGAAAAAAAAGAGAAAACAAAAATACGTACAAACGTAACGATTCTTGATCGTTTAGTTTGTTGTTCCGATAGTTTAACACCACGTGTGCGAGGCTCACGTGTATTGTCCCTGTTTTTTGGGCCCTTTACATGGACGTCACGAAATATTAAATATGTATATGCATTTATTAATCGAGAAATCTCATTTCGTGTGTGAAAACAAAGAGAAAAAACGTTGAAACGAGGCTTTTGAATTTTACATCATTGTAACCTCTCGTTACGAAACTTCGCTTCGAACGCGCCAATACAAAAAGTGACACAATAATTTTGACTAGATTCTAGTTAATTATACAAATCGTTCCCAATAGTCGCGTTAGACGGTGTTGTATAGTGAGCCTTGGAAAACAAACCGAAAAAAAACATACGTGTATCGTTTTTTTCTTCTTATTTTTTTTTTTTTCGCGGTCTACGGATAAATATTATCGCATTCGATATTAATAACGTACGCGATTTCGCAGAGGCTCCGCGAATATTTCGGGGTTCGACGACGAATGGCCCGAAAAACGATTTGCTCGAAATTTCGAACTAAAGCGACGAATCGAGTTCCTCGACCCGATGGGTCCCAACAACAATCTCCTTATACTTTTCTCGTTTCGCACTTTTAGATCGCGGATTACCCAATCGAATTCTCACTATTTCATCGACGTTGAGTCCGAATACTTATGTTTGTTGTTGCTTTATTTATTTTTTCTTTAAATCGCATTTTTTTCGTTTCGTTTCTTTTACATCGTCGAAGCTAAACATTATTATGCACTATTCCTAGGAGGAACAACACATGGCTCGTACGTAAGGCATTTTTTGCCGATTGCAAAAATACCGTATCGTAATTTTATTTTCTTCAGAGATACAGAGAGAGTACTTTGCTGAATACAGACCTCGAAAAATTAAAGAAAAAAAAAAAAAAAAAAAAGACACGAACAAAAGTTATGGGAAAACGCAACGGAAAAGGAAAAAGAACAAAGCGTACTTCGAACGTTCTCGTATAAGTTTATGTTGAAAAAAAAAAAAAAAAAAAAAAAAAACAGAAATCGCGAGACACGGTTGTACACGTAAGTAGATAACTAATACTAAACGGAGTAAAGAATATTTTGTCGCACGATACAGGTATTACTTTCGAATGTAATATTTGTTAATTTAATTTTCTCTCTCTCTTTTTTGTTTTTTATTTTAATTTTATTTTTTTCATTTTTTCTCCCTCCTCGACTTCATCATTTAATGAACAGGGCCAATGTTTTTTTCGCGGCGCGCTGTTGTGTTCTATAGTGTGTCACACACGCACGAGAAAGGTAGGAGGTTTTTGGAATCTAGTAGCATAGCACACAATCAGCACACTGCTGAGTTATTATATATTTATATATAAATTAATATACGTATAAATTATTCATTTATATGTATATATGTATATATAGATATATTTCGCGAAAAAAAAGTCTGAAACTCAAGAAATATGTTTGAAACGAATTTCAGACACGAACTTTTTATTTGTTTCAAAACTTTCGAAATTGGAGCTTCTTTTCTTTATTTGTGGTTCTTTTTTCTTTGTTTTTGTCTGTTAATTCTTCTTCTTCTTCTTCATTGATCGGAATTCCGAGCGACTCTTGAAACTAATCTAAGATTGTCCGTAATGTTGGTTGTTTTCTTTTTTTTTTGGTTTTAATTTTTCTTTTTTCTTTTGTTTTCATCATCAAACGTCCAAAAATCTTAGAGCAATGTCTTCGTGAAACGAGTTTGGCTATGCCAAATGCTGTGTTCTCAATTCTCGCGAAAACGATAGAAACATTTTCAGAGAAAAAAAAAAGAAAGAAACCAAAAAAGAAGAAAAAAAAGAAAAGATTATCGACGGTGCAACGGAAAGTTCAACCAAACGTTTTTTTTATATCTTTGTCAGCGTGATGATCGGCAGACTTGGTTATTTCTCAATTTCTTGTTTATCCCGTGATTAAATTGTACAAGAAAAAAGTACCTGGCGTTTTATTTTATTTTTTTTCCTTCGAAATAACGCAACGGTATTTTATGGCCTTTTCGTCAATTTTGTTTGTTTGTTTGTTTCTTCCGTTCACCCTCACTCTCTCCTCTCTTCGTTTTCTCGTACAAAAAGGCAATATCTTTCGAATCGCGTTATAAAATATATGTTGTGGTTTCTTTTTTGTTGTTGTAATAACGAGAGATACAATTAGACAATATTCATTAGTTTTACAGTATGCGAACGTGTACTTGTTGCTGCTAAATTCGTATACAAATTGGCGAAAGTTTTTTGTTTCGTATTATTTGTTTCTTTTTTTTTTTCATCATCATCATCCATCATCATCATCATCTTCATCTTCGTCTTTTTCATTTTTTGTCATTTTATTTCTTTTTTGTTTTTTGTTTCTTTCTTGTTTCAGTCTTGTATAAAGGAGATAATATTTCGTTTAACATTACAATATGCGTTATTTTATACGTTTAGAATAATAAAAAAGTTTTATGTACGCGATATCACAGCGCTCAGCATAATTATGAAGGTACTCGAGTTTTTTTTTCCATCAGCAATTGTCAAATCTCGTTGGACATATGAATAATAACTTCCACCCCGGGCTTTTTACTGAGACGCGACATTTACGCGCACCGATTACTTTTTTCTTTTTTATCTCATTTACGTTTTTTCATTTTTTTCTTTCTTTTTTTCATTCTATTTTTTCTTTTCCCTTTTTGGCGAATAGAATAGAAGACCAATGCTCTCTCGAAGTATATTTATACATTAGGGTCGGATGAAAAGTTCGTCGTTCATTATCCTTCCGTTTCGATCCGACAGCAGCTTTGTTTATTGAACTTTTCGGAAATACTATATTCTTTCTTTTTTCTTTGTTTATTATTATTTTTTTTTGTTTTTCAATGAGCACGCCTATCTTTCTCATCAGTTCGCAACACGCTAATCGCGCTGTCGCACTTTTGTGTGTGTGTGTGTGTGTGTGTTTGTGTGCCTTTGTGTGCGAGAGAGTGTAACGCGTGAATTATGTTTTAACCGTGTGCCACGTTCGAGAGACCCTTTCGCGTTTGAATAGTAGACGACTTCGCGTCGTCGTCGTCGTCGTCGTCGTCGACGATCCTCGAATTCTTTATTGAAAAATAATTGTTTGTTTTTTGTTCAGCTACAGCTACGACGTTTGTTTCTTTTATTTCTTGTTTATTCATACCCCCTAACGTTAGGTGTACAATAGAGAATAATCGCTCAGCGGGCTCACTCTCGTCTCTTTACCCCGTATTTCTTCTTCTTCTTCTTTTTCCTCTTTACCCTCGTTTTCTTACTTTTTTGTTTATTATTATGTGTTTCTTTTTTTTTTCGTTCATTCATTCGACCGCATTTTTGGAAATTTGTTGGACCTATCATCGTTATTCTTTTTTTGTTTGTTTATTTTTATTTTGGGAGGACTCGCGAAAAAGTAATAATTGCCTTAATTTTATTTCAACGTGTTTTTTTGTTTTCTTTTTTCTCTCTCTCTCTCTTTCTCTCGGTTTTTATTTCGTCGTCTTCTTCTTTGCCGCTCCCTCATTGCCCCGATAAACAGCAGGATTTGCATCGAGATAACATGATATGATTAAATACCACATATATAAAATTGTTGAGATACGTTTCTTTTTTTTCCCTATTTGTAAACCATGTTGCACAATAGAACAGTGGATTTTTATTTTATTATTTTATTTCTTTTTTCTTTATCGCCACCCCCCTTTTCTTCTATATGCGCCTACATCATACATATCACAGAACTACGCGCACACCCGCTATCGATACGACAATGCGACCGCGACAATATCTCGTTTCTTTCGGTTTTTATATTTATCATTTTTTTCTTTTTTTTTTTTCATTTCTTGGTCTTTCGCTTCTCCATCCTTTCCCTCGTTCTTACACTAACCTCTTGTCAGCTCTCGAAGCTTTAATCCCTCTCTCAATCTCACTCTCGGTGCTAATCTTGAAAAATGAATAACCAAGTGCAGTGGAAAAAAAAAAAAACGAAAAAATTCGACTTGAAAACTTGCTGTCTGATCGCGCGCGCGTGTGTGTGTTTATTTTTATGTGTGGTGTGTGGCTGTGTATCGGGTCCCATTGAGATACATACGTTTTTTATTCTTATATCGTGCCTGTTTTTTTTCTCTCTCTATCTCTCTTTTCTATCCTTCCTCTATCTCTCGTTTATTCGACGTATTGTCGAATTTATATCGAAAATTGGCCGGGGGACTGACCGAGTGTGCGAACGCGGTAAACACGGGAATACTCGATAGCGGGTATACACAAATGTGCGGGAGAGCCTCCAGACTTTTCGACGCTCGGATTTTTATTATTCATTCTTTTTTTTCTTTCCTCGTTTAACTTCGTTTGCATTATTTATTTATTTTATTTATCTTTTAATTTCTTCCTCTTTTGTTGTATTTCTTTTCTTCTTCTTCTTCTTTTCATTTAATAATAATCACTATCTTTAACTCGATTTTCGAATTGAACGTATCGATCGATCGAGACCCGAGGAAAACACGAAAGAAATAACGAACGAAAAATGAAAATATATTATTTAAGTTTATAACGATTCCAGCCGTGCGACGATTGGGAGGAAGGCAAGTTCCGAACAATCATGGGGGGAGTGGGCGGGTGGGGTTGGGGACAAAATTACACAAGACACGTTATACATTGGTGGGTCGATCTGTCGGAAGGAACAATCCGGCTACTAAATTGCCTTAGAAAAACGGACTGTACGCGCCTTTTTTATTTTATTTTAATTTTATTTTAACTCTTATTTTTCTCATTTGTCTATCTTCTTCTTGTGTTTTTCTTTTCCTTCTTCTTCTATTTTTTTTTTTTTTATAGAGGAACCGCGATTTCGGAGTAACATTACACCGAGAAATGTAACGCTACGCTTTTAATGTCTACTTGTAGAGTACAACGAACAAAAAAGAAAAGTAAGAAAAAAAAAGATGTCGGAAGAAAAATGAATAATAATTAGTTATAAACGAATACGATTGAGAAAAAAGAAACGCGTTAACGTCGATCTTTCTCGATGGGGATTTAAGCGATTTGTTTCCGTCTCGTTTTTGTTTTGTAATAGGAATTTGCCTCGCAACTTTCGAAAGTTTTTCTCGATTAGTTCGATCGCGACGAGTCGCGAAAACGCTGTCTCGGGACACACAACAAGAAAAAAAATGAAAAAAAATACAAAAAAAAATTATTCGCAAGTCGGAGACAACAAAAACTAATCGATATTTATCTCGTGCATAAAGCGAGAGAAGTTACGACGAGGAAAAACAAAAATACAAATAAATATGAAACGACGACAATCGAGCATAGACAGTTAACATATAACAAGAAGTATGTGTGTATGTATGTTTGTATATATATTTATATATAATCAAATATATATATATACGAGTGTTGTATACGGTACGCGCGAGTAAAATTGGAGGCTCGATTCTCGGAGTGACGCTCGACAACAACAAAAAGAACGGTGTTTTTTCTGTCTTTAGATTATCTTCGAATATATAAATATCAGTACACGCGAGATATTCGGCTGTTTCGTTTGTAAACTCGTAAAAGATTCACCGCGAACGAGAATTGTATTTCTTCCATTAATATCTCTCTCTCTCTCTCTCTCTTTCTCTTATTTTTGTTTAAATGATTATTTCCAAAAATGTATCTACCCGAGAGCTCGTGAGAATGCAAAGAGTGCACGCGTACTCTGTTAGCCTCGTACGTACCATTTCGTAGTTATAATAGTGTCGTATAGTAAAGTTTAGCTGCAGTATTTTGTTATTTTCACGTTAATTTTTTTTCCCTCTTCTTCCATCATCTTCTTTTACTTTTTAGTTTTCTCGCAGTAGTACTTGGTAGTAGTTTTCGAGTAATATTATTCCTCGTTACGAATAATGTAGCTTATTAAACATTAATATTGTATCGTTACGTTGTTTGTTTTCTTTTACTTTTGTTTATATCCGTAACAACGACCCGCAACGTCGTAACCCTCGTTATTTGTTTCGTTCTTCTTCTTTCGTTTTGTTTCATTTATTTTTTCTCTTTCATCCTCGCGCTCGTTCTTTTCGTGTCTTTTGTAAATGACTTAAACGTAAAAAGTGATGGAAACTTTGTCGTTAAAAATTCTGCCGCGGTTGCACATTTTGCCTTTTTTTTTCATTCGTTTCGAAATTAATAACGGATACGAGATTTTGTTTTTATGTTCAGTTCTCGGATAATTCGTTTCGCTCGTTTCTTTCTGCTTCTTCTTCTTTTTTTTTTTACTTTTTTGTTTAATCTTTTTCTTTCCTTACTTTCCGCGGATAGCCAGTTGCACGCGTGCCCGCACGATGGCGCGCAAACGCGAGAGAGGCCACTCGGTGGCCAGTTGCATAATTATCAAACAACATTGTTTCTTCCTCTTCACTTTATTTTTTTTTTTCGTCATCAATATTATCATTCGTTGGTCTATCAACAAATTACTTTCCATACAAAAATAAGATACCGAGCTTCGCTCTGTGATGCACAGCCATGTGACTACGCGTCCCCTTTCGATTTATTTTTCACCTTAGTCTCTCTCTCTCTCGTCATTCCTCCCTCTCTCGATTTCTCATTCTATTCAAATATTTCACCCTCCCACCGCACAATATAGATTTATTGTTTTTTTTTCTTTTTTCCCCAGACGACTTTCGTCAACACTCGTTGCTCATAAACTCCTAAAGCCTTTCCCAACCCAGCGGGCAACGGTTTCTGAAGCTTCGGACAATGAGAATTAATTTGTTTATTCAATCGAATGCGAATCGAGAGACAGACAATCAATTTCGTCATGGCTTATACACGTGTTTTTCTTTCTTCATCTTAAAGTTTCCCTTTCATTTCTTGCAAGTTCAACAAAAAGTTATTCGTTAATCGTTTACGGGCGAACGGCTTAATTTTTGATGCAAAAGGCCGGTTCTACGTGTTACTTTTTATGTTATTCGTGCTTTTTTCTTCTTCTTTCTTTGTTTTTGTTGCTTTTGCGTTCTCGTAACAACGTGTTCGACTTCTTTGTCTTTCTTGCTTTCGTTTTAAATATTTTATTTTACTTCCAAGGAGCGTCGCCTGCATTATACGCGAGAGAAACATATAAATAAATCATAAATTATTAAACTAACCCACCCAACCCCATTTCCCTACGTCCCCCCCTTCTATATGTTTCGTGCATTTCAGAAAAGCATACAGGTAGTTTTACATAGTTATCGCAAAGAGATTACTATTCAAATACCATTATGGATGACCATCGTTAACTACATTCGTGGCCATGACCAATATTTTGTTTTGTGATTTTTTTTGTTTTGTTTATCTTCCTTTAATATTATTATATATCAATATACCCTCAACTAACAAGCTATCGCCACATCGAGTCTCGATCTGGAATGTGCCACTCCGAATAAAAAAAAAGCACGTTATTATCGAGCGATTTACGATAGTAATATCTCATTCCTCCTCCGCCCCTCGTGTCGTAAATCGCCGCGGACAACGACGCTTCCGGTTAGCGCTCATCGTCACGCAATATTTTTACGTACGTCCTGTGGAACGCAGGCTTCAACGGAGCCCAGTAATTTTAACTCCGACGTAATCCGATCGAAAAGCTCTTTTTAAAACGATCGTCGTCCGTTCTAAACGCGCCATTTCTCGCCTTCTCCCGTTTTCCTTTAACTCGTAATTAACTTTTTCTTTGTTTTTTCTCGTTTAATTTTACGGACTCTGTAGAAAAAAGGCTTTGTTTTTTTTTCTCTTTTTCTTTTTTAATCATTCGTCGTTTTCGAGCGCGCATCATTCCAGACAAAGTACAATTTATGAAATTATAGTTGAAACAAACAATCAAGTATTACATTTAAGAACATATTTTGAAAAATACCTTCGGTTCCGTGCTAATCGCGAAATCCGTTTCCGATTCTTTTTTTTTGTGTTTTTTTTTCTTTTCTTTTCTTTTCTTTGCTCTTCTCGATCGAGAGCTTACGAGACACCGGATCATAGGGACGCGGTGTTTTTCCGTTTTTTTTTCTTTTTCTTTCTTTCTTTCTTTCTTTCGCTCATCTTATTCCTCTCGTCGTGTTGCTATCCTCCCGCAAAAAAAAAAAAAAAAAAAAAAAAAAAGATAAAAAAAACCCCGATCGCGATTCTATTTATTTAACACACGGCCCTACTGATTTACCTCGTGTGAAGCGTCACTGCTGTACCGGTGTTGGTGGATACGGATAGTAAGGCGGTACACCCTGAAATTGTCCGTAGCTCATCGATTGATAGGCACAGGCGGCGTTCGCGGCTGGCGGTGGTCGATTAGTTTGGAAGAATTTGTTATTGATGAGACTCTGAATGGTAGAGTCCGTGTGACCGCCCGACGGCATCATGAACGGCGGTGGCATCGAGTACATGCCTTGTCCGTTAGGCGTCGCGCCGTAAGCTCCGTTCTGACGATTGTTGATACGATTGCCTTGATAGCTACCGCCCCGTCCTTGATATCTCGGCGCTCCCGTAGCGTTCTGCTGATATCCGTTTGGACAATTGTTTCCACCGGCTTGATAACCATTCGGATAACAATTAATCTGACGCTGTTGTTGTTGTTGCTGTTGCTGCTGTTGCTGTTGCTGTTGATGATGCTGAGATACTTGCTGATGTTGCTGAGGCTGCTGATGATAACCGTTTTGATAACTGTTTTGACGATTGTTCATGTAACCGTTGGGCTGTCTCATCATCGATCTGTCGTGCATTGGATTGTGCTGATTGTTCTGCCAGCCGCCGCCGCCGCCGCCCGTAGGACTCGAATTATTGCGCGGGCTTCCGTTGGAATTGTTGTCCTTGGTAGATCTAGCGATGCTCCAGCGTTGTCGTCCTTTGCCGAATTGATTGCGTTGCGAATTTGCGAGTTCGGCCAATTGAGGATTTATCACTTGTCCAGCCTCCTCGAGAACCGATATCAATTCCTTGGCTTGACGCGCGTTGTTCGGTGTGAAATAAGCGTAAGCCGTTCCGGCGCTCTGACAACGTCCGGTTCTTCCTATCCTGTGGATATAATCCTCCGAACTGTTGGGATAATCGAAATTCACGACGTATTTAACGTCCTCGACGTCGAGACCACGCGCGGCTACGTCCGTCGCTACGAGAATCGGGGTTTTTCCATTGCGAAATTCCGAAAGAACGTAATCACGCTCCGGCTGAGATTTGTCACCGTGAATCGATATAGCCGACCATCCCTCGCGTTTTATCGCTTTCGTTATATCGTCGACCTTCTTCTTCGTCTCGACGAAAATAATCGTTTTGTTGCCACGCTCGCAACCGATCTCGCGCAATAGACCGGAAAGTTTCGTTTCTTTCTCGTGCTCCTGGCATATCTCGATTATTTGACGGATATTGTGATTGGCGGCTAGTGTCAGCGAACCGATGTTTATCTGAATGTAATCGGTGAGAAAATCTTCCGCGAGAGCTTGAACTTCCTTTGGCCACGTTGCCGACCACATGAGAACTTGTCTGTCGGGTCTTATCTGCTCGATTATCTTACGGATTTGCGGCTCGAATCCCATATCGAGCATACGATCGGCCTCGTCGAGCACTAGATAAGTACATCGGCGCAGATTCGTCGTGCCCTTCTCGAGGAAATCGATCAAACGTCCCGGTGTCGCTATGCATATCTCGACACCGTGTTCCAAATCACGCGCCTGAGGTCCTTTGGGCGAACCACCGAAGATACAGGTGTTACGAATACGCGACGACGAGCCAAAGTCCTGAGCGACGCTCTGAATCTGCTGTGCCAGTTCTCTCGTCGGGGCGAGAACCAGTACGAT
This sequence comes from Netelia inedita, assembly GCA_964017225.1. Lineage (NCBI taxonomy): Eukaryota > Metazoa > Arthropoda > Insecta > Hymenoptera > Ichneumonidae > Netelia > Netelia inedita. The sequence continues at coordinate 15,440,240 of OZ024922.1, forward strand.
GGGGCCTTCTCCTCGACTAAGTCGCGGCTGATTATTTATGTGTACCGTGGCCGGCAGGATATACTAGAAAAACGTGTGAAAAACAAAACTCGAGGTTAACGAGACGGAACGTATATCGATAAAGAAAACAAAAACAAAAACTCACCGAAGGAAACATCGAGAAACGTATGAGAATTATTTTTTGTCTTTTTTTTCTTTTCTCCTTTAATGTACCTTGACGTTTTGTCACGACGAATCGTATCTCGTGAAAAGAAATACTTACGGCGAGAGTTTTTCCCGATCCAGTCTGCGCTATACCGACCATGTCGCGACCGCTGAGAGCGATCGGCCAACCCTGAGCTTGGATAGCCGTTGGTTCTTGAAATCCTTGTTTTCTTATCTCCTGCATGACATAATCTGGAAAATTGCTCTCTTCGAAAGCCTGGATGGGAAAAGGTGTGTTGTTTCCCTTGACGGTGATTTCTTTGCCGGCGTGATAGTTCGTGACCTCCTCGGACGTGCGTCCTCTGACATTGGCATGCGGAACGTACAAGTTTTTGGTTATCACGGGTAACGACGTCATGTCCCAATTGGGTTTTTTTAATTGATCGCCGGGACACTTTTTCTGATTTTGCTTCTTCAGAGCGTAATCGTTGTGATTCTGTTGCTGGCTGTTCCAGTACGTTCCGCTGCCGTTCCTGTTGCCATATTCCCTGTTCCCCCTGGGTCTGTAACTGACGAGCAAACCAATTGAAAACAAAGCAAGGCTCGGAAATTTAGCATAATTCCAAATCGTCGCAGCGATTACGAGAAAAATCAGATTTTTACAAACTGCGTCCTATCGGTCTCGTATCGCGCAAGATTTTTCTTTTTTCGCAATTCTAAGGGCGCCAAATTGAATCTGACTTTTTGTATTACTTCTTAATGCGAATAACGAATCGTTATTAAATGCAACAAACGCGATCGGGTGAAAAACTTGATCATTTTCGCGGAATATTCCGTAGCTCGTAGCGCCCTTCATTGACGACGTCGCTATTCGAAAAAGAGAAGTTGTTTTATCTCGCGTAGAAGAGTCAATAAGATACAGCGAGATAGCGAATGTAAGAAATTTATTTTCAATTATAAACTGGAATATACGAGACGCGTCCTAAAAAACTTAAGCACGTTCTTGCCTCGATGTTGAATCTTCGCGATACAATATGTATTACCCTCTTCGGAGTTCACAGTTTTCATTCTTTGCAAATTAACAATTCTCTACTGCTGCGTGCTTTTTAACGCAAACAATGGAAAAATGAAAAACTTTAATAAGAAATTTGTTGTCGTACTCGAAGAAAATAGATCGTCATTTACGACGTACATGCGAGATCCCTTCTTTTTTGCAAAGAACTTTGCGTAAAAAAACCTAGGCTCGATTGTGAAACGCTCGACCGATGTAATACTTTTATTTGGCCAGAGAATATGATCTTGACTTTTGTTTTCATAACTCACTGGGTTTACGGTGATTTGTATATGTTATTTTATAATTATCGTTATATCCGTACATAACTGAAAAGACATCTTGGTATCGAGTTCTAGCTCTCGGATATTCATTAAAATCATCGACATTATTCAATTTTAATACGGCACAATGCACATTGGTCTATTCAAGCTCGTTTGGTCAATCAACGATTCTAGACAAGATCTGTTTCTGGTATTGGTGCGATTGGTCCAACCTAATCATGAATCGCTTATATCCAATCGTGCAACGGAATAATTTTGTCGATTGAACAATCTTGCAAATTCGTACTTATCGCTCTAGAATATTCGCGTCTAATGGCATTAGAAATGCGTGAGAGAGGAAAAAGATCGATCTACAAAATGGCCGGTGGTGAACGACAAGTACGAAGTATCGCGGGCATATATACATTATCGACCCTCCTTGCCACGGGCATTAAAGCTCGCTCGTCGCCCCCCCCCCCGCCGCCGCGTCGCTCCCCTCCCCGCCGCGGCACGACGTTGTAACAAAGAACACGAGATATTGACGACAGACATTAACAACGATACTCACGAAGTTTGATTGGGATATCCGTTGCTATACATCTCGTATAAAGTTCGCGAAGGATCAGCTTCGTATGTTAAAACGCAACTGACCTACTCGTTCTGTGTCACACTCTCTATCTCTCTCCCTCTTCACTTAGAAACGATGGTAGCCTTCCTCGCCAAACCTACGAAGAACGAGCTCTCTTGTAGCTTACGTTACAATTATCCTCATTTTTTTTCGTTGTTTCGTTCGTGATAAAAGGCTTGACAGTTGATTCGTTTGATTGTAAATCAGGCGATAATTCCAACGAGAATAGGCTAGTTCTATCGTCTCGTGAAACTTACCCAGAGGACCCGGCGAACAGAGCTACAATGGCTGACAGGCACTGGGAAGACGGAAACGGACGACTGGGCAACGTTACCGTTCAGTCTCTCTCGATATCACGTGAGCCTTCCAGAATGTTCACGTGACTTCTAGTCCACCAATGAGAACGCCTCGCCCACGTGACGTACTCGCCAAGTCGTCCAATCGCAGCGATTCCGTCTAAAATCGATCTTCTAGCTTTCGCTTTCCTTTTTTCTTCTCTTTTTTTTTACTCTCGCAGTTCCTCGTCTCGCCTGCGCTGTAGCGCTAGCGAACAGCGAGAGCAATCCCCCTCCCAATCCCCCAAACAGTCGTGCATTAGATATACGCGCAGGTACTATATTCTTCAATGAAATGGTATGGCAACCGATAGTTTCAAAATATATTGATACATAATTATTTCTATCGTACGCATATCCCGTACAATTCCATTTGTCAAAAATTCGAAATTTCGTCTAATCCTATCTGATAAAATCCCACTAATAACGATCTTCGAGTAATTAACTTTACGACCAAAAAGAAAAAAGAGCGCAACTCTTCGACCGATTGCGTGGGGATATCACTTTTGATATTGCCCCGTTGAAACACGCTCGGGCAATCGATAAAATACATAACAGCCGATGGGACAAGTTGCCGGCGCAGAGAGAGAGAGAGAGAGCGCGAGACTTTTACCTCTCTCTCTCTCTCTCGGGTCGCACCCTCGGAAAATCGATGCAGCGATATTGCAGGGCGATTCACGGGCACCTCGCCTTGTTCCAGGAGTGTGCAGACGCGTATAGTTGAAACAACGTTATGCCGATAATCGAAGAATTGAAATTTTTAACAAATTTTATTTGTCACAATTGCATTAAATACTGTACATGAATGAACTCGTTTACGATATATATATAGTTTTTTTCTTTTTTTATGTTTTTTTTTTTTTCGTTAAATGTAAATACAGGAGGAATGAATAGCCAAGTGAATGCTCGTTGCTAAAGACATTTATATTTACGTACTTTGTCAAATTATTATTTTTAAGCTAGAAAAAGAATTAGATTGGAACGACAAATAATTCCGATGACATCAATGTTAGAAGAAGTGGGCGCACGAACGTGAGATGAGCTAGTTTTCGATAATGACGAGTAAAGTGTTTCACTAGCCGAAATTCCTTCGGTACAATTTTTCTTTCCAATCGTTCCAGTGTAGAATTCACGTCCGTGTATTTATTTTCTTCTAATTTATCGCTTGTCAATGATTTACTTTCGCCACGACGATGCCGTTGATTATCCGTACGAGATCATCTCTCGCTGCTCCAATAACTCTTGCCGATGACCTCTAAAGACAGAAATTAAGGATTGAAAATATTTCACGGTTGATTTAAGAGAAAAGTTACGATATCAAGCGGAAGTCAATATTTCAAGGTCCGACAACTTGCCTGTGCGATTATTAATCGGACTGCGACTTCGTGAATAACTCCGACTGTAACTACGTCTGCTGTTACGTCCATTGTGTTCTCTGCTAACGCTTCGACTTCGACTTCTCGTATAACTACGATCTCTTCCGGTTCGTGCACCGCCGCGTCCACGCCACTTGTTTCTTCCGCCTCCTATTGAAATGAAATTATTAGTTTTAATTCTTATTTATAATTTTAATTCGTAAGAATATTCGGGAATTAAACCAAACTTACCACCACGATGTCGTCCAAAACCGCCGTTTCTATTGTCAGCTAGCTCCAGTAATTTTGGATTTATCACCTGATTCGCTTCCTTCAATACTTGAATCAAATCGTTCGCCTTGTTTGAATTGTTAGGTGTGAAGAACGTGTAAGCTGTCCCGGTCTTCTGTCGTCTGCCTGTACGACCGATTCGATGAACGTAGTCTTCCGAGCACGATGGGTAATCAAAGTTGATAACAAACTTGACATCCTCGACGTCTGAAATATACACAACGGGGGAGTTAAAACGCGAACACTGCGAACAATTGGTGCGTATCGCGACAAGACATAATTTCTTTTTTCTTTTCGTTTCTGTTTTTCCAAAGAGCAGTGCTTCGATAGATTTATATATATATATCTATATATGTGTATATATATATATATATCCATATTGTACATAGGTATTTGAACACTGCAACAGTAAATATCTTTATATCATGAAGATACTTTTTGTCAAAAAGCTTCATTACGTCTAACTACTACTGCAAGTACCTTGAGAGATAGAGAGAAAGATAGAGATAGATAGATAGATAGAGAGAGAGTCGTTTGTGATTTTAATCGACAAGGAGCATCATTAATCGAATAGCAAATCGTGAATATACAACTTCGGCATTTGTTTTCTTAAGAGAATGAGAAGAAAAATAATTGGACGAGCATCAAAGTCGAAGCTTTTGTTTTGTTTTGTTTTGTTTGACGGTAGTGTGCTGCTCTACTCGATATGGTAAAATAATGTTAGTAGGAAGGAGGAATCGAGGATGGAATTAAACGTTAATGGATATGAGAGATAAGGATATACGCTGGGAATAAGCTCGTGGAGGATACGGTGATCGAGGGTAATAGAGTGAAATAAAGGTATTTGGACGGGTGTGTACTATGACAGGTTTTGTGTTAACTAGTCAAAACGTATTATGTATACAAGTAGAGAGATAAAGAAAAAAAAATTAATTAGGCATTGGGCGAGTGTCGCTAGCAACGTACGGGCAGGGCCTGGCTGTTTGCGCTCGCTCCAGCTACAGCCTCCGCCGCCTTCCCGTTGCTAAACCGGGCGCCCGGTTATTGTCAGAGGCTCACTGGGCATCGGGCTCTAGAAAGGCCAATTCGCCTCTCACTTTGGTAGGCCCAGACGATTATCGCACGTTTTCTAGCTCGAGATACGGCCAGTCTTGCGGAATGGGACTCTATACCGGTCGCACACAATGCGACAGGACTGTGCCGGCCAATCCTGTTGGCGTGTACAGCGTAGTAGCGGCAGAACCGAGATTTCACCAGCCCCGGGTATCGTAGGCAGAGTGATAGACAGAGAAACCCGTGTGGAACGGGTGCCCCACCCATCTTTTTCAATTCAAGGACCATCGGACTTTTTGGGCCCCTTCTCTCTCGCGCAATTGACGATTAGAGGCACGCGCAGCAGCCACCGCAGACAATGCAAACCAGGTTGTGCACCACCGAACAACAAACAGGCGGCGGGGGCGACTCCCCATATTTATGCTTTGCATTACCCGACGTGGGCCTGCGCGCAATGTGCCTCTGCAATCCAAACAAACATCCAGCCGCGTTAGCTACATATTTTTTTCTCTTTTTTTTTTTTTTTTTTTTTTTTTTTTTTGCTTCTTTACCACCTTCAAACTTATCTCTTACAACCTACTAAGGCTTACGGTTCTATTCATATTGAGCTTTAAAAGAAAAGAAAAATGGTTCTTTTTTATTGCGCCCGTCAAGGTATTCCTTGAATTCGGCACTTTTGTTTTCTAGCTCGAAGGCAATGCGACTAATTATCTTGCTTTACTTTTCCTTTTTCTTTTTTTCTTTTTATTTCTTCTAGGCTCGAGTGAGTCAACAAGGCAAGGAAAATGGGTCGATCGAGCCGTGAAACGGGGCGCTTTTTAGTGAAATCATGAGACCCTTTTACGCGAAAGCATTCAACGTGAATCACCGAGAGATATCGAGACTCGAGTGCCTTCGAAATAATGCAAAGACTCTTTGTTTTCTTGTTTTTCTTACTTTTTTTCTATCAATTATTACGATAAGAGAAGAAATACGCGGTCAGAACGCGGTCTGAGGAAAATACTTTGCACTGCGTAAACATTTAAAATTAATAGTAGGTTAGTGAAAATTTGTCGTTACTCACCGAGTCCTCGAGCCGCTACATCAGTCGCGACTAGAATAGGGGCTTTGCCTGATCTGAAATCTGCACGATATCGTCGTTAATCCTTCAAAATTATTCAATACGGTGATTCGATAATATCGACGAAAAGAGCCACGCTATCTCACCTTGCAATACCCAATCTCTTTCCTGCTGCGTTTTATCGCCATGAATGCAAACCGCGGGCCAACCATCTCGCTTCATTTTCCTCGTGATTTCCTCGACCCTTCGCTTCGTCTCGATGAACACGATAGTTTTATTTTCCTGTTCCGCCATTATCTCTTTCAACAACGTACTGAGTCTGGCGAAAGAAGAAAACAAAAAAAAAAGAAAAACAAAAAAAAAAGGTTTCTTAGTGTAACAATGATAAGAAAAAAAAAAGATAAAAAACGTTGCGCCGTGCGAGAAAACTCACTTGTTTTCTTTTTCGTAATCCTGGCAGACATCGATAATCTGCAGAATATTGTGATTCGCCGATAATTGAAGCGATCCAACGTTTATCTGCGTGTAATCTTTGAGAAAATCTTCAGCAAGATTTTTCACTTCTTTCGGCCACGTTGCCGACCACATGAGCGTTTGTCGATCGGGTCTAATTTGTTCAATTATTTTACGTATCTGAGGCTCGAAGCCCATGTCCAACATTCTGTCGGCCTCGTCAAGAACGAGATACGTGCAACGCTTGAGATTCGTTCTGGCCGATTCCAAAAAATCAAGAAGACGACCGGGCGTCGCGATGACGATTTCTACACCGACGTCGAGATCACGAGCCTGAGCGCCTTTGGGCGCTCCACCGTACAGACAAGTGTTTCTTATACCGGAAGTATGACCAAAATCATCGGCAACTTGTTGTATCTGCTGTGCCAATTCTCTGGTTGGCGCGAGTACCAGAGCGATAGGACCGTCTTTGCGTAAGAGTTTTGGCTGACTATTAATATGAACTATAGCCGGCAGAATGTAAGACAAAGTTTTTCCAGAGCCGGTCGACGCTATTCCAACCATGTCACGACCGCTCAGAGCGATAGGCCACCCTTGCGCCTGTATAGGTGTCGGTTCTTTGAAACCCATGCGTCTGAAAATAAAAGTATAATTAATTTTCCTCGAGTACGCGTTTTTTCATCTCGGACCAAGAATTATGCGGTCTCGTACTTTATTTCCTTGATCACGTATTCGGGAAATCCTGCCTCGTCGAAAGTAAAAACTGGATTTGGTACGTTGGAACCTCTTAGCGTTATTTCCTTGTCGCTTCTGTACTGCTCGATGACGCGTGGATCTCGATTGTGAACAACGTCGTTTGGAACGTAGAAATCTTTCTTAAAAGGCTCCAGTCGGCTAAGATCCCAACGAGGCTTTCTGAGACTCGCTCCTGGCTGATTGCGTCCGCCACGGCTACCTCCTCCGATTCCTCTGTCGCGCATCGTATTACCGCCACCTGCCCATCCTCTCCTATCGCGGGGAGAACGACTGCGAGAACGACTTCTCGACCTACGCCTCCTGTCACGATCTCGACTGCGACTGAAAAAGTTTACATTCTACGATTATCGCGGGGATCGCTATGATCAAAATTCTCATGACTTTGGTGTGAAATAAGTTTCATTTATTCGTTTTTAAAACCAACTTTTCATCGAGAACACGTTATAATTAAATTAAAGAATAATTTTTTTAATCACTTAACCATTATTATTTTTTATTCGACCCGATATTTTATGAATATATTTCAGTTTTTCGTAACACGAGTATTTGGAATATGTAAATCTATATATGTTCAGTGGCGTAGGCATAAACTTTCCGCGAATAATAACCATAATATAGGGTACACTGATTCGCAGGCGATGGCTGCAATGCCGCGCTTCGAGGACGGTCGCTAATTCTCTGACATTTCATATCGCTCTTGTCTTATATAATTCATCGTTCTTTCTGCGAGTAATAATGTTGGAAAAAAGGCAAGAACCGGAAGAATCCAAAGGTCGTCGCGCATCGCCGATAGCCATGGCGTGGTTAAGCAGGATTTGCCGAAATTTACGAAAATAATTGTCAGCACGGCAGAAGCGTTAGCAAGTACTTGCAAAACGTTCGAGGATACGATCGCGTCGGAACATTTAAGCGAATGCTTACAGTCGAATCACTCTCAATGTACGTACCTTCTGAATCTTCCCATATTCGTTTTGTTTATTGCACACTTTTGCACGAGATCCAGTCAAGTATAATTGGTCAACCGAGTGTGTCGAAATAAGGACATGAGAGGGGAGAAATGGATGAATGTATGACGCGATAAGTTGGCAAACGATGCGTCAGTTTACAGGAGCGGGTGCCGACTGAAAATTTGTCGGTTTCCGTAAAGGTGGGAAACTGTATGGGTAGCGTAAGAGAATATCGACGAGTATGTATACGATAGACGAGAGGGACGAGAGCGTGGCGATCAAGAACTGCCCGAAGCCGGTAGCGCGTGTCTCTCGTAGTTGGCAGGCCTAAATATAGTGTCGGACGCGTTCGCATGGTGGCACTAGCGACAGTGCGAGACTTCCGGCCCGCGAATTTTCACAACCGGAGCAATCATGTCCAAGCATAATGTCCTAAAAGCTTCGCTTTTTGTTTTATTTTCAATAATAGAGTAGCCATGTTTTATGTACATTACACATATGAAATTAAAGAAATTGCGGAGCAGCAGGAGACGGGCTGTTGTTTTCTTTTTAATGAGGTACGAAGTACTACCGACTCTCAGCCAGGAACACAATGGCAGAGTATGGGTAGCGTTTTACACACTCGCACGCGATGAGTCGATGACAATCGATGATTTCTTCCTTTTTTATTACGAATTTACCATTATTTTCGATTCGAACCGTGGTCCAAATTTTTCCGTATACTTAACTCCTCGGTGCTAGGCTACTGTTGCCCGGCGCCACAGACATTTCGCCTCCTTGAGTACTATCGCGCTGTGGGCACTACGAGAAGCAAAAAACAATATAGTAAAAAATAAATAAAAAAAAAACAATAATCCACGATGATTTCTTCGATCTACGAAATTTACGTGTCGCAAGATCAAAAACAATACGATTATCGTTACCTTCACGCGAATCTGATGTTTCAATATCGCGGCTCTTAATATGAGCATTCTCGTGCGTCTCTGATACTCTTTGCCGATGCTGATACATTTTTCAAAAGTCGTGCTACGCTGATCAACGTCTTTTGCATAGAGTATCTTGTTGTGAGAATCTATGCGAGCCTGTATCTGTCCCTCGAGTATCAGCTGCATCAATTCGTCCTCGAGAGCCGCTACCGTTCTGTTGAACGCGACAGCCATGCGTCTCATGTCGGCGCTGAGATACGGACTGAAGTATTGGATCAATGCACGATTCCGTATCTGCGTGTACAGTAGATTGACGTGCGGTGCTATATACATATCGAGCAATATATTGTCCTTGATCTCATCGAGAAGCTTCAAGCACGAAGCATATTTTGATTCGTAAAATTTGAATATAATGTCACGAAGTTGTGGCTCGAGTTCCAAGAAAAGTTTAAAAGAACTGCTGAATATGACTTGTTTCTGTAATTCGTGCCTGTCGAATGTAGCCAAAGCGCACAAGCCGCCGTAAAGCGCGACATTTCCCGGCGATAATAGCTCGGGATAGTCGCAGTAATCCAACGAAGCCTCCAAAAAACGTTTCGCCGCGATTTTATACTTTCTCATGGCCAACGCGGCTAGACCCGAGGCTACTTTGAGCTTCGTCAATACAAATTGATTGTAATCTTTACCCAAAAGACCAGGTGCGTTTTCAGCTTTAGCGACGAACGTTAATACGTGAGTCCAATTCTGAAGATACACCGATACCTTGATTACGTTCAGACACATGGTTACTATGTGCTTGCCGCTCGTGCAATAATCACGACCTCTCGAGTAACATTTCAGGGCATTAGCAAGATCGCCGCAATCTAAATAATGATCGCCGAGATCGTCGTGACCTCTTCTTATGCTCTCTTTGATCGAATTACTACGATAATTCTTCAAGTCCGTGTCCAATTTTTCCAATTTCAAGGCCGCTTTCTTTGACCTTGATTCTACCCATATTTGATCGATCGTCGGGATATCTTGCGAAGTAGACTGAGCGGCTATGTCCGGCAAGCTTGGACTGCTTATGGCATGCTGCAACTTTTTGTGCAATATTTGGTACAGAGATACATTGTATGTTGTCATGACGTATGTAATTGCCATTTTAAGAGCCTCTACTCTAAGGCTGGGACAGTGATCGGCTATGTAGACGAGTCTGTACAATTTTGCAAGGCCCGTGTAACTGTTTGCGTAAACCTCTAAATCCTGTAAAAATACAATTTTCCCTCTTGTTATCGTTATCATTCATTCGTATAGACTAGACGCGTCTAACTTATGGCGAATCGTTACAAGACGAATTTATAGTGCAATTTTTATTATCCATATTTTTTGATAAATGTAAAAAAAAAAATTATTTTCTATTTTTTAATTGATTTAATACAAAAATCTTCCAAAACTTTGAAAACACTATTATTAACGGATTAAATTGTTATTGCTAAGATCGCTAGGAGAATATCGATAAAAACCGAGTGGGTACTAAAATATTATACAAATACACCGGCTAGATTTGGCTAAAGTTTAGAAATAATGTCCGAAGGAATTTGGGAAAATTACAGGAACAGTCGATAAGGCGGAAGAGTTATTGGGTGGAGAATCGTGCCGTTAAAGGTTGTTAAAAATGTGAACGAAGCTCTTATAGTTTTCGCTCGAAAAATCAAATACAGTTTGTAATAGGCATTTTGCTTGGAAAAATAATAGATTATTTGACGAATCGAATATTGTCCTCGAAAGACGGGTGGTATTGCGATTTCTCACCAAAGTTGGATTCTCGACGATGTAAGGCTCTTCCTCTGTATTGTCATTGTCTTCAGGCGGTGCATCCACCTGCATGGGCTCCACTGCATTGTGCTGTACGAACGAAAACATTTTTCTGTTCGCGCACCAGCTCTCGCAGTACTCCGCTCTACGGGACCCGTAGCGTAATTGCCTTTTGATTTATTCACCACGTCGAAAAAATTACGGCACCTGTCAGAACTAACCCCTAAGTTGATCGTATCCCTTGTCAGCAAATATTTTTCTACGTTACTTATGAGGCTATGGCGAAACTTACCTTATATACCATGGTTTTTATATACTAAGACCACATTCCTCTTCTTTCTTGATCCAATAGTTCACCTCGTCTTCTAATGTTTGAGAATAATCATCGAAGTTGAGATAATCCTCTGTTACAACTATTACTAAATGAATATCGGTAAAATTCCCAATGGAAATGGATCCCGCAATTCCGATTAATTCAGCGGTACAAAATCGACATGATATTGTCTCTTGGTAACGCCGTCGAGGGCGCCAGCAGGCGTCAGTGTTTGCCGGCAGAACGACTGATTAACCATAAAATTTCCCACATGATAATATTCCGATACGAACAAAGCTACGTGACGTTAGCCGTGTAACGTAAATTATTTTTATTTCAAGTTTGATTATTTGATGTGGTGGTTGATTTTTGGTGAACATGGCTTACTAATAGCGTTGGGGTAATTGTATTTTTATGGAAAATAAAAATAAATTTTTAAGGTAAGGTTTGGTAAGCCATTATTTATTTTCGATTGATTTATTTAAAAATAATCTTAAACGATGCTTATCGTCATGCAAATACTTCACGATTCGCACTCATTTTTTTTTCGTCTATGGAAACTTTAATGGATAGAGTCGTGCAATGGTATTTTTTCCGTATATGTGATCCGCATTACCCTGCATTTACAGAAATTTCTTCTAGATCATTTATTACTGATCTGCATTACCTCCGTGCTTCCAGAAAATGTTGGCTCCATAAAGTTGGCCGACCGACTTTAACTTTTTTAACTTTTTTTTTACGAATCGTTTGTACGTCGTTTGATACCGTTTGATCGTTAAAAATAATCGTTTAATCGTTGATAGTTTTTTCACAAAATCCAAAATACTTTCTGGCCTGAAGTTTTCTAGTGACTTTTTACTGATGAACGTTGGTACTTCCAGTTGTTATGATTTTTGACTTTTTGAAGATTGTCCTTTTGCTATCGTTTAATCGTCATTTGATACTAATGTATGCCAAGGTTCATCGTTTGATCGTTGATAGTTTCTTGGAAAAACGCAATTTACTGTCTGCGAGTGTAACCTGAAGTTGGCTTCTAACCGCTTACCGCGAAACTTTGGACAATTGTGATTTTTGTATTTTTCAACTTTTTCAACTTTTTCCTTATGATATCGTATGATCGTCGTTTGATACCGATGTATGGCAAGTTTCGTCGTTTCATCGTTGATAGTTCCCGAGGAAATCGAAATCCAAAATCGAGCGTAAAGAGAGCCGGCGACTTTTTAATTTTCAACTTTTTCAACTTTTTCCCTTTGATATCGTTTGATCGTCGTTTGATACGAACGAATACCAAGTTTCATCGTTTGATCGTTGATAGTTTCTCGAAAAAGCGCAATTAACTGTCTCCGAGCGTAACCTGAAGTTGGCTATCTTTACGCTCGATTTTGAATTTCGATTTCCTCGGGAACTATCAACGATCAAACCAGAGAGAAACCTGAGAGAGCCCACGGAGCGAAAAGCCCGGGACAGGCTGGTGGAGCTCGGTTCCGTAGGATCTGTGTGTCCGTTCCGTGAACTAAATTCTCAGCGGGTAAGTGTTGAATGCGGATAAAGAAGTATGCTCTGTATTATCTGCTCCACCGCTGAGCTCTCGGTTTTGCTCACCCACACATGTAAGCTCGCACGCACGCATATTACAAAGTAAAACTGCGGTATCCCTTGGCCACTGCCGCTTTTCTCGAAGATTCAGTTGCTCGTAGAAATGCAACTTCAGATAAAAGCTTGCTTCATAAACTTTACATGTAATATTGATTTAATAAAATATATATTGAAAATAATTCTTGACTGAAGACGTGTATTATAAATAAATAATAAACAAATCATCAATTTCGCTCCCCCCCCCCCATTAAAAATTGAACAAAAATTTGTTCTTTTATCTCTTTATAAGAAAAATAGTTTAGCGAGCAGGTAAATGATTATGTACGATCTACTATCGTACAAAGAAGAAAAGTTTTGCAGCTCTACTGTTGAGAGCAGCTACTCGCCCCGAAAATTTGATATAAGGGTAATTCGATGACGCTGAATAGAATGGTGCTATTTTTTGCGATCAGACCCCGAGGTTTTCCAGAAAAGAGTTGAGAGGGTTTGAACGCCGCGTTATCTCAGAAACTAAACGTTTGATCGAGAAACGTTTCAAGGAAAAGTTGTAGAGAATTCAAAAATACATAAAAAAGGTTCTTAGATCCATCTTCGTATTTGCAAAAATAAGCGAGAAATATCGTAGAAAAGATTGTAAATCGTAATTGTAAGAGTGGGGACAAGCGGCGCCTCGCCGCCGATCTTTACGCGTGAGTGGGCTAGCGTGCGTGCGAGCTTCCGTGTGTACTAAACACAAATGAAGGGTCTTCGGTTATTCTCGGGCCTCTCGGTCGTGAATGCGAGTGCGAGTGAGAGACGAATCCGGTGTTTCTCTCTCTCTAATTTCTCACGCGTTAGCGAGTATTTTTCGTCTTTGGCCGTCGAGTGTCGAGCGTTTTGTATATCTTTTATATATGCAGCGTTTTTAAATCGAATCTTGATGCTTATGGCACGCCGTTTTTTTAATTTACTGTCAAAAATAGTGAACCTTGAATAATAAAAAACAATATTCCATTTTAACAGAAATTTTTGTTATTTAGTCGCGAGTAAAAATATAAATCGTCGTTTAAAATAAATTACCCGCTGAGAATTTAGTTTACGGAACGGACACACAGATCCTACGGAACCGAGCTCCACCAGCATGTCCCGGGCTTTTCACTCCATGGGGTCTCTCGGGTTTCTCTCTTCTATGGGGATCTATCTTCGTTGTTGACGGTGTTGCCGGCGCACGATGCAGCCGAAAGTCGCACCGGCGCGCTGTTGCCATACTTTACTTTTGTTCTTTTTTCCAAGAGGCCAGAACTCCCGCGCGAAAATCTACTCGAGGTTTACTCCGAAACACAATCGAAACTGTCGCAGGACAATCAGTATTTCTTCAGCTTTTGAATGTGAACGATAAAGCCTCGGTTTGAAAAAATGGCCACGATCGAAATACCGTTCCCGAGTACAAGTCAACCGGGAAAGATATTAAAATGGCGAGTTAGCAGAGGCACAATGGTATCTGTCGGACGTATATTGTTATTGTACAAATGCGTCGGAAATGAAAACGGCGATGCGATCGAGCAGAAGATACGAGCAACGCAATTCGGACGTGTAACCAAGCTGCACGTCAAAGAAGGCGACACTATACAACCCGGGTATACATTTTTTTCATAACCTCACTTTATTCATAATTTTCAATATCGCAATATATTTTACTCGCGTGTTCATAATTATTTCCTCTGTCAAGAACGCGACGAAATGTATGAGTAAACTTTATTTATTCTATGCCGAAGAGACCAAATTTTAATTCCGTCTTGTTCGAATACAGCCAATACCAAAGAAATCTTCTAGTCATCGTCGTGATTAAAAACTCGCGCAAACGTCCTTTCGTTTCGTTCAATGTCATTAAATCATTTTTAAAAAAATCGCGCGTTATCCTCCAGCAGGGACATTGCAATCGTACAGCATCAGCATAGTAATTTAGTTTCACAGGCAAGTGTTTCTGTCATTGGTGGGATGTAAGCACCCGACCGTGATGAAAGATCTGTGTGCAGAATGCGGCGCGGACCTGAGACAAGAAATTAGAGGCAAAGACGGAACGACGGAGCCTCTGACAGAGGCGAGCGTTCCAATGGTGCACAGTATTCCGGAGTTAAAAGTATGCCCCGAATTGGCAGAGAAAATTGGAAAAGAGGACGAACAAAGATTGTTGCAGGATAAAAAATTGGCCCTACTGGTTGATCTTGATCAGACTATCGTTCATACCACAAATGACAACATTCCCGTCAATATGAAGGTCTGAATGGAAATATTTAAATCATCGGCCGTCGAATGAAATTTATTTACATTTTTCCAAGCCGTTTATTTGTTCGCTCGTACTCATCCCAGGGTCGCCGATCGTCCCGATTCAAGATTTTCAATATTACGCTTTACTCCTTGTAAATAAATTCCAAACGATTAACAATTTTTCCATCATCGTCCGTTTCAAAGTGTTTTTTCGATTAAATTCATTAATTAATTAATGTCGTTGCTAATAAACACAAATGATTCGTTCGATTTAAATATTAAGACGATCGTCGATTACAGGATGTATTTCACTATCAGTTGTACGGACCGAATTCACCGTGGTATCATACCCGTCTTAGACCAGGAACTCGTCATTTTTTGTCGGAGATGAGTCGATTGTACGAATTACACATTTGTACATTCGGAGCGAGAAATTACGCTCATACAGTTGCAGCGCTATTGGACAAGGAAGGATCTTTATTTTCACATCGTATATTGTCGAGGGACGAGTGTTTCGACCCTGCGTCCAAAACGGCCAATCTCAAGTAAGTTTTAAGTTTTTTTTTTTTTTTCACCATCGATTGTAACGCAACGACGCATTAATTTGAATTATTCGACAAATTAATGCGTAAAATGATTTCAGGGCATTATTCCCTTGCGGCGACGATATGGTGTGTATAATAGACGATCGAGAAGATGTTTGGCAAGGATGCGGTAATTTGGTTCAAGTCAAGCCTTATCACTTTTTTCGTCATACCGGAGACATTCACGCACCACCGGGTTTAGCCAAAAACGATATACCGGCTACTCCGGAAACGACGATAGAACAGATAAACGAAGAAGTCGAGACGTCGGACATAAAAGACGAAACAAAAGCGACAGAGCCAACTGAAGAAAATGGAATGGCAGTGGAAGATGAGAAGGACGTTAAGGACGAGAATATTGTCGACGAAGAGCTTGAAAAAGTTAGCACCGAAACGATAGAGAAGAGTGCGATTAAAGAGGATGAAAACAAGATGAAAGAGAGCGATAGTAATACCGATACGAAAACACAAACGGAAGAACCTGAGACAGTACAAAAATCTGTAATAACGTGTAAAGAAGATGATGAAAAGGCAACGTTATCCTGCGAACAATCTGGAACACGGGAAAAACCATCTTTGGTAGCTAATGTTGGCGTTAAAGGAGAAGAGCCAGGAGATCACGAGGATCAAGACGATTATTTATTGTATCTCGAAGATATTTTGCGAAGAATTCATGCCGATTTTTATGAGTACATCGATCAAGGCAAGGGTCGGAAATCATTGAGAGAAATTATACCTCGTGTCAGAGCGCGGGTTTTGAAAGGCTTGTGTCTGACTTTTAGCGGTTTGATACCGACACATCAAAAATTACATCAGAGTCGAGCGTATAAAGTAGCAAAGGCATTCGGTGCTCAGGTGACGCAGGTAATAAAATTAATCGGTAGAAATTCAACATAAACGCGATGTTTGTTTTTGTACATGAACAATTTTTTCATCTCAGGATTTGACGGAAAGAACGACGCATTTAGTGGCGATAAAACCAGGAACGGCAAAAGCAAATAATGCTAAGAAGAATAAAGCTATAAAAATTGTTAATCCTGACTGGTTGTGGTTAAGTACCGAACGTTGGGAACGTGTGGACGAAAGACTTTTTCCATTGACCGCAAAGGTATGTCGACGGTCAATAATATTGTAAGATTTCCCTCGAAAGTCACAAAATTCTGTAATATGCAGAGTCTAGTAGAAAAATAATTCTCCCCTATTTCTTCTCGGAGGGTTAATTTTTCGGACACGAGGAAATTCCGTTTTAGCGCAAATCTTGGCTCTTGACGAAAATTCAATTGGTTTTAGGCGAAATATTAACTCTCTCGCAGAAAGTAGGGAGGGTGATTTATTACCATAATCATTTCTAGTGTCGAATCTATTAACGGGGTTCGACATATTCAGAAGCGCCTATCCGCTCCTAAGCGCCTTTTTTGCTTCGAATTAAGATTTCTCCAAAACTATTCAACATTTTTCGACAATCTTTTTTTAGTTTTGTTCAGAAATACTTTATTAATAATTCTATATGTGGTTTTAGAAGATATTTAAATTAGAAAATTTTTGGGATCGGTTCAAAGTCGAAAAACATTGGTTCGAAAAATGTTTATTTTCTACGTACCTTTTCTCAGGAACCATACGTTCGATTTTCACCATTTTACCATTATTTGAAGGTAAAAAAACGTGATAAAAATTGTTTAGAAATTTCAAAACATCAAAAATTTTTTAAACAAAATATCGAAAAAATGGCTCTTTACAATGTTTATAACACTTTAATATATATAATATATGGAGAATATGATGAACCTCCTTAACGGGCATGATGAAAGAAATTTAGAGTAAATTTAATTTAGCCAATGCAAAACTATGATATAAAGTGACTATACGTTGTAACACCGCGTCTTAAGGCTAAACGAGTCGGTGTACGTAGGAGATTCGTATTGTCTCAAAGAAATTGCCGTCCAGTAATCCTAGTTCGCGTTTCAATGCAAAAACGACAATTTTAACATGTTTAGGCAAGAGCATCGAGAATACCACCTCCTCATTGTAGCAGTCCTGATCGCATAGAAGAGGTACAGAGCGAGATAAGCGATAGTTTTGCCGATAGCATAAATCCATTAATGTCATTCAGTGCTGAGGAGATAGAGAATATGGACAAAGAAGTTGAAGAGGACATGAGCGATCAAGAGGCGGATTCTTCACCGCTGGAAAGTAGAGAATTCATCAATAAACGAGTTCTTGGTGAAAGTTCAGATTCTGAAAATTCAGGCACTGGTATGATCAATTTTTTCTGACTAATGAAATCATCCACACACACACACACACATATAAATATAATTTAAGAAATGCTATAAAAATGAATCGAATTTAAATATCGTTATGAACTTTCAATAAGCAGACGCGGATCCAAAAACTAAACGAAGAAAAATCCTTGATGGAAATTCTACCGATGATTCGTCCGATGAAAAGGATAAATACATATTCAAACGATTTAACAAAGACGAAGAGGCCGAGGACGACGATGATGATCCCATCACGAGATTCAGAAGAGGCGAAGGTTTACCGGATGATCTTGACCTCGACGAAAATTCGCAGGAAGATTCGATCGGCGACGCGCCCGAGGACGATCCGGACGACAGAGAATGGAACGCATTGGGAGCAGCTTTGGAACGTGAATTCTTGTCCGAATGATTGGATCGTGTCGCTTTTTTTTTACACTCGATTTATCGCGTTATCGGATGTCGTTCCCATACATCGAACGATCGAATTGAAATTGTAAATGAATTAATCTTCGGATTTTAGGCCATCGTACACAGTACAGAATTTCAATAAAATGTTTTTGAAACATTAATGTGAATTTAAGAGAAATTAAATAGAACGGAAGAGATAAGGAGTACGAACGTTCGATTAATCCATTTGCATTATTGTTCTATCTATGCTACTAAGTTCGGACATGAACGGCGTTCAAGTGAGAGCTGGCTCGTATCACCGAGTGTTTCTGAATAACGATACTTTTAATTGCTTTCGATTTTAATTATGACTTAACGTGTGATTATCGAAACAAAAAAGACAGTCGTGACTCGCGAACGAATTCGTACTCGATGATAGATGATAATCGCCGTGTGTGGATTCATCCGGATGGAAATGATTTAAATTATAAATTTTCCACGATACATCGACGTTAACTTTATATTTTTATGTGTAGAAATGTTTTGTCGTTTACAAATTATGTCGGAGATCTCGGTCAGGGTCTTCGTGGAACTTCACTCTGCCTGTTCTGTGGGAAAAGTCTCTTCTATCTTGCGTTACACCTCGTGGTGGTTCTTTATCGTAATCAAAAGCTTCTGGGGATTCGCCGTACATTTGATTTATCGCCTTAATATCCTCTCTGTAAATTGATCGTAATTTCATGAATTAAAGTATCCTTTAATATCGTTTGTAAGGTAAGGATTCGTGACGAACGAGTTGTATTCTCGTGTCTAAGTGAAGTTGTTCGACTAGAGTTATTCTTTTTTTATTTTTCGTATGTTTTTTTTCACTTGAGCGTCTTTAAGCTCTCGTGAAAGACATGACGGCTTTAAGGAGGTTCACGCGTTATCCATGCGTTAGACGAATTCCAAGTTTAATTGTTTAAAATTCGTACGAACCTTCTTAACAATAATAATCAACTGTGGGTAAAATTTCAGAAAGTTTTACCGTCTAGAGATCGAGTTATTTATTGTGAAAAATCGTATTTTTTCGTAACTTCCCATAAGACCTCGTGTTAAAGTTGCGATTTTAAACACTGAATATCTCGATTACTAGACGGTGAAACCTTATCAAATTTGTTACTCATTATAATACGATGCTCGAGAAGATTCGCGCAAAATTTCAAAAAATTATCTTGGAAAAATTTGTATTTGATGATTTTGCCGTTACTTTGTATATACTATTATGATTGTGGCGCGTGAACCTCGGTAAAACATTTTTTATAGCATTTTTGCTAGGGTATAATTGTCTTTTCTTCATAATTTCTTTCGAGAGTCGGTGTTACAGGCAACGAGCGATTCGAAAATGCAATCGGTATTTTCTCCGGCACCGAGCAACCGATCGGGTTAAAATTCGGCGAGTACATAGAGAATTATGGCACAATGTATCTAATAATCGTTTTTTTTTTTAATTTTGAAAATAGCGTTGCAGGCGACGAGCTAACCGAAAACGCGATTCGTACTTTCCCTGGTAGTGAGCGTTCATTTTTTGAAGATATCTAGAGAATTATGGCAAAAATTTTGGAAAAAAAGGACAGTCGGCTACATTTTACGATAATTTTCTATGTACTTGGCAAATTTTAACCACATCGATTGCTCGGTGTCGGAGAAAATGAGGAACGTGTTTTCGAATCGCTCGTCGCCTGTAACATTGACTCTTAGGATGGAAGAATAGACGACGTCTCAAAATATTTTTTAAGGATTAAATTTGTCCAGTTTTTTTTTACCAAGTTCGTATTCGTTGTGTACATACCTGAATCGTCCCACCACAACTTTTTTGCCAGTAATGGGATCAGTCACATCACCCAAGGGATAAACAACTTTGATGACCTACAAAATACACAATTGTTACAAAGTCCTTTGCGCTATGGGTAAAATGAAATTCAGAAGAAATGGACATGAATGCGAATATGATTTTGCGTACCTTGTGAGTCACGAGTTTCGTCATTTTTTCGGGTAAACTCTGTATCAAGACTGTATCACCGGTTTTACAGATTTTTTGTGGATCATAAGCGAAGACAAATTCGTACTTATTAAAATACTGCAACGAAACAAATGTTACGTAACCTCAAATACCATTTAGAGCCCGAGTATTTTGTGGCTTTCATGACATTACATACCATAAGAAGATTTTCATCGAGTTCAAGCTGACGAATGCGAATTCTCGAAGCATCACTTTTAATAGATGGCATACATTTTCCTAAAAACAACCGTAAAGCTTGTGCGCCTCGGGTCGTCGAGCTAGCCATTTTCGAGCAGTTTCGATGTTTCGAATGTGATGATGAACGATTGTACGAATGGTATCGATTGTACCGGCAGCGCAAGGGGCAGGGGGGAAGATCAGTAACGATCGATAAAAGTTGAAACCTCGAGAGTTGGTTGCGCGACATCCGAGCGGCGAAAGGGTGAACTTTTTTGTACCCACGTTAAATTGGCCACAAGCGCCACAAGTCAATTATCAACCCTTCAGGGTGATATAAAGTATACTTATTGTTCGTCGATAACAAAAGCTCCGATGGCAAAAATGCAATTATGACTTTTCATTTTTCGGTGAAACTACGCCAATGATCCAACAGATGGCGCCAGCGTGTAAAAAGTGGTCATATTGAGATTATGTTTTCTTGGGGCGTCGAGTTCACGCAGAAGTTTAAAATGGGAAGCTATAATTTTTCTAATTTCCATAATTATACTATTTTTTGTCGATTTTTGAAAATTTGGAATTTTTTTTTATTTTCAAAAAACTATAAAAAATACGTCCCGTGAAGAACAAAGTGTTTCACGTAGTGTTGGTGTTTGAAAAAGTATCCAGCTATGGACAAGAATAAAGTAGACGAAATTATAGATACGGTCGGTCGCGAAACTATTCGGACACCAGCTTAAAACTGCTCTTTCTGTTCTCCATTTCAATCAACACGTAATATATCTTTTCAAAATCCAAAAATGATCTAAAACACTTCGTTATAAAACTGGCTAAAAAGAAATTAACCCCGTGTTATTTGAATGGAAAATAGAGAAGTGAGCGACCTCTCTAAACATTAATATTAAGAAATCCGATTTGAACAGGATTCTTATTTTACCTTCTTGCAAATTTACAACCTGAAACACAGATGAAAACAATTTTTTCCAAAATTTCTTTAAAAGTTTTTTAATAATGAGGTAATTATTGAAAAAAAAGATCGTTTTTTGATACCTTTTCGATACTTGAAATTTTATATCAATAGATCGATATATCGGAATAAAAAATATCGCATGAAAATATCGATATATCGATATATCGTTATTTTTTCGACATCCCTAGTTCACCTTATGGCCGCTTAGATGTCGCAGCACCAAGTCTCGAGGTTTCAGCGTTGTATGTCGAGCGTTGCTGATCTCCATTTTAAAAGGCCATGTACGTTAATTCCTTTCTCCGGACGAGATAGTTAGCGTCATCTAAGCGGATACTGCACGTATAAGCCGAGCATCAGCTGTTTCTCGTTTACGCTTTGCCCATCAAGGGAAGGCTGTTGCTGCCGTCAGGCAAAGAGGAGATGTAGGGTTCAAACGAGTGAGTACTCGGTGATACGTGACCTGTGGAGCAGCCAGTATGCGAGGGCTAGTGCCCACAGTTCTGCTGCAATGGCAAGTTCTGAAACAACCAGTTCATTTTATCCAATGCTTAAAATTGTCCCCTCTAACGGTCTTCTTTGCAAACTGTTTACGAGCTCTTTTTTTTCCGAACTTCATTACTATCCAAAGTCCATACTGATAACTTAGACACAAGAATGTTGGAAGGTATCGTCCGAGCAGTAACTATAATAATAATCCAAGTTCGACATCGGTTATTCCATAAAGTATTCGTTTATCGATAATATACCCTCCAGTAATTAATAATCTCGAGATCGCGAAGCATTGAGTTGATGGACAAGGTGCTCGAGAAAATCGCGGTCAAGGAACTGACCTCTAGCGGTGAAGTTTGAAACTTGGCGGTATGCCGAGCTGCTATTTTCCACATGCTTTGTTCCGGAATAGGTACAGAAGCCTGATTACATACACCGATCGTTTACGATATTGCAACACGCGAACGATACCGTGCGTACAGATGCTTATCTAGGTAGCTACATGATTGACTCATCGTTTCATGGATCTAACTTACGCCCCTATGGCATAGACTATGCGAAAGATTATGGATTGGAAACCGGTCGATTACAAAGATCGGTTTCAATCCGAATCCAACTCTGGATTATACGGGCTCCATCTAGGGTTCTAGGGTTCTAACCTATAACCAACGACTACGAGAAAAGATAGATCGGAAACCTGTCGATGCCCAATGGTAGCCCTTGATTGGAATCAAACTTTAGGACGCGTTTGATTAATTAAAACATGTTTACATTTTTTTTAATTTGCGGCATCGCGAGCATTTCAACATAAGCTTATTGTTAGTAGCGATTACCAAATTTAGCGAAATTTATTTATTACCGGACAGTCCATTGACCGAATCGGTTTCAATTCGAGTCCAAGTCTGGATCATACCTGGGCTTTATCTAGGGTTTTAGGGTCCTAACCTATAACCAACGACTATGAGAAAATATAGATCGGAAACCTGTCGATTCCAAATGGTAGCCTTTGATTGGAATCAAACTTGAGGACACGTTTGATTAATTAAAACATGTTCAACATTTTATTAATTGGCGGCATCGCGAGCGATTCAACATAAACTTATTGTTAGTAGCGATTACCAAATTTAAAGCAATTTATTTATTACAGGATAGTCCATCGACATTTATAATCTCGTGCGGGACATCGCGTAATAACCTCATTAAATTGTACGTGTTTCAACTGGGTTTATTGGAAATGGTTAAACGCGTATTACATCGGAGAATCGCATAAATTCCTGCAATTAGTATCATACTTGTACCTTGCATCATTCTCACAGGATTACAAACTATATATGCCTGTTAATAATCGAATAGGTATATCTGTCGCGAATGAGATTCGTTCGTAGAAGCATCGAGTAATGTTCATTAGCGGTACTGCGTTTCGTTTAGTCGGCCTCGTTTGCTTTACCGAACACGCGCGGCAGCTCGCCAAACGTGCCACGAGCCGTTCGGTACAACACACGGTAAGCTTAATTGATCCGTTACCAACGCACTGAACTACACATATATATATATGCGCAGAGACGACAGGATCGACGAAATCCTGATCGCATCAAAGCAGGAACGGTCGGTGTATCATCTGCCTCCCTTTGGCAAGTTTAACGCGTGTGTCCGTTCGCCTCGGTGGCGGAGAAATGTGATTTTCTCACCGTACTATCTAGGGAGAAACCACGGTAGTGGCCTCACTTACATTACGGGACAATTATGTCCAATGCCCGAACGATTTTGGAGGTCGTCTTGCCGCCAAACTGAAATCAAATACTTTGGGAATATCGTTGTTCGGGGTTACGGGTAATTTGTTCGGTCGTTAACAAGGTTTGGCGAAGCCATGGAACATAAGGTGCGGTAGATAAGTACATTTTTGAGAAAATGTCAAATTTAATTCGATCTTTGATTAAAAAATTAGAAACATCTAGAAATCGTCGAATCAAATTGGTAAATCGAAATAAGGCACAACAATTTTGACGTTTAAAGCAATATTGTATTATTATTAGGCAACAAATTCAAATTGTATACTAATTAGCTGCATTAAATTTCATTCCTCTCGAATCAATGGTTTTTTATGATATTTGTATCACTGATTATAAAAACATCGTTTTGTATTTAAATTTCAGAAATAATCGTATATTTGTTTTCGACCATAACTGTCTTATCTATAAATATTTAACCGTTATAGCGAATTTTTTAGAGAATATTTTTCAACGATAGTATCATCGAAAAAATATATACCTAATTAAGAAACCAATATTTTCAAATTCGTTTATAATCCCTTAATAATTACTTTTATCAATTTCTTCAAGATTTTTCTCTCATTCGCCTCAAAATCCTGTACGAGAAATGAATCATATTGCTATTACGTTATCCCGTTTCGACGCATACGTTGCTTTTATTTTCTTCAACGTCGATACTGCGAATGAAGGTTTCGGAAATTGAAAACTACGATGTAGTGGAAAGCTCGACCGAACTCTTGATTTTCAGTTCGGGAACGAACATCTTTTCTGCTCATCGTCGATACGACGTACCATTAGATGTCGTGGCTTTTGCAAAATTCATATTGACATTTCAGTACCTTCTTCTTTTTCGTCTTTTATGATCATGAAGCGCACCGGCTCATCGTTTGAATCGTCATACATTATTTATCTTGCCGTGTGTCGACGATGAGCAAAAATATTTTGCAATCAACGTTATTGCTCGTGAAACTGTATACTATCTCGGCATATGGCTCGACATTCCTGACAAATTATCTGCTCCGTGAAAAGAAAATTCTTTGAAGTATTATGGAGTTGAAAAGTTTGTTTTTAATAAACCCTATAATGAACATGAAATTGGTCGGTCGATTGATGTCTGAGACATCGGTGGAACCAATTTTAAAGAATATAGTATTGAAAAAAATAGCTTCGAGTTCCGTTCAAAGTCTAGGGGCTGGTTTGATTACTCGATGTGCTCGACTGATAATTTTGTAAATTTTTTAATAACTTTAATTCAAATAACGATAAATAATAGTATTTCATTATTATTATTTTTCTTAATTCTTATTCACTTATCATAGCAAAGAATATTGTTGAGACTTTCAATACCATGACGATGGTCCGCCGTTAAAATTATTTCGATATTCATAAAAATTCGATTTCAACGATAAACGAATTCGCCACTGTTTAAATTATTTTTCGTAAGAACGCCGAGTCCTTCGAATAATGGAGTAATCGAATTATTCTTTGTATTACCAAGTTGGACAATTTTTAGTACAATTTTTGATTATTTGAAATTGCTACATTTTTTGTTTCAATTTAATTATTTCTCACGCTTGCACAGCATACATTTTCCAACGAACAAATAGTCGATCGTACGCAGAAGTTTTCCCGATGTTAATTCGAGTGGATACGAGTAAAATTAGCGGTTGTACGAAAATCGTACGATTTTGCATTGAACAAACATGAAAAGTGCGTTCAATTGCAGATAAATATTCTTCGTTCCACTAGTGGTGCGACACCAATACGGCGTATGGATTACAGGCATAGTGCTCGGTTTAACGCGGCGCATTAACCGACGCTTGAATGAATCAGAATTATCAACATTGACCATTCAAGGATACCAAACCCACAATTGGTTAACACACAATGCTGAAAATGTATCCAACCATGAAGGATTCCCGCGGTATCGGTCCCTGTCCCGATGTTTATTCTCGAAACTATCGTTCATCGATCTCTTTGGACAATGAAATATCTCGCCAACTTGGTCAGTGATAATAAATTAATACCGACTAAAACCGAGAGATGCAAGTAGCACCTTTTTTTCTAAATACAAAAGATTTTTATTGTTTCGTTAATTGACATCTATTGTTTATTTACTCGGCGATAATAAAGCAATAACGACAAATTAAACGAAGCTAAAATTTAAAGCGACTTGATAATGGAAATATTCAAATAACAACGATAATAAAAGAATAAAAAGTTACGATGAAATAGTTAAAATTGGGAACGTCAATCTCCCATACGGGATAATCTGTAGATGATCAAAAATATGAGCAAGCATCGCGTCAGTTTGAGTTTTCATCTTTTTGTTTAAATACGCAATATCGTAAAGCCGGAAGAGTTTTCAATCATGAGAGATTTCAACGATACAAGGATAACAAGAAAAAACAAGTACGAAAGTCGAAATCGAAAACGCTAGTGTCGTTGTACGCCAAAAATTCCATAAAAACTGAACCAAAATATTACAAAATATTGCGTGAGTTTGAATTAACACCGATTTTTTTTTGCAAAAAAGTGCGATAGTTGAAGTCGATAACGCCAATGTCGTCGACCGCCAAAAATTCTATAAAAACTAAACCAAAAAATTACAAAATATTGCGTGATTTTGAATTAACACCGATTTGTTTTTGCGAAAGAAGTGCGAAAGTTGAAATCGAGAACGCCACTGTCTTCGTACACCAAAAATTCCGTAAAAACTAAACAAAAAAATTACAAAATATTGTTTGAGTTTGAATTAGCGCCAATTTACTTTTTTTTTTTTTTGAACACACGATATCACGAATCTGGAAGACTTTCGAGGAATAGCGAGGCTGCGCCTATCGACGAATGGACGTGGCAGGAATATATAGCGAGGAAGATATTGTCAAAAAATTTCATTCGAGACACAAAGGAAGTAGGGAGAAAAAGGTGGACCGGGCGCGAGGGACGACGGTCGGGCGAGCTCTTGGACCGTCTTCTTTTTCGATATACACAGATATATATTGACGCAGAGTCTCGTCGTCGCTGGCTTTTCCGCAATATATTACTTTTATCTTCTGCCATCTGTATCCAATACGGAAACGTAACGGGGAGGTAGGAGATATTCGAGTCTGGCTCGTGCCGGGGAACCATTGTTATTGCGGAATGTAAAGGAGCACGGAAATTTACGGATGATCGCCCGCGAAAGCCTTTGGGTGCTACGTTCACCTAATCCCCCTTCTACTCGCCCAACCACAGTCCAGACAACCTTTGCGCACCCGCCTACGTTTCCCCGAGGGTAGTTGGAACAATTCCTCTAAGAAAAGGCCCGAAAAAAGCGGCTAGACCCCGCGTCTTGCTGATTTTTCGTCAAGACCCTTGAAATAACGGAACACGATCGGAACGACGAGAAAGTTTATTCCATTCGATGGAAAAAAAGGAAACTGTTGTTCGAAATATTAAAAAAAAAAACGTTCTTTTTTCTTCATCTTATTTTTATTATACATTTGCGCGGGCCATTGGCGAATGAAATCTTATATCGCTATTCCACGGAAAATATCCCACTCCGTACATAACCACCCTGTGAAGTCAGTTTGAACTAATGCAAAATCTCCCCCTCGTTGCATTTATTTCGGCTTTTCGGATTTCGCAACGTATTTGTATTCAACCGTATAATGCTTCGACGTCAAATCGATCCGGCGAAATTTTCATCTTACGGTGCCGGAATGGAAATCGACCTGGTTCTCTGGACGCCCGAGGGATGAAATTTTTCTTTCGCCGTAGGATTCGAGGCATTACATTATATTCGCGGGTACTTACGTTAAGGGTTCTTCTATTTTCTTAAAACTTCGTATCAACATGCGCTTCAAAATTGTTCGAATGATATTGTTTCCTCGTATCATAACCCGACGAGACGTCTATATTAAACCTTCTCTCCTTCTTTATATATATATTTTTTTTTCGTGAAATCTCGACCGTTGCGGCTCGTACTTTGTCCTCGAATATTTCGCTTGGGACACGTGTGAGCTTCAACGATACGGACACATTAGGAGGAAAAAGCTTCCGCTCGGAAAATACAATTTCTCTCTCGTTGCTTTACTCTACCGCACGTAGCGCCACTGCCATGCATCGCGGTGTGCCACGTGCAAGAACGCGTGATAATCGACGTTGATGCAGCCCCCCCCCCTTGCCACCCCCCAGTCCGCCTCTTCGGGCCATCCACGATCGTAGCACCCTTAGCGTTGCAGAGGTAGGTTTTCCCGAGGTTTTCGTACGTCGCGTTGACTTAGGCGGGACTGAACATACACGCGCTATACTCCGCTACGGCTTTGTATGCGATAAGTATATAAAGTAATATAGAATACATATGGAACATTTCATGTCCATTGTACCAACGGTTCACCCTGAAATCTCTCTTGGATTTTGTTCTTGGTTTTTTAAAAAATTACACCAAAGCTATAAGAAGCGCTTTTGTAATGTTTATTTTATTCTCACTATCGAGCATTCTTTTTTGAATAAACTTTTCGTCCTACGTTTTTAATAAACTTGTACCACGAGCTCCTTTTTTCTGTTCGTGTTTGCAAAGCGTGACTCGAAAATTGTTTCGTCAATGGGTTTTTAAATTTAAGAAATTACGTATTTTGAATAAAAATGTTTGAGGCACGAGGCGAAGTGAGAGCATTTTTTCTCTATGAAATGCTCGCTTCGTCGTATATTCGTTATTAATGAACAAAAATTGCGAGTAAAAAATGTGTCAATATTTTATCGCATAAAACAAAATTGGCGATTCGTGTAATTTTTTAAGTACATGCCCGATATATATATATGTGTGTGGCATGTAATTTAATAATCACATGCTTTTTATGCATGCCTTTTATTTATAAACCATATATGTATATACGAATATAATTAAAGGGAGAGAAAAATATGAAAATCAACGAACGAGCCAAATCTCGAAATGGTAAACGCAGTTGGCAGCGTTATCAATCGATCAAAATAACCATCGAAGCACAGAATTTATACACCCACTTATGATACGTAATGAATAACGAAAAAATCTAAAAAAAATGTTCAGCGTCGTTTTACAATGGCCAGTTTAGTAATGGGTTGTTCCGATGAAAAAAATAATCGAAAAATTCAAAATCCATCCAAAATCGGTTCCAATTACAATTGATATCGGAATATTATCGCGATGGTTTAAATGGTACACTTCTACCTTTTTCCAAGTTCAACAGCTTCGTCATAATGTTGGTTTCCGGGCTTGTACTCGACGAAAGCATAGCCACACTTGTGTAGACGAGAGGGTAAGTGTCGTACTATGTATTATATATACATATATATATATGAAGGGGGAGAAAGCTTTTCCTGTATATTTGCGAGGTACGGTGTGTCTGTAAGGTGGCAACGTGGTGCGAGCACATCCACGCGTTATATACGAAGGATGATGCGTCTGTTTCCATGGCAACTGTAGACGTAGCGAGCAAGTCTGCGAGGGGTGCAATGGGACGGGTTATTCGGCTTGTGCGAGCATCCCCCACGTTCCATCGAATGGACGACCACCGAGGATCTCGCGAGGGAGAGAGAGAGAGAGAAAGGGAGAAAGAGCGATAGGGTTGGAAGGATGGATGAAGAGCGTTCGACGTACAGAAACGAAGGATAGAGAGAAAGAGAGAAATATGTAAGGGGGAAGAACGAAATGGGCCGGAGGTTCGTGGAAACAGAGGCGAAAGCAGAAGGGGAGATGCTTCTTTTTTGTGAATAAACGAGAGAGATAGACGCAGTGGGATCGAGACTTCGAACGACACTTTCTATACTCCCAATCACCGAGAGCCACCGCACGACTTCTCGTAATCTTCAAATAAGTTTCCTATCTTCGGGCGTGTCTTCGATCGTACTCGTTCCTTCTCCCGCGTTTGCTTTCATTCCGGGCGGATCGTTCGTGAATTTTGTCCAACATTGGTTAGATTACCAATAGGCAAGAAAAATCGATCGAGATCGTCGAGCATGAAGATTATTGGCGTATTTTTACATTTTTGATTCCAAGCTTGATACAGGATGCTATAACTTTTTAACCATTCCCATATTTGAACCGATTGTCATGGTTCGCATGGTTGAATTTCCGCTACAGCCGGCGTTCTCGAATCCGGATAGCGCGATAAGTAGATGCGCGAGTCGTTCGAAGAAGGGACTGGAGCGGGAAGTTTGAATATGCGATCGTGCTCCGTCCCGGTGCCTAAGTATTTATTTCATGTACAATGTGCAAAAGAAACAGAAATGTACATACGAGAAATATATCTACAAAAAAATGCATTAAAATGGAGCGAGGGAAAGACAGTCGAACAAACTAAACGCATCCCTTCAAATTCCTAACCATCAAATTCCACACGGTCATCAGCCATCTTGAAGCCACGAGCGAACCCAATCGCTCGAACTTTAAACCAACTGTCGACGCAGAGCCGCGGTATGGCGGGTGGTATATTTCAGGGACTTTCCTCGTCACGGGCTGGAGACATCATAAACTCAGGAGTATTTGCTACGAGAATCAGACCGTACTTGCGTTTCGCCGCTTAATTTGCCTCGCAATCGTATTCCATAGGTCAAATACGATGGCAGTTTCTCATTAAATAGTTCGAAGTGCGAATATCATTTTTGAATTGCCGCCATCTTGCAAACGGCGATTCCCATTGGTCATTGGCGGAATGGCCACAACAGCGGCAAGAATCGTCGCCACAGTCATAACGAGGTACATAACCTCGAAATAGTTCGAGAGATTAAGGGAAAGAACTTGTCGACTGCTCAAATTACTCGCGTTTTACAAATGAAATAAGAGTCGCATCGATTTTAACGACGTCCTCGATCGATCTTGCACGTATGCACGTATATATAGAAACGTCACCCTCGTACTCCGCTCCGTCGTTTCGAAACCACCAAAGCTGGTCTCTGCAAGCAAAAGCCTGTAGAGGGGTCTCGCAACAATTTATTTCTCCCGATAATTGAGATAATTGCCGTTAGGGTCGCCGTTGACCTGAGAGAGAGAGGGAGAGAAAGAGAGACGGAGGGTTTTCGGGGAGTGGGCCTCTATCGGGTCGAGGAACTTGATGGCTCCGGCAATTATACACAATGAAGCGAAGTCCTATATACATATAGTGCCTTTCGTCATCGCGGGGGGGCGCCACTGTGCCTACAATATAGCGTTATACCTATGTACAATATGCAGTAGGCAAAAAATAATCGAATTTTCGTCTTCGGTACAAAACGCTTGGGCATTCATGAGATAATCTAATTTTCGTCTTATCTGCCCAGTTCATGTTCAAGATCCACCGTACTCGCTTCTTTATATTATATATACTAGTGTCATATAACTTTTCGTTTGTTACGACAGAGCTTTACAAGCTGAATTCGGGCTTCATAACGAGAGAAAGAGAGAGAGAGAGTGAGAGAAAATGAGAAAGGGTTGAGCGGGAGGGGGGGGGGTGGGTCGACTGTGAAGCAAGCGAGGGAAGCAGAGTGCGAGTGTCGGTAGAGACGTTGTCGCGTTGTCGGGACACCGACGGCGTATCTCTATTCTGCTTTGCAGAGTCCGTTTTCTCCTGCCCCCCCCCCCCCTCCCGCGCCCCACGCCATTCGTGGACCAACGTCTCAACGAGTTATTAATGTCTCGCTCCTTATAAAGTACTCAATTTCAGTTTCGCGCTGCTACTCTCGGGAAGAGTGAAAGGGGGTGGGGAGGAGGGGGTAGGCGACGGAGGGTGGCTGAAAGAGAAACCAAGAGAAATGTCAGGGATAATGGGTCTGCCGAGCCGCAATAGAGCCGCTATACAGAAATCGCGCGAACGTCCAACGTTATATATATACCGGTATATGGGAAATACCTATATGCACCAGGACGTTTCGGGCGTGTCGGACGTAGAAAATTACAGAATCAACGACGAACATTGTGATATATCGAGTCGACGCTTATTGCGAACTTAAGGGGTATAACTGGTAACTTAAAACATTATTTCATTTTTAACATAAAAAAAAAGCTGGAAAATCGTAATTTTACGAAATAAATGATTTTATTTGTGACAAGGATAGGTTAAAAAAAATTAATTTATATCGTAAATATTATTGATTTTTTTTTTCGTTAATTTATTTATTTTATCGATAAATTCTTAGGAAGGTCCAAGGGAAATGTTTGATGTTGATTTTGACAAATTTTTGAAACGTGCCAACTGGGAATTGCTTGTGGAATTGCAAGAAGGGAAATTATTGAAGGATAAAGGATGTCTCGTTTTGTCTCTCTCCAAACTCCATTATTTTTGTACGATAAAAGAGGATTTTAAGAAATCGCGTTTGAAATTGGATCATTCGCCGTTGTGTCGGTTCGACGAAAGTTGTACGTATGCTCACGGGAATTAGTTGTCGAGCTTATCGAAGTTCCTCGGAAGCTTGAACGAGACAGCCACACATACACACACACACGCAACGATAGCTTTACAATCCTTTCAGCACGCTCATTATATTCGGGCTTTAAGCCAACTTTCTACGTATCCGCGATCTGCATATGAATATCACGCGTCGCTACTTGGTCGTTGAATTAGTTTGAAATTGTTGTCGCGAATTTCTATCTCGGTACGTATAGTTTGCTATGAAAAAAAGGTCAACAAAGAAATACACAATCAAACGATTAATACTTGAATAAAGTTTAAGTTGAATAGAGTTTATTCACGCCATTTTTTCTGCGATAACGATCTTCTTTGTTCGATCAAGATTGATAAAAAAATAATTTTAGTCTTCTTTAAAAAAAAATTCGACGATTAATCTTACGTGAAACTGTATTTTCTGTATTAATTTCGACAGATTAGAAATTATTATTGTAATCGATGAATTAATTAGAAAAATTTCAATCGCGTAAATAAATGGGGGAAAATGAGTAGGTAACAATAACATGTCCGACGATGAATGTATTCGTCAAGAAATCTGCGATTTTACGTACCAAGTTGAAGATCGGTACGTTCAAAGGAGATATGAGCGTTTCTCGCATTGTTTTCCATTGGTATCGAGTGCGAAAAAATGGGATAAAAAGCTGACGGAAAGGGTTCGATGAAGAATCACGCACACCCTCTAAGTAAGAAGCCCAGGCACAGGAGACGCGCGATCTCTCGCCTCGAGTGTGTCGATCAACCATGGTTCTATACAGAGGTAGACTCCACTTCGCCCGTCCGGTATCTTTTCGTCGCGAACGTTCCGTTTACCTCGACACTTTTTCCTTTACCCAGTAGTACATGACTTTACTACACACGTACAGACCAATGGAGCTACGTACGAAAGATCAATACCTCTTTGACGTCGTCTTTCATCGGACGACCAGACAGACAATTTTCTCTATTCCCATTCCACGATTTTTATTTCTCTCCTCACTCTTATATGGTCCATCTGTCGCGTATCCCAATGCTTTCCGAAGCGTATACACCGGTCGAGTGTATTCGAGTGGTTTAAATGAAATTTACTCTCGAGTCTCACGAGTACCTATACATCATTATTGAAAACAAGCGGAATTTTTGGTCGTACACGTTGAAAATTGAAAAATAATTCTTTTTTTATGAAAATATACTTCAAATATAGTTTGACACGTAACAAAGTGTTAACAAGAGTGTGTCCAAACGACAAAGACATTAAAATTTTGAGGAGATTGATAATCTTAAGGAATGCTTAATTTTAGTTTAAAACGAAATGTTATTTTTAAGGAAACAAACTTACAATTCAAACTTGATCGTAGTTCCTGCTTATTCTTGGCTTTTTACGCAAATCTTCCTCCATTAAAATAGGAAAATTGACAAAGGTTTGAGAACGTACGACAAAGCGATTTACCAAAGCTTTCATTTTTTGTTTTCTATCGTAGAAATCGTCTTGGCATATAAAAAGATCCGTACATCAGCGAGCAAACGACCTCGTGAAAGTAATTTCCGTCGATGGTATAAGAGAGCTGTTTTATCATCTCGCCATTACCACAGTCCCATTATTTGTCTCGTATATGCATTCGCCACTCCGAAAATGTGACTCTGCATATCCCGGTGACGAGAAATGGAATTAGTGAAAAGCGGGTCCCCTTCGCGCTGAGCCCAGGAGAGTTTCACTCTCCACTTAATGGCTATTAAATTTAACTTCGTAAATACCAACTGGTGGGCCCTGACGTACACATACGCCCGGATAGTACACGGGGTTTCCTCTCTCTCTCTCTCTCTCTCTCTCTCGGCGACTCTCTGGTTTTCAGTTCTATATGGCTCTCTGGCCAGCACGAGCTTGATGCGCTTGATGGGAGCTCGCTCGTTGGGATGATTGAGCTCCCTGCAGAATCCCAGCGAGCAACGTTACGCGCACCAAGCAACAGCACATCGCATGAGCGACGTGGTGTCCGCTCTCAACCAACAGCGGCATGATTCCTTAATCGTTCCAGGCCATGTAGCGTGATTATAAATTCAAGAATATCCATTCGCGTACGCCTCTACCGTGGACATGGGTGTCCCACCTATCTCTCCGGTGGCCATTTCGAGTAATTAACGGTCAATATGACGCATTTATCTGCTTTTTATTCTGGAATAGGCCACTGAACGATTGTAGAAAATCGTTTTTTGTCCTGTTCTTGCCGAAATTCATCGAGTTTGCATCGTAGTTCGTCAGTAAACGAGCTAATCCGTCTCATGGGGACCTTTGGTGTGACTTATACATGAAGGAACAGCAAAATTGATGTCTATAGTGCAAAATTAACCACAATGGGAATTGAACTTTTTAAGACGAAATTATACCAAACTCGATCGGTAAACACCTTGTTACTTTATTTTTTAGTACCTACATGGTTCGTTATTCGAGCGATACAACAGCGTTATATTATTCAGTTTTTAACAGAGAGAATGATGAGGAAACAGCTGGAAAGATTATCTCTATTGGACGTGATGACTCAACCGGTAAGTATGTAATTTCGATGGATACAATAGTTATTAACGTATCATAAGAAAATTTGCAATATATTTTTGGTTTCGTTTTGGATCTAGTAGAATTATCTTGGTCGGAGCGGTTTACTTTACCGACCGGGAATCCCCGGATAAGCGGTTGCATTGTAGAGCTGGCGCGCATGCGCAAGGCTGCGACCGCCCATGAACGACAAACGTGGGGTAGAAAAGTCAGTCGCGTTCTTTTATTATGAAACTTCATGCGGTAACATTACTCTAGCTAAAAACTTCTACGTTGAACAGTTTTCAAATTCGCCGTCAATGTTTGCGCAAAATCCATCAACGGATTTCCAGTTTACGGAGATAAAAATGGACGAAAAAATGAAATGAAAACAACAATCGAAATTTTGTTCACGCTGGACCGTATTGGCTGGGTTTGTGACCGAAAAAACGACGTGTGTTGATCGGCTGGTTCGGGTGAGGCGACGCGCGACTGGCTGACTGCACGAGCCCAGTGACTAGGTTGAGAAGTTACATTTCCCGTTTGTGCCCATTCGTACGAATGACACAATTTTCGTTCAACTATTTGGCAAAAGTGACATCCGTACTTTTAGCACCGTTTGCCATGATCAACCGGTTGTAAGACCTTTTCTCATCGACGAGTGAGAATTTCGTTTATAACAAAATACGTGATTTCGATTTTTTGGTCGATATTATTGTAATTAATTTTAAAGGGGTGGAATATACGGTCATCTGTTAATGCTGATAACATTAATTCGTTGTTGACAAAAATCAAATATATTTCTAGTTTTTTTTAGATCTCAATCTCTCTGAATGACCAACTTACATTTTTATAATTAAAGTCGCACATCGCGAACAAAATGTTATTTATAAAAGTATAGTAAATTTACAGCGTTCGCTGAGATGGATCGAGAACATATTAATACGACCAGATATAAAACAGATTAATGAAAATTTAATATGAATAATTTATTCCCTTATTATTTTTAGCGTAGCTACGATGGCTTATTTGTAGAAATATTTATAACCAAACGGCATTATTCAGCGGGGGAGCGTAACATATTTTTACCTAGGACATGGAAATATGCAGCAAACGTAATATCTACAAATATATATATATACATAGATTTCATATATTTATAAACGCATGCATAATAATGCGAATTTTCACGACGCCGGCGGTTTCTGGAAAGCGTTGTGTGTGATGCCAGAGAGCATACATCCCTCGGTTTGCCGGTGCTCGCACCACGTTTCACATGTCAGAAGCAGCGGACTAGTCATATTCCTTCTCTCCGTGTGACTACTTTATTCATTAAAAGGGTCTTGACGCTCTTCATTGTTCGGTAATTGCAAGAGAGGGGTTACTGCCTTCTCTCGTCCTAATGACTAATACGCGTGAGTGCTGTTCATATTCTTGCTCCGACGAGCTTTCGCTGGGGAGATAGAATATTGTACCGATATAATGATCGTTATTTCATTTGCTCATTGTTCGTTACGATTATTTGTTAAATATCCGCCAACTTCGAGCATTTTCTTAAGAGACTATGTACATGGGAGGAAATGTTGGAAAAAGAGAATAAATTTTGATAATTTTGTTATGGTTAACAAATATTAGTAAAAGATAATGAAAATTAACGATTTGACAGTCGGCCCCATAAATCACTTATTCGAAAACGGCTTTTGTGGTGCCCGAAACATCTTTCTTGATTGTTACTTGAAACACACCATTCAATCTATAAATTATTTAGTTTTTGTCAAAGAGGGGATTCCATTGTAGAGAAAATCCTCTATTTGAATATCAATGTTTGGTTATTGACTAAATAATCATTGGTTTGAAATGTATAGAAAATAAATGATGCGGCGTGGAAAAATACTATGACGAAAACTATATATAATAATTATATGGAAAACATCTGTACAAAATTTGAAAACGATCGGTTCGTTGATTACTGAGATACGTTGGGCACTGATTCAATAAAGACCTTTCTGAAGAAAACCCGTTTTATAATTTGTTCGGCCCGGCAGTTGTTAGGGGCTGTAACCTCGTCAATTTTGAAAATGTTTACGGCCACCCTGGCCGCTCGGAAAATGGGTATATTTTTTAAAAATTCATAAACTTGAAAGTATAAGACGAAATATTTTCTTTTTTTAACACAAGGTAAGAAACGGCTTTAAGAATGCTTCAAATAAATTTTAGTTCATAATATTAAAAAATGGCGGCGCTGCAGAACTTTTCGTGGAGGATTTCCGCATGACACACGGGTATGTTACTGCAGGTGTATCACCGACATGTTGCATTTGAAACAACAACAAAAATTGGCTTATTCGTGAAAAGTGTCGCTACGATGTAGCGTAGCGTTTCTTTTCGACTGTTAGGGAAAATATGGTCAGCCGAAAAGGAAAAAATGTGTATTTTTCATCGTAATTTTACGAGAAAAAACGTCAATAAAAAAACAACCAATCAAGTTATCGGAGAAATCCTATGTGACATTTTAGATAATGCATCTAAAAGTACTGTGTACAAATTTCATAGCAATCGGACGGATAGTTTACGAGATTTACTTGGGATCAGTTGGAAAAATATAGTTTCGAGATAATCGCAAAAAAAGTAAATGTGCGATTAATCGGCTAACGGTGCGTTTTTTGTGAGGATTACCTTCAAGCAGCGATTCCGGGTCCATACATATCCTCGTCGGCAGCTGATTGAGAATCCCGGGCCTATTTTGAGAAGATCTACGTGCTTGTCGTGTTTCTTTCGTGCTTTTTTAATTCGTATACACTGATCGAACCGCAGGGTCGACGACTCGCAGCGCCTCGACCTTCCTACAGAAAAATACGTGTAACTTCGACAATTTTGCAATTTTCAATACCAACTACGACTTAAATTATTCGTAACATTTCAAAGTTTATTATGAAAAAAACGTCTCAGGGTTTCCACCCGGCTTAAATTACAAAAATCACGTAATAC
The DNA here is from genome assembly GCA_964017225.1 of Netelia inedita. Taxonomy (NCBI): domain Eukaryota; kingdom Metazoa; phylum Arthropoda; class Insecta; order Hymenoptera; family Ichneumonidae; genus Netelia; species Netelia inedita. The sequence goes on from OZ024922.1 coordinate 15,478,032, forward strand.
AGTTAAAATATAATACTATCAAGAAATAATATTTTTATAAATTAATATTTTTTACTTTCCTACATACATATATGTAGCCTCTTAATATTCATCGATTGGGACATTTTATTTTATTGTTACGCTCAGAGCATTATATTACTCTTTAATTACCTTCTGTTATATCCGACAGAAATTTTCCATTTTTCGACATTGAATGAAAACGTATTTTAAACTTATTTCACAAATAGAATAAATTTCACTCGTTCGATCATTTCGTAACGAATTTTCTTTAACGCGGTTTAAAGCTTTTTGCAGAAAATGAAAAGCTCGAAATTGCCTGATGTACAAATTTAATTAACTTAATTATATTGAACGAGCAGAAACGTAAATCACTATGTTCAACAACAGTTTTTTTTATTCAGTGAATGTCAGATGAGTGAATAAAAAAAGTTGAGCAGTCTTTCGGATTAGTACGAAAGTATCTACTTTTATATAAAAAATTTAATGGGAGGAGGGTAAGGACCAAGTGATCTTAATCAGGTATTCATCGAGAAGGCGTAACAAAATTTCCGCCAAAGATCGATACAGATTCGCATCAAAAGTTAGAAGAAGAAAAAAACACCGAACTCTGCTTTTGCTTCTCCGGTACCACTATATATGCATGGTTTAAAATTCGATGAAAAATTCTCGTGGTGGTCCTCGATATAAGCATCGGAATTACGTAGAGCCAAGGGCGGGTGAACGTCGGGAAAGCGTCTTTTTGATGAAAAAAAGACCCTTGCAATTTTCCTGCTATAATCTTTGATGTCTTTCGAATGTACTTTTTCATCCCCTAAATCACTATAACCAGAGTAAATTTATGTATAGGGGAAGAACGGTGCGGATGAACTACTTGCGTTGTGCTGGGATCCTTCCGAGGTTGAACGCGTCATGAGAGGAGAAAAAATTCAAACTTTTAACGTTTTTGCGTCTTTCGACCGAGATTCTTCTAAAAACCAAGAATGAGATTATTACGTGAACGATCGACGAGATATTTGTATTTGAATAGTGCCATAAACGGTTGTAAAAAACAAATTACCTGGAACATTAATTAATCTCTCGAAAAAGTAAAAATATCATGTTTTTAATGAATTTTCAAGGGACAAGGGAGTTTTCAATTTTGTTTTGGCTTCATCGATTTATTATCGATCGTAGCGTTTCGATAAAAAATTAGTTTAGGATTTGTCTTTTATCAAAACCAACTTCCCACGTAACTCGTGCAATCCAAATCTTGTCAAAGCTTGAAAAAACTCAAAATTATTACTTTTTTTGTATTTATGAATCAGGAATTTGCTAAAAATCGAGGATTAAACTATTCGTATTCGGTCAAGCTTTAAAATAGCGCTTGGATTCCGTCGCCGAGACTATTTTTGAATATTTTACAAATTTCGAAAATTGAAGTAAAGCAATATTCACTGAAAATTTTACTATGCTCGCTTTGATCCAATTTTACAGTTATTAAATTACTGAAAAAGGAATGTTTCAAATATCTCTGTTTTCCCTCTTTTTTCACCGTTCGGATCGTCAATTTTTCCCAACGCTCGAAAATACCACTGTCCATACCAATTTTTCGTGTTTCATCGGTCAAGGCATCCGTCAAATACGTTAAATATCCTAATTCAACGATCTTTCGACGATGAATTTTTAACGAACCAAAAATCATGTGGTCCCTCCTCTACGCCCATACATCGCGTACCCTACAATAATTATCCGTGATTCCTAGTTTACGATGCGAGTGGTACCTATAGGCCTGCGTTAGCGCGGAGCAACTTCTGTGCCGCTGCGTGAGTTCAGGCGTAAAGAACGCTCGTGCTAGAGGGTGCCAGAGAACGATAGAACGCGAAGGGATGAGTGAGACTAACGCGAGGGGTGAAGAGCGAGCGAGAGTGAGAAAGTGCGAAAGAGGGAGCGCGAGTGAGACCGATCGAATGGAAGAGAGCGAGTAAGAGTGTACCAGCGATAGGAGCGCGCGACGGAGGGGGTGGGAGGGGGGTGAGGTGCGCAGACTGTCCGTAATACTGGAAGGGTGTCGCTGCAGGGTGGTGGCCCACGGCGCATCGCTGGCGTCGCGCGGGGTGGGGGTTGGTCGGCTGGCGGGGAGACGCGCTTTCGGGTGGGGTGAAACGTTCCCAGTGTGTTTGTGTAGTTGGTCCTGCGCGGAACACGCTCTCACACGAACGATTTCCACGTGTACCACGAGAACCGCTGTCAGGACTCGCGTGTACGAATGTAGTCCGTTACGCAGATGTGTGTCTGTAACATCGTTCGGGCTTCTCTCCTGTCTGCGTGTCTTTCTTTGCGCGAGGCAGTGAATCTCACCAAACTCCGACGTTTCTCGACTCAGTACCGAACATCGTTCCCGAGACTAGGGACGACGGCCAGTCGAGCGCGCGCGTCTCCACGTTTTGCTCTGTCTTTGTCTCTGTCTCTCTCTCTCTTCTTCTCGTTAATTCTCTCCCTCCCACTCTCTCTCACTATCTTTCTCTCTCTCTCTCTCGGACTCTCACCCTCGTTCATCGTCATATTTTTTCCTTCCCCGACGATACACGGACGCGCGTTTGCGAGAGAGGAAAATAGCGAGCGAGTCTCGCTTATCCCGGAGAGATCATCGCGAGCCCGGTTAGTCACGTTTTGCGTCTCGCGTGTTACAGCCGTCACAGGGGTCGTTCTCTCCACTCGCGCGATATTTCGACCGACGATAGACTCGTCGATCTGAAAAAGAATTGAAATATATTTGAGAACGTATATAAATCTCGAGACGAAAGTTCATTTTTTTTTTCTCACCGGAGGAAAATTTTGTGGTGCATTAACGTTTGTTACGTGGCTCGTTTAGCGCCGAATTCAACGTCGTCGCGTGTGTCCCGCATCATTTATACCGTTCATCGTACTTGTCCTAATCATGATCATATTTTTAATCAAGTGCGCGTCCACCTGCTGTTGGAAATCTTCGGGGTTCTTTGAGTGTTAAATTTTCTTTTTTCAAACTTATATTTTATTTTGTTTATTTTTTGTTTATTTTTTTTTTAATTTATAAATTAAATTTTTGTTTCGTTATTTGTTCTGGTGTGGTGTGCCGTATATGCAAATATTTCGGAGTTAGTGCCGGTCGTACAACGGGGTGTACGACACAAGACGGTAATTCGGCGGTTTTGTTCCCTCGTCCGCTTCGTCACTGGGTAGACGATTACGTTGTTTTTAAACTTTACGGACTTTACTCTTGGTACGTATTTAAATATGTATAAACGTAATTACATGAATTTAAATTTAACGCCCGTCACATCGTCGTATACTAATTTAGGGTTTAAACGTTGAGGCGCAATTTGTACGTTCGAACGTACGAGTGCAAGTGGTCAGGCACGAGTTAGGTCAGACGCCCGAAGCATTGACCGCGAAATTCTGCATGGTGTACGATATCGCTGTGCTCGTTCTCCTTAGAAATAGCTGTATATGTCGGGATGTGAATTAAGCGTCCAGAATTATTATACAAGAGGGTTGAAATTTTCGTTTTCGACCAGACACTCGCCAAGTTTTACTACGGAGTACTGCGGTGCGAGTTCATTGTTTACCCTTAAGGGACCATGTGATAAGTTTAAATTGAAATATTCATACGAAATAGGAGAAATTATTTGACGCTAAGTCGATTAAAATTTATCAATGTTTTGGACCGAACCGAAATTTTATCGGAAATTCGTAATACAGTTATTTTCACGTCAGCGTACTTAAGGGTAGGAGGGTCAGCTAAGTTAATTGTGACAGTAAGGATGTTGTTATAGGTCTCACCTTCTCTAGCGTACCATGTAAATATTATTTCGCATCCCCTTTAGTGTACACAATTGGACGTAATTATCCCCGCCATGCGCTCGCTGTTGAAGTAGCGTTGGTAAGCGTGAACGATAGACGCAAACCCAAACCAACCCAATATGTTTGTAAAGGTTATCAATTTGTTAACTATATTTCGGTATTATTATTATCTCCCGAAATTTTCCTTTCTATTAGTTTCTTTTTTAATGCTAAATTCCGACGATTAAAAACAACATTTGGGCTTTTATCGCAGATTTTTTGGTTACTAATTTTAAAAAAATTCCAACTGGGGTGTTCAAATATAGCACGTGGGTCATCTCCTTTATCAAGGTTGTCTTTACGCGTATCAGAGTACCATTTATGCCATTTCGGTATTGTGTCAAGAAACTTAAATCGTCTACCTCGTTCCTAACTGTTTTCTTATTTTTTAATAATATTTTGATATTCTTATTATTAAAACTTACATTCTGAGTATCATGTAGTCATTATTTCATCAAAATTTTGTCGCAACAAAAGATACGTATTGTTTAATCGAGTCGAAGAAACTTTTTGGCTTTCATTAAAATTACACCTCCCCTTGCTTAAGGCAAAAAATAAAAATCGTCATCTATGGCGAAGCATGGATGAATATTACCTTTATTCGTATAAAATTTCAATTAAAATCCTTTCTGTTCTTATATCAGCGGACTGGTAGTTTTTGCTCCGGTGTAACTTTTGTCTCTGTTGCTATCGTCAATCAATATACGACGATAAAATACTATCGCGTTAACGACTCTACGCTATATATATATGTATATCGATGAACTTATATCGTCACGCTCGATGTGTATGCTCGTTAACACGGTTGCGTCGTTAATCATGTCGTGGGAAAATTGCCAGAGTGACCGTCGAATGTCTTTCAATAAAATGACGGTTGCATAAAAAAAACAATCACACACTCGTATATCTTTGCATTCTTGGAAACCAAATTTTTGAAAATTTCCAAATTTGTGCCCGGACGTGCATTATTTTGGTCTCCTACAGTGAAATTTCTTTGCTTTAATTAAAATACATTTTACATGGAAATTATTCGACCGACGTCACGTTCAAAAAAAAAATCTTCTAAGATTCGAAACAAAATATCAGCACTCATTAGGTGGAATTTCTTAAACGCTGAAATTGCTTAATTAATGCAAAAATAATAATTATCAATTATTCGTGAAATTTTATCAATTTTTCTTATTAACCTCGCGCATTCTCAATTTTGTTGAATTCCATAACCCGGAATAAAATCTAGAGGTACACGCATATTTCATCGATTTCTTTGGCACACGTTACGATACAATAATTATAGAAGCTTTATTAATTCGTTGACTTATTTTTATTATTAGCGTTGCTTTAATTTACTATTATTGAATGATCGGTGAACTTGCCATTTACCGATATGCAACCTGATACGATTTGTTTCGTCGCACGTCCGATTGGCTTCGATCCGCCCGAGGAAAATAAATTCATCGGCGCAAACGTAGAAATTCGTTGTTGTACCGTTACCCAAAAGTTACGATGATATATATATATATATGTAGAAATGTATATCGAGTGTGCCGGTAAAGCGAGGGCGTAAATACATCATCCGTATGTTTCACTAAACTGAGACAAATTGCGAGCAATATAACGGGCTGGTACACGAAACAGAGGGAGAGATAGAGTGAGAGAGATGGGGTTAAAGCATTCGTAATATTTCCGGGTTCCTCGTCTGCTGATCGGGTGGCTGCGCCGCGCATTGGCCCCATTAATTCAGCGTCAACGACACGGTGTAGGGGTCGTCGGGCGGGGGGCAAGGGCTTGCCTCGGATCCATCAATTGTATACGTTTCAAACGTTCGCGCACAATTCTACTCTTTTCAAACTCCTCTCTCTCTCTCTCTCTCTCTCTCTCTCTTTCTCGCCCTCTCTCTTTTTTTCGTTCACGAAATAATTGTTTCTCACTGGTAGCTTTCGTCGCTGGCGGAGACAAATTTACTCGAGGACGTCTGGGGTGTACGCCACTTTGCGTCGTATGACACTTCAAATTTTGTACATATTTCGTACTCTCGATGCTTTACTTATCGTTCGCTTTGTCCTATGGAACATATTGACATTCGTAAATGCGAATCACGAACAGAAATAAATTTGTGCTTATTTAACTCGGAATAAAATGTTTTTTTTTCATTCGCATAAATCGACTTTTTGTTGATTTTAAAACTTAAAAATCAATACTACTACGGTAAATAATGTAATAATGGAAATAATCCAAGAATTGCAAAAGTCGAAGTATTGGTAAATACGTTTTGGTACAATACTATTGCAATTTATACGTGAATTTTCTTTTTTCGTTATTAACTTATTTCTTTCTTTCCCTAATATTGGAAAAATTCTTGCACAACTTTAAAATCTATCGAGGAAGATATCAAATAGTGTTTTTTTTTCGTTTTATATCTGCTAACATTTTTATTATTTCAAACGCATAGTTGTTCGTTCGGTCGACGAGGCGGAAAATTTTCAATTTTCAGTGCCGATACGAGGCGCTTTCCTCTATATCTACCGTGTTAAATGAGCAAAGTTTATAATGATATATCCCGAAAACTGTGTAGTAAAACTATTTTAAACTCGAGAGACTCTCTCCAGTAATATTTTTCTTTACTAATTCGATCGCAAATTTCCCGGCCTATTTACATTTGATGAAAATGCAAGAACAACCTTAAGGCGGCTATGTCGAAGCTCGAGAGGGGCTTACCGCGCAGTCGTCCACTTTAACTTTTCGAATATTCGTTTTAGGTACCTACTTGGGGGGTTAATGACGCTCGGACATTTAAAAATGCTCGGGGTAATAAGAGTCCGCCATTTATAAATCTTATTTTATCGAAAATTCCTTGACATCGAAGTGTTTTTCCTCGCTTCTTCTGTTACAATTATACGGTAGATTCTTTATCACTATTCTTCGATAATAGTCGCGAGGCTAAGAATTCGTTTTAATATATAATTATTAATATTAAATTCAACCGTCTGAATTCACCGATTTGGGAACCTACAACAAAAATAAATGTCTATTTTTGGCTTGAATAATGTTGAATCTATGCAATAAATAATACAGAAATTAGATGGCGGTGATTGAAATAAGAATCTCTATTACCAAAACCTTTGCCACGTTTTTCTTTTTTAATCGAATATCGATCGAAATGTCGGTGAATAAACATAACTGTGTAAATAAATGACCGATTGTATGTTTTTATTTTTCCGACGCGATTTATGGCAAGATACTTAATATAAATATATTAAATTTTCCATAAAAATCATTATTTGTTGTCCCTCGCATATTTATTAGTATCCTTAATTTTGCATTTTCGACGTTATGACCCGTCCTTTATTTTTTGGTTCGTCCATTTCTCTGGACGATGAATGAGAAGTCAGAAAAGTACCTTTAGCCGACTGCATTCTAATTTGGATTCAGATTCGATTTTTGATTGTTCGAAAGACTTTTGAATTCCCCAAGTTTAACAAGAATTTGAAGAGAGATTGATAGGGAACGTTTTTATCGTTACGTTGTTGGGGCAGAGCTACTTATCATTCGTTCGGTAATACTTTGAGCGCTCGCTCTTTCTTCTCTTCGTTCCATGAATCGTATGGATATCGACCCCCTCCCCCACCCCCTTCTCCACCCCATCTCTGCACCTTTCCTCCTATCGCTATCTATGTTGATTCCTTCTTCGATCTTATTATAGTCGCTGAATTTCTGGCGATTATTGCGCACTCGATTCGGATATATTTAATTTGTAATGCGCAAGTCTTAATTGATTGTTGTTATCATTTTCGTGGGCTGAGTCGACGCATTTAAGAGTTAAGGGAAGAGGCCTTTCGGTGGCGTCGAAAATTTAACTTTTTCTAGGGAATTATTTATGGCGAAAGTAGTTAGTCATATTTTACAAATTTTTATGGTTTTTTTAGGCTAAATATTATCCAATTATTAGAAATTGTAACGTGGTTTGAAAAAAAATTGATTGAATGTGATTGCTGGTGGGTGGTATAACTTTTTTTCATTTTGTTTAAAAAAAATCTGAAATTTTCTATTAAAGATATTACGAGTATTATTCGTAGGATAGGACCTCTGTCTAATATTAAAAGCCAAAATCTCGGAAGTTATGTAACAGAGTTTCATTTGCCTAACTTTACAGTTTTTTACAAATTTTTCTACTTTTTACATTTTTCGGAAGTTCGTATTTTTATAACTATATTCTTAAGATAAATATGTTTTATAATATCTCTCGAAATTTTCACTTAATCAGATTACAATTTGCCGAGATAAACTTCGCGTCGTAATACGAAAATTACTTTCGAAAAACACGCGTTAAATTCGACAAAGGATTTTCACGTTATTTATTAAAATTGGATTCGAGTTACGTTCAATTTAAAATTCCCGGGCAATAAAGTAGTTATTCTGCTTCTTGATAATCTCGAATTTTGGTTGCTCGTTTTTTTGAAAAATCTCTTTTTTTGCGCGGGAAATATGAATTTCGTAGACGGGGCGAGTTTCACCAAAACACTTGTGACTTCGTAAATTCTCAGAAGTTCGTAATACAATAATTCTCAGCCTATTTTTGACGTCTATAATAAAAATAATAAAAAACATGTGTTTTTAAAATGATCGGTGTGCCGCATTAAACGTAAATTTATTTAATCTAACGCCCTTTTAGCTGCCCATTTTTTCGTGAGGTCCTCGTTCACCAACGCCCTTTGATATCGAAATTGAATGCAACATTTTTCTTTCAACGATAAATATCTCGCTTTCAATGGACGCCCACGTCTTTTGAAATTTCGTCAAAGCGAGGTTAAATAATTCAATTACGACGTAAACGTAAAAAGATGTCCAAACGTTTGGTGCACGTTTGCCATAAAATTATCGTAAACGAGCGTGATTGTTCAAAGCACGAGACAGTAATAATGTTATCGTCGTTAGGCTTATAAGATAACGAACAAGCAGAACAAACGGGTCGATAAATTCTCGCGAACAATCACACAGTGCCATAACGAGATAACCGAAAATTATTCCAGAATTTGAGGTGCCCAAGGATTATTGTCGATCGGTAGAGATGGAAAATCGGAAGCCCGTGAATAAAAACTAGTCACCGGGATCAGTGAAAGATACCACTCGCGTGCTGGTACCGTGTAGTTTGGGAGCGAGACCGTGTGATAGATCTCGAAGCACATGACGCGACACGCTGGCCGCTGTGCGACCCGTGGGTCCGTTCATAAATCTGCTCAGAGACTGTTCCAAGTTTTATGGACGATAAAATTCCACGGTGACGGTGGCGCCCTCACGCCCGAGAATGAAAATCTCTCTTTCTCTCCTTCTCTCCCTCTCTGTCTGTCTCTCTTTTTCTTTCTCTCTCCATCATGCCGGTGAGCAAAAGAGTCTTCGATAAGCCTTGTGATGCTCAATAATTGGTTGCTCTTTTTTCACCCTCTTCGTTTTCTACATTTTTCTTTTTTTACGTTTTAAATTCGGCATGGAAACTTTTCTTTCCCCGGTGCAATTCCTTTATCGGAAGAACTTTTCCGATTTTATCGCCTTACGGCTCACATCGTGTATAAGTAAATTTATATCTATTCGAATTATGTCTTATATATACATGAGTAGGAAAGAAAGAGGTAATAGCAGTCACCTAGAGAATTCCTTCATCTCGGTTGGGAAGAACCGTCTCTCGACAAAGAAGCACCGTAGAGATACTCCGGTATATTTAATACAGAGCTACCTTTGATAAATTGGAACTCGAGGTCTCGTCTTTTTATCGTGCAATGACATATATACGTACTTTGAACAATCATAATATAGTCGAACGTCAAAAAAAAAAACCTTGGAAAACGAAAGATATTCGTTTATGAAAAATAAAGCGTAATTGGAGATTTATTTTCAAAGAAATGTTTGCGAATAAAACTAGGTGATACGTGCTAAGATTCAAATGTCCTGTTGGAGAATTTCATTAGTCCTGAAATCACTTATTAGTAGATGCTAAGTGACCTAAAAAATGAAAGGAATACTTTGATTTTACTTTCATAGACTCGTCGCGATCAAACCGATCGGCATTTCCCTACGACCGTCTTTTCCCTCGTTCTCCCATAAATATATCAGATCCGAAGCAACGATGAAAGATCAAGCGGGAGGCGTTTCCTGAAAGAGAGAAAATAAACCGTAGGATAGAGAAACCGGGTGGGCAGTGAAATAGAAGAAGTATGAAAGAAAAAAAAAATGAAAGAAAAAGGGGGCTAAAATCCACCCCGCCAGATCTGTAGGAAGGGAATGAGATTTTTTTTGCGTTCACCGCGATCTTCGTAATTGGTGCTGTGGCGAGGCAGTCTCAAGAAAGAAGGAAAAAAAAGATCTAGGGGTAGAGGGAACAAAGGAGAGAGAGAGAGAGCCAGAGGGCTCGTTTTTAGTAGAGTGTGTATAACATGCAACATATATACATATATATCTAGAGAGAGAGAGAGAGAGAGAGAGTTTTAGTGAATAAACGAGAAAAGAATATAAGTAAGAACCTTAGTGGGTTACACGCCGTATGCGTGTGTGTGTGTGTGTGTGTGTGTGTGTGTGCCCGCGAGCGAGCGAGCGAGAGAGAGAGAGAGAGAGAGCTTGCGAGGTAGAATAGAATAAAAAGACAAAAACACACATACACACACATCCGAAGTCAGCGAGCCAGACAGACAGTTTGATAGATAGATAGATAGCAACATAGATAGATGGAAAGATAAAGAGAGCGAGAACGAGAGGATGGAAGAGGAGAAAGCGCGAACAGCGATAGGAGAATAGTTGGAGGGTTGAGGGTTGAGGGGTAGGAGGGTTCGAAGTATCAGAAGTATCAAGTGGAGAAGCGCGGGTTGGTCGTAGGTGGCATAGGTTCGCATTAAATCACTCCGTTCGTTATTGCAGAGGGATACGAGTGGCGTGTGCACCAGCGTGGCGGTATCGAGGCGTATCGAACAGCGCGAGAGCGAGACCAAAGGAAAAACCGAGTAAAATTCGAGGTTCCTTCTCTGCCTCTCACTTCAGGAAGCGAACCGAGCCAACCGTAAGTCAGCGAGCCAGCGAGCCAGGAGGAGAGACAACCCACCCCATCGCGGATCCCAGCTCACTGGACTTGCTCTTTATTCACGTCAAATTAAGCGACCTTCGCGGTTGTTAGAAAGCTTCCCACGCACGCAAGCTCTAACAAAAATACCGAGGATACATCGGAGTAATGAACGATATTTGCAGACGCAATATCGAGGACATCCTAATACCGGGAAAAAAGAAAATACATTTGATTTATAACGGGAAAACGATATACGAGCGTATCAATATAATCAATCGATATGCGTGAACATTTAAACCGGATTTGAGATTCAAATCTAACGTAGTTTGTGCGCTAGCTCGAAAATATAAAAAAAAAAAATAGATAATATCGATAATACGCGATATTTTTCAGAGCCCTCTGTCGCGAGAAATTAACGTTACAGTAAAACCTTAAGAAAATTCTAAGATTAAAGAAAAGCGGTTGGATATTTATGTGGAAAAAGCTACATATGTATGGGAAATGTAGTGGGTCCGGGCGAGAAAAAAGAATCGTGAGAAGAAAAACAAGCGTAAAGTCGGCATTGAGATCGTCGAGAGAAGGATAAGTCGATTCGATTCTCTCACTTCTTCTCTCTCTTTGTCTCTTTCTTTCTCTAGTTCATAGGTATAACGTTGAATTTCATCGTGTTATGTTCGTACCGTAAAAAGCGTCGAATCGTGAAAAGTGCGGTAGGTGCGCCGGTACTTGTAACGCTTTGTTCACGGTCTTCGCCTTGTTCTCTCGTCGTCGGCTTCGTCGTTAAACGTGTGGTGACCGCGTACGAGAGTATTCCGTCGTTGCACACGTCGGTAAGTGTCAGCAGCGGGCTCTGCCTCGGGTTTAACCTCTGACCGACGTATTCTCTCGCGGAGCCGTGGAGAAAATCTCCGATAAAAGAATAAGACGAATGCGAGAGAAAGAAGCTTTTTTTGCGGGCCACGAAAGTGTTCAGCTGCCACCAGGGGCTCATGGGGGGATGAGGGTAAAATAAAGGTTCTTTATTCGCGTGTGGGTGTTATACATATATATACGTGTATGGTTTAGTGGAAAAAGTGCGCGAGTGTGTTGTTCTACGTGTTGGTATAAATATCTATACGATAGATATATTCATCGGTTGCACAGCCAGAGAGAAAAATATATTCTGTGCAATACTCGCGTGTGCGCGTGCGACTTTACCGAAGCGTCGTTCAAGTCGGTTGAAGTGATGCCGTGATGGGGCGCGGCTCGAGTTTCTTCTTTCTAACCACCACAACCCTTGTGGGCACTCTACTTCTCGTCACGTTGTTCATCGAGGATGTCCACGGAACTCGTGAGTACCTAAACCAGATACCTTTCGTCAATTAACACCATTTATATGGGGTGGCCTATTTCAATTCATCGATCCAATTCGTTTGGGAAAGTGAGGTTGTATGAAAAACAAACGTTCTCTCCATGAAAGTTTTATTATTTCGCGGGGGATGGACCATGGCGCTATTTTGAGATTTTTTCCATCGAGGTGTTGATGTCATGAGACGGATTGGTCATCATCGGCTCTTTAAATAGGAACCTATCATCGTTTCTTCGCCGGATTGTACAAATTTATCGCGTGTATTTGCATTAGGCATGGTGCACCAGGCGCAGATTACGTGGTTGCATTTTGGAGGGTAGTTTGTAGGTATATTTTGCGGTATTCAAGGATTTACAATGATGTTTCATTTATGATTGGATAATGGTAATGTAGACGATAAGTTTTCAGTCACGTTCTGGGCCCAAGGGTCGGCTTACACTTGATTTTACGACCTTCTCCAACCCACGTCTCCGAAGAACGTGTGCAATGCAAACAAATTTTAAGTGCTATACCACATTGCTTTTGAGGGTAGATACATTTTATTTTCTTATATTTGTCTTGATCTCACTGACAATGTGAGGGAGACAAATCGCGGAAAAAATCTCAATATTAACATCGTTTCTCCTGCTTGAAATCATACAATTTGCATAGGACACTTCTTTTTGTAGGATCTCATTTTCTAGACTTATTTCTATTAATAAATTAAAATAGGACACCTGGTATGTTCATAGGGTTTATATAATATATGTATATAATTTATATATTGCTTTTGTACATTATATATCACCTTTTGTTACATTTATTTAAATTAATTCATATTGATATGTACGTACGAAAAATGACAAGATTCTCAATCATTTTGGGTGCCTTGGGAATTATACACAGTTTTAAATAGTTAACATTATTTAGAGGCTGCAACTATTAGAGGAAATCAAACATTGAGAATTGCAATTTTTATGAATCGACTTCGCGTAATTAATATTTCGGAAATTTTCCAAGACACCCATTTTCAAGCATGATGAACAAAGTCTTTTGTGGAACGAATCTACGACCTCTGAGTTCTCTTTATTGCAAAATTGAGCATGTCGTTACACGAGAAGCATGTATAATTGATCGTACTAATTTAATGAATAATTTACGATGAATGTAAACGCTCTTGACTAATATTTCTTTTTGCTATCAAAGTAAAAGTCGTATCTCCATAAGATCAACAATATGGAAGCCTTGTTTATAAACAAGATTACCAGGTTATTATGCCAACGACTAACCTTACATAAGAAAAAAAACGATACTCACAGCTCTGTACGACATCACGAAGAGATCGCCCAAAGCGCCGATAAAATCCGGTTTTATTCCAGCTTAAGCTACACAAGGGACTGTGGTCGATCCCGATTTACACGCTCGAGAAATACAACATCTGTTATTTTTTTCCATCGATACACCAAAGGTCCCAACGTCCCGTAACAAGTCCGCTGTCGTTGCTACTTATGAAGGGATTTCGTTCCTCAGCAATATGTCATATGCTGTAGTAAACGTGAGAGGAAAATATCAGATGATGGGTAACGGGATCAAGCGGCGAATGATTCACGACAAAACGAGCCTGTAACATAGGGGGAACGTTTGAAAGAAAGAAATGTAGTGACAGTTTTTCCGTCATTCGAAGATTAAGCATGCTTTTCCCGTACAGTTTTAGAAGCGAGCGAGAACCGACGAGAATTTCAGTTGGTCGTTACTTCGAGAGTGAATCGAATCGAGTGGAGTATCGGGGAGTGAAGCGAGGTTTCGACGTATGAGATGCGAACGCGTTAGACCCTTCGATGAACCGCTAAATCGGCATGAACTTGATGTTTGAATCCACAGGAGGTCGAGGAGGCTGTAGGAGAACACCTACTACCTCCAGGCGAGCCTGCGATCAATAATAGGTTCGATAAGTTCGTATCGTTCAAACTTAGAATCATAGCGAGGTTTAAAAGGGTCAACGGAGGGTGCAGTAGAGAACATACCAATGGTATTCGATGGCAAGGTATTCTACAAAGGATGATCATTCGGAGGAAACAAATTTCGACGCGTATTATTTTGACAATTCATAACTGTCGGTCGATAATTCACTTGCAAATCCACGAAATCGTATTGAAAAAAGGAACCTTTTCCAAAAAACATTCACCAACAATTTTCGACAATATACAAATTTCAGGTCGAAATGTGTAGGTGACAGTCACTATTGAAAAAACTATTTGACGTTGAGCCGCTGAATCTTCGCTCTATACTACGAGCTCACATCGAAGAAACGACTCGCGGTAAATTTGAAAATCCATTGTATTTGCAGGATTTTATGGCCGCCTAGGTAGAGAATCGTGAGAATCTGTGTTACTCAAGGTGCGAGACGTTTTAACTGATCATAAAACGAATCTTCCGAAACTGAATGGAAGTACGGTAATATTAAAATAGGTTTATATTACGTTAGTCTAAGGATGAGAATCATAGATACAAGTATGAGCTAATTACCTACGCTTCTAGGCAGAAATATTCTTTTAATTTTGTTAAAATCAAAAAGTATGATTCGCAAATGACTCAGAATATTTTATCTAGAGCATGATGCAGTAGATCCATGGCTGGAAAGAATTTTTCTACAAAAATGTCAAACTTTAATTGTACAAGTTGTCTCGTCCAAGCGGATCGCCATTATTCCTTTTATTTTCTCCCGGAAATGTCAAAAAAAACCACGAGTTAGATCATAAAACCAGTTTCTTACGATGGCTCATTAAAAAAGTAACTTTTTGGCCTAATTACTTCTGTTGCAACGTTATCACGATGAATAAAAGTGATTCGATAGTGGGCAAACTATCAAAATCTATTACCATACTTTAATTACACCATAAATAAAGTTTCGATCGTTCGAGATTGAGCTAAATAATAATAATATGTTATTAAACCATCTAAATTATAATTCCTTTCATCTACCTTCGTTAAAATTAATCAACCACCACGAATTTAAAGAATTTTCGCGTATTTCTCCAAACGCAAAAAATGAGAATCTTCGAGTAACCATGATGAAAAGTGACGTTTTCCAATAGTATCGGGTACCCCTACAATACATTGTAGGAGCAAGCTGCCGAGAACTCCTTCTTTGAGGCCTGTCTATACTATTATTGATTTTCGTGTAGAAGCATAATATAATACATTCTTCATATCGCTGTAGGGTGTACATGCATCCAGGATATACCATGCAACAAATTATTAAGTGAGTGACCGACCATATACCTAAGGCTTTTGCTCCACGTATAATGGGGTTTTATTTCTCGCGATTCACTCTTCATGATCTTGTCTAGTGTGTACTATATATATATATTAACACGGAGTTTTTATAGATCTACATAGACACACATACAAACTCATACACGTACATATATGTATTCTGGCAGCGCTGCGAAGTGAGCGCAACGAGAAGCTTACGAGCTGCGACCCGGTCGTAAAGGACCTCTAGCGAGAACCGTCGTATGCTTTGTCATCCACTATTTCTTAGCTCTGGGAACGCATTTTCCATTTCATTCGAGTTCCTCCGTTTCTTCAAGCACCAATCTCACGAGCGAATATATGCACTAAAGTCTGCTTAGAAAAGCATACCTACGACGTATACAGGGTGTCCCAGATCGTCCGCACCACTCTTCGTTCGCGGCAGACGATCGAAGTTGTCCAATCAGAGAGCTGCGATCGACCACGTTTCAAAGCGATCAAGAAGGTAGCAAAGCGTATCCAAAGTTTAAAGGGACATCGAATCTCGCTGGTGTGAGGCCAGGCTTGAGATCATACCTATCGGATATGATCGTAGTGCCGATCGTAGTGTCTTCGGACTTTGTTCACGCACTGCAACCACGATTGGACAACTTCGACCGTCTCTCATTTAACAACTATCGTTGATTGAACACGTTGCCTTAACACGCGAATTCGTGACACCACCAGCTATTCGCAGATAGCTGGTGATGGGGGAATTCTAGAACATCCTGTATACAGGTATATATATATATATGTGTGTGTGTGTGTGTTTATTCACATAGTTTTCTACACTTTTTTAGGTACACACATAGGCATACATGGATTTATAAATTAGCTGACCACCGACTTTCTCGTAATTTGGTCAACGAATACTTAGCGATCTTTGGCCTCACTTTTCGACGAGGTAATTTATCGTTCATATACCTAAGAATTTATCGGAAAATTTGTGCGGTTACGAAATGGAGTAAAAGTTATGGGCGTGGCGACGAGAAAGAGAGCCCAGGCGGGGGTGCGGGGTTTGGTTTGGGGCGAGGAGGGAGGTACAGGAGTGAAAAGTTTTTCACGGCAGTATGACTAGTGTTGGTATACGGGAGGGTAGATGCTGGGAGCTTTTCGAGGCTTTAATATACCGCTATACTTATAACGTATTGAACGACGCTTTGGACCAAAAGTTTGATAATCTTCCGAGTTATGCACATAATGCTTCTGTTCGAAGTTCGTACGTGGATCCATATCCTAGTCGCGATGATTGAGGATCAGACAGCCTAATCGGTTTAAATCGAGGCGGGAACGCGTGCGAACATCAGCTCGGTGGCTAATTATACAAGAAGACTGCACTCTGAAACTGAGAAAGTTTACAACCTATTTTTAGGTATTTTTTGTTAGCTGATTTTTCATGGTTATTTTGCGAATAATAGGTAGCTATTTGTTTTTTTTTCATCGTTCAGTTGTTACACGAGAGAGGAAGTAATTCAGTAGAGGACCAACGATAATTAACATTTTTAACTATTTTATATACGATTCGATTCTTGTTTATCGATATACAAATTATTATTGTTCGGAGGAATGGCAAGTTTCATGATATATTTGATTTATGAGTTCGCTTCTACCTTTTTTTTATATGCACAATCGTGCAGAAAAGCACCTTTTTGCTATGGAGGGTGGCGATATTCCAAAACGCATTGGTGACCAGGCTCGATTTCTCACACGAAAGAACACGAATAAGACAGAGTCCCATCCTCCAAAATATCCATGCGTCTGTTGAACACACTGAACTCGATGGTTGCAAAGGCTTCTTCGAATAAAGTCTGGAAGAATCGATGCCAAAGGGCTTCGAGTCTTCGAACGAGTGGCACGAGTTCACTTGGAAAGTTTCCTTAGATCAAACGAACCGAAAAAAATCGACGGGTCCGCAATTCTCATACCGATAAGTAGCGATGCAGTCATTGGCGACGGAGTCATTTTTCAAAACGATGCATGCCGATGCAACTATATGAAACGTCTGGAAAAACGTAGATGCCCAGCCAGAAAGTGGTATTCACTCACGACTTCAAAAGTCGTCAGTCGTTAGTAAATTTGTCCGCCAGATGGAGAAAGATACCGTTGGAGCCAGTAATCTTGGATTCTAGGTCACCTTACGAGATTCTTGTTGAACGCTTCAATCGCCATGTTTGGCGAGGAGTGAAGCGAGGTTCCGACTTATGGGATAGGTACAATCTAGGCCCTTCCATGAACCTCCCTCACAGGAGGGTACAGAGGCTGTACCATAACCTGTATAATCTCTAGGTGGGTAGTCTATTCCACGGCATTTCTGACAGACTTGCGATCAAAAGTACGGCCTGCCGGTTCCTGCTGTTCAAATTTGGGATCGAATAGAGGCTTAGGAGGATTAAAGGAAGGTACACTGCAGCGTACAGCTTATTCTCGATAGTGCAGAATTCTATAAATAGGACATGACAGCATCAGTGGAGGAGTGGGAGGGTTACAAAGTAAGTAGATTCTGGGACATGCAAAAAAGGTTGCAAAAGTTCTGTATCCAGCGGGGAAGTGTAATTAATTCCTCTGAAGAAGTTGTGTGGGTCAGAGATAGAGAAATAACAATTTTTTGTAATCAATAATTGATTTCTTACGGAGAAGCTGTGTTTGTTCAAACGTTTTCTTATCGGGTGAAAATTCACCTACAATCTTTTCCGAGATCTGGAAAAATTCAACTAATTTCTCGAAAAGAAATGCTACGAACTAAAAACAGCAAGGAACATGGGTTATTGTAATCACAGCACTGGCTGCAATTATTTATATTTCGTTATAATTTTAACATGTATGGTATATATATTGATAAATGTCTAAAGATGATGGATTTATTATTATCAATCGACACGAAAAAAACAATATTTTGATAAATGAGAAAAATACACTATACCAGAGTTTAACGTTCGGTTAATGCAGCTGGGTCTGATCTTACGGATCTGAATTGATATTGGCTGGCTTTATTTGTTTGACACAAATCATTGCGTCTAGATTTAAACGCACTGTGGCGACACTAACGGCATTCTAGCTAACTATAAATATATTTGTAATTAATTGCGGTTCTCAAATGATATTTAGCGTGCAATCTTATTACAATGTATTTACTAAAAAAATGCTGGTTCTATCTTGAAGACGGATTGTCTTCAGCCTCGAGAATATTCTTCGTAACATGCCACAGGCAACTTTAAGTCTATTTATCTTTCAACATTGCAAACAGTACATAAGCTAGAAAAGGTTTAGTTTCTTGTACAAAATCGCTGAATTTCGCAGTGCCCTGTTATAAAGAAGTATCGAACCATATGTACTCACGTATCTTCCTATTGTCGATCAATAATCTCTTATGCATATCTGGGTATACAGCCAATATATTTATTTGCTCTTAAATGCATTGTGAATAGAAAGCTTGAAGGAGACACGTGTTAGCTGTTGTATTATATTTTCTACACACGAACTGATAAACGTGTTTTGAGACGCGACGAGTTTCTGTCCAATGCTCGAAATTTATTATATTTATTTAAAACAATCGACACCTTCCAGTCTCCTTGTATCTTGCTTCTCCCCCTGTTTATCGTCCACCGGCTACCCTCATCAACCTTCCCCGACCATCAGCTACCGGCCCAGTGGGTTCGAGTCTCGACTAATTAATTTGCATCCCAGCTAAACCCTGTCGGTAAATATCAGTGCGAATCCTCGGGCTGTATTCGTACGCTCTCAGCGTCGCCAATATCGAAAGGATAATAGATTAATGAAAAAATAGCTGTGATCAAATTGAGATCGCGTCAATTCTCTCGGTGCTATCAAGAAACAAATCGAACTAAAGGACGTTTTAATCCAGGAATTCTGAATCTAATCGTAAGCGACATTTTCTTCGTTCCATCGAGCAACATGAAATAACACACTTTTCTACAGCAAATTAACGAGGGAAAAACGAAAAGTAAACCAAATGAAAACAAAAAAATAAACGTTCGAAGAATTCGTATGATATCACCGCTCTATTTCTCCTTTGTCCGTATGGGAATATACGAACAAAGAAAAAGAAAACGAAAACAAAAAAAACCCGAAGGAAATAAGGAAAACCAATGGTTCGGTGAATTTTTTCAAAGGACGAAAAATTACAGGAGAGCTTGCACCCGGACCTCGGTTGCACCGTGATAAAAGAAGAAGAAAAAAAACCATTGCCCACGTTATTTCTCAGGGTTCAAACAGCAGCAGTCGCAGTGAAAACGAACAGCACCAACTGCTGGTACTTTTGCTTCTCTATATATTCCCTGGTGGTTCGAGTATGACATGTATATATATATATATACCCATACATACCTTGCTCGTTATTATCGAAGCGCTTGGTACCTAGCCGGACGGGAAGGGGCGAGGAGGGCAAGGGGGGTTTGGGGGTGCAAGCCCTTTTTCCTTCATCGTCGACATTGCCGTACCTCTTTTATTATCGACCTGCGCGTCTGCTCGCCATCTTTTCCTGGATATAGATACATCGTCTGTATTATATATGTCGTATATCAGACCCTTTGCACTTGAGTTCCGCTATTGCGTCCCCTTCGTACGAATATATCGGCGTTGCATTTTTGTTGTATCACCTGTCGGTTGTACATTCGCAAGGAAATAATCTCGATTATCGGGACGATCTTTGTTTTTATATACGTCGAAAATAATTGAGTTATCGCGCTTTTATTACAAACGAAGTTATCCGAACGAGAAAAAAGGTAAACACGACACATTTTTTTTCAGCAATACAGTTATTCGTGACTATTTTAGTCATGTTGTTTACTCAATGGATTTTGTTTTTTTGAAAGAAGGCATTTGCAAAAGAATAAAAATATTTATAAGTTTGTCGAATTTTTTAATTTAAACGAACAACAAACATTGGTCTTTTAACGAGGGAACTCGAGTGGACAAATTATGGATTAGTATAGGGTGAAAATTTTTATTCGAACACTTAAAACGCTTAAAATCAATATTTAGGGGTTTACATTATTTTGCTTGTGACAAATTATTGTTTGTCGTTAAACCGACGTGTGTCTGGGTCACGTATTGCACCGTTAGAGGATACATTGTACACGCCTAGAGTTTAGCGACGGCAGCTGCATTCGACCGACCTGGAACATTGGTCGATGGCGTAGGATAGCGGATTTTCTGTAGAGAAAAACTTTTGCGATTTTTACCGAGACCGGAAGGCAACCAACCCTCTATCTCTCTCTCTCTCCTCCCTCTACCATTCTCTATATATGTATCATCTTTGAGGTACGCAGCTGGTACGAAGTTCCCGTTTTCTCTCGCGCTTCTCTCTCATCAAGATTGATAAACGTTGTCGCGTACGCGACGTGGTCCTTCATCAGCACCATACCTTCGCCCTCTCTTTCTCTTTCTCCATCTCTCTCGCTTTTATACACGCTCGTTCGATTTTCCATCTTTCTCGTTCATTTCTCTCCATACCTGTTCATATGTATAGGATGTACCTACTATCGTATATATATATATATCTATCTGTATGAGAAAGATGAATGATCGGCTTACGAGACCGGAAGTTCTTCGGCTTCTCAATGTTTGCCATCGTATATCCTCAAGCCGTCGTCGTGTCCTCACTCGCGTCTTCCTCGGCGAAAATCTTTTTCTTTTGCACTCTCGCTCACTCACTCTCTCTCCTCTGTTACTCTCGTATCAAACTGCTCTTGGTAGTGTCGAGGTTGATTTTTTATCAAGGTGTTCTTCATGAATAAGGTTGGAAGAAAAAAGAATTTGTTACCATTTTTATTATCATTGTTTTATTAGCTGTAGACTGAGGTTGCATTTCGAATTTAATTTTTCTTCGATTAATTCAATTATATTATTTTAGATTGTATTAATTTGATTTTCTTGGCCATGGAATTTCTCTTCCGACAAGCTTTTTACACGATTAACTATCAACGAGTGTACCGGACCAACTCAATATTGAAGGTGTCGCCTCTTGCGGCGGAAATTTCAATTACATGCACTTTTATAGAGGACACCTTTTATAGCGCGAGTACCGTAAGAATAAAATATGACCGACCACTCGTATTCGGCATCGCGAAGTTTTTTGACCGATTGCTCATTTGTATTTTCATGAAATTTTTTAACATACGAGTCGAATTCACGCATATCTGTGGACGGTACTACAAACAATGGTAATCGCGTCGGAAATTCTTGATGAAATCAATTTATCGAGCAATGTCGAATCTATTTCGACGAGCGATTCGTCCTGAAAGTGCGAGAATTTTTTTTTTTTTTTTCGGTGAAACGAGATTAAACGGATGTATCGAATGTTTTAAATCTGTTACGCGTGGTAATCATTGCTGTACATTTTTCGGGGTAAGCTGCTTTAGTTCGTTTTTTCATGGTTCGTACGTGCTCGTTCGGAAACTTTAATTAATTATTTTCAGCTGTACTGAATAATCGAATAAAAAAGATCGTTATAAGCTTTAGCCAGAATCAATTAATACTTAAATTTACTGTAATATATATCCCAGAGAGAACCGAATGAAAACGAGTTTATCATTTTATTTTTAATATTGATCAAATTCTATGTAAAATTGTACTAAAATCCATATATTTAAATTAATTCTGTTCTATCTTCCGGCATTGTTTATTATATTAATACATAATTATTAAATGAGAAATATGTAATTCATTACCTTGTATAATTTCGTCTTTTTTACATTTCCGCAGGGAATTCAGACTCGAATTTTACAATCTTATCACAGTGCTATCAAATCATACAAATAGAACACAATTTTTTACTCTATATGATTACAACGCTGGCACAAACCATTGCTACCGAATGTCCCCGCGTTCAAAACATTTTATCGAGTCCAAATCGTTATAAATTTGTCCACGAAATTATATAAAAATTTCAATTTAACAAATACATATACGCATATATACATATGTCTGTATGTTCTGGCAAGTAGGGGGTTGGCTATGTGAATTGAGTGCAGAAAAAGAGAGCAGGTGCATAGTTTTTTTCTGGCTCTTCAATCTCTCTGTCGTACGCTGATTCGTATCAGTGCGGACAGCGCATAGTCAAACATGCCGGAAAGCACCGGAAAAGAAGTCGGCACTGGATAACGTAGATATATATGGGCAGCAAACTGCATATACGTACAGACATAAATGGGCAATTCTGTGCCAACTGATCAACGTCCGATCTTCAAGAATCTCCGATTTGGCCCGTTATTTTTCGCATGGTTGCTTCGTGTCTCAAACGTTCCCAAACTTTTTCTGACGTTTTCAAACGTTCGCCGAAAGCAAACGCTGATATAATTTTTTTTTTTCAAAAGATATAACGTACTCCACGTCATTTTCGAAGATGGAACGATTTCATTATATCGAAAAACAATAATTAAATAATTTTCTAAAATCTAATTTAATATTCGCTTCATGAAAAATATTCAACCAAAACAAATCGCAGCGATATTGTAGATCGATGAAAAAAAAAGGAAAATTTGAAATGGGCCAAAAGCTGGCCGTTGGCCGATTCAACATGGAAAGCCTCGCACATACATAACGGTACATACATCACTAGATTTACTACATGCTTGTAAGTACATGCTATTCGACCGAATCAGCATTAAATCGTAGAATTCTCGCCCCCCCCCCCCCCCCCCCCCCCCCTCCATCCGGGTCACGATCGACAGATTAGTTCGTTCATTTTTCACACAGTATTTCCTCGTTTGTTATTTTCTCCCTTATGTACCCATATATCTAATGTCGAAAGTCGAAAGGTCGCATATCACATTATCCACCATTCGTTAAATTATCTTACATTCGCCCTTCTGATTCTAAATAGTCGATACATCTAAATAAAGCACACTCTCATATATATATACATATATATATATATATATATATATATATATATATATATATATACACAAGCACATTGGAACCAGGCTTTGGCGTACGTTATGCCAAGAGCCAAAAGATGATTTACGTATTTTCGTCCACGAAACCATACTATCTGCTTTATGACTCGGCAGATGAGCGAAATGGCTTACTGTACGTGGGTGGTTTACGCCTTTCTCTCTCTCTCCCTCTCTCTCTCTTTTACATACACATATACAAATAGACACACACACTTGCGCGATGTTTTTTTTCGTTCTCTATGCTAGCTACCCTCTCGCACTGTCTTTGGCCCCTCCGCTTATATTCGCCTTTCATACGCGTATTACGTGTATATGGTACGTTATATATATGTAGGCTATACCTATGTACCTTACGAATGTACTGATAGGTATATCATACCTTTGATATATATACCAAGGGCTTGATATATATATATCCATATGTATAGTTTTGGACTCCTGGGAGTGCTTTCTGGCAACGAGCTGCGGTAACGGCGCTCTCGTACGGCCAACGCATCGGCAACTTTTAATATCTTTCCCTTTTGATTTACTCGGAATTCTGTATGTATGCATCCTGCTATATATACGTCGATGCGAGCCGGATACGAGATAGAAATGCACGTGTTCGACCTCTGCTCATTTCGTTATATCGTTACACTCTGTACGTAGGGGCGCCGAGAGGATACTTTTTTGTTTTTTTTTGTTTTTGGAGAAAATATATCGGAACATCGCACCCGAAGTTTCGTAATCTCAATTAGCATTCATGATGCTCGAGAAACTTGTTTGTCTGTCGCGGTTTATCGTTTGTACGACGTTTTTTGGTACACAAAATGTGCAAAATTATAAAAAGGTGTGAGGGTGTTTTTGTTTTTTTGTTTTTTTTTGGGTTATGGATAGTGGACACTTTTTTTTTATTTGATGACTCTGCTCTCAAGGTGGCGCATAATTATTTGACAATCTGCGAGTTAGATTTTTTTGGTAAATTGTTTTGCGTTTTTTTTTTAAATTTTAACGTAAGCGTGGATAGTTTTAAGATTTTCGTTATCTATGCACATAAGTAGCTCGATCTCGCTATAGGGCTGATGTTCGTTTTTCATATTCTCTTTGGTGATTAATTTTCAAGGATTAATACTATTTTTGGTTTCTCGCGTGGCAAGCTTTGTGGCGTTGAATTTTCTTTTCGATTTTTATATTAAAATTTTATAGGTACCTACAATTTCAAGCCGATGGTCAATAAAAACGTTAGAAAAGTGAAACAAATGTTTAAATGGCCATGAAAGAATGAAAAATATTGTTTGTTTCGAATTAAAAATATACAAACTTTAGCTACATATCCAAGTTTTACGCCGAGCTTCGTTCATGAGAAAGCAAATTGCGAAAATCGAATTCTCAACTATAAATAACTCTTTGAAGCAAATAACATAAATAATAAAGAAACTAAAATTCTAGTGCATGATTCGCGTGTTTATTTCTAAAAAACAGATTTCGATAATTTCATGACCGAAAAGTTTGAATTTTGGGGAAAAAAGAATAAAAATAAATTAACATTTCCCACATGTCTCTCTACAATATTTGATTTTTTGGTACAGAAAAAGCGCTGGGGTTGTTACGTCCACGGTGACACTGTGGAGCGACATAGGGAGAAACAGAAAGGAAGATGGAGAGATGGGGTTGAGGGGTAGGTTTGGGTTTGGGTTTGGGTTCATTATAAGCCAAGCACAACTATGAAACAGTGCACTGGAACATGGGGGTACATCCGGCTGAAATCAGGTTCTCCCTCGAAGCGACACGAGCGCGCCCGCTCGACGGGGGAGAGCTTATCCATAACGATTGAGCGAGGTTGTCCAAGCGTAAATGTAACGATAGTGAGGTCTCGGTGGACTTTCCTCTTGTTCCCGGTCCGGCTCATCGATTCTTACACGAATACGCCCTCGCATCCGCGCCATTCCTCTATATCTACGTAAATATATATATATGTGTGGCATTGGCAGAGATAATGCCCCTATACAATGTCCGGTTGAATGGATCATCGACGTGGTCATTTCTCGTAACGCGTATATAGCAAAGTCACGTATCGTACAACCTCGATCGGGAAAAGCACGAAAAATCTAGCAGCGTTCAATCATCCATGACCTCTGTAATCGGACGTTTTTTTTTATTATTTCCACCAGCATTGCTTCTCGCCCTTTTTTTTATTTTCAATGGATCGTTCCGCCACGGTTATATATATATTTTCTTAATAAATCATGCGAAACGGTTTGCAAATTGCACTTGGCTGTTTTGATGTCGTTTGGTTTTAGAGGCTTGGGCGCGTTGAAATGGCGCGGGGGGTGGAATCGAATTTTCATCGACCAGTCCTTGATGCTCCTATGAATATTCGACTGTGGATGCGACGAAAAATACGTGGTTTTTCTTCGTTCTTTTTTCCTCTTTTTTTTGTATTATTTTAAGAATAACGGTTCGGAGATAATGTTTCATATTCCGCTTGGTAGGAAACAAAACTGCCGAATTTATTGGCAACGATTTTTATTTTCGAGACAGTTATGCCACGCGCCATTGAATTAAATCTACGACTACGTCCGCGATATCAAAGACACGTTGACGTCGGTTTATACTCGAAATGTACGAGTACGGTGTAATCCATTCCAACTTTCCTCCATAGATAAAAAAAACCAAGATTTCTTGAAAAAAAAATGAAATATCCGTGTTTTTTCCTCATTTGTCGATAAAGTTTATTTATAAAATATTATCGTGTAACTCGTTCGTTAAACTTTTCATCGAAATATTTAACCACGAAAGTACGTTTGCTGGCGTTTTATATTATCTTTTTATGAATATAAATATCATCGCGTTGAACAATTTATTTAAAAAATAATGCTGCTAATATAAATAATGCAGATGTTGAGAATTACTCGTTATCCAAATCAATGTGTGAACGCATCGTCGACGTGTCGTATAATATTATATAAAAATGTTTCGAATCCACGAAATAGTGCAATGGTCTCCGAGCGATAAACCATTGGATCTACCGCGGGCGATCGACGACGAAAAACTTTGGTCGAGTCTCGAAAAAGCACTCTGTGCTATACGTGGATACGTCTACGGCCAAACTTTTATTGCGTTGTTATATATCGAAGACGAGAGGAAGAGAGAGATAGATAGATAGATAGATAGAGAGAGAGATAGAGAGAGGGAGAGAGAGAGAGAGAAACAGGCCTTTTATTTTCTCGAGGGAAAATCCGACCACGATTCCTTTCCACCCTCGTTTTTCTTTCGCTCTCTCGACAATTCCGCCTACAACCGGCGAGACAGATACGAATAAGAGGGAGGGGGGATGTCGAAACTGCCTTTGATATCGAACAATCTGAGACATAAAAATGGTATCGAAGAAACTAAAGTCCTCTTGTCTCGTGTATCGGTTTCTCGGACAATCATTATTATCAGTTTCTTTGAATCTGACAAAGGAATTTTTTCCAACTTAACTTAGTTCGTATGTACGAATTGATTATATATATGTATGAGTATTATATCGTGAATATTTCTCTACATAATATGAAAATTTTGTACGAAGGGTCGGGTACAAAAATCGAGGGGAAACTATACCAGGTGTTGCATTTGAAAGGGACGAAACATATACCGAGGGCCAGATGTATAAGGGTTCAGGGATGTAATAGTTATAGGTATGCTATCCTCCCCATTATACATCTAAACATTAATATGGAGAACATGCATGAATGTACGTGGCTTAGCGTTGGGAACGATTTGAGATAAACAATTATTTATACGATTGGATATCAATAAAATAATTGCGGTGATTATTGTGTGATAAGAATGATTTGTTTTTTATTACAACAAACGAATTCCTATTATTTAACGAGCTTTCCTCGTACTCGAACAAAAAATAATTAAGAATAGTTGATGAACCAAAAATATGATTTATAGCGGTTTGGAAATTGGAAAACCAATGAATATTTGAAAAAAATATTTAATTGTTAGCACGGATTGCATTTTGTCAATAACTATGCAATAATTATGTGATTTTTTCGTAGAAGTATTTTCCATAATTTTTGGTATCTGAATATCGTTCATTTTCATCCGCGAGGCACACTATTCAACGGTTCCCAAAATTTCGCCCCTATTACGAATATTTTCGTTCCATTAAGAGCGGTCGCAAACTACATCCGACATATATTCCATCAATACGTGAATAACAAAGACACAACAAATAATTCACGATTATTTTGGTGCCGGGGGTGAGAGAGAGAGAGAGAAGGAAAGAGGGTTGGAGGCAAGGAGCGCGAGAGGGGGAGGCGAAGGGAGGGAAACAGAGAGAGAGAGAGAGAGACTGGCTACAGAGCAAGGCTCACCGAAAATTCGCGGGTGATTTGATAGAATTAATTACGTGTCTCTTGTACTATAGACGCGTGATGTGTACATATACACACATGCACACACACAAGCCCATACACATGGACACATCTACATATATAACCCAAGCTCTTGCGATAACCTACCAATTTGTATGCGATACTACACAATAATTATTATAGATATCTAGCAACTAACGTGTCCATTCTCGGATTTGAATTATCGAATGAACTATAGACTTTAATGTCCATACACAACGCTATATATATTCATCTGCAAAACCGTTGACGAAATTTTGATTGACGAAAAGTGATGAATTAAAAATAATGGAGAATTGGTATTCGGCAGTTTCCACGGTATTTTCGTTATTTTGTCGACCGCAAATAGGTAACCAAGAATTCATCATTTATCTCTTTGAGGAATGATGAAATACTACCATTTTATAATATTTCAAAACGACAATGAATTTATTCTTACGGTTGATATCATAATTATTAACGATAGGTTGCAGCGTAAAAAAATATAGCAAACAAAACACGATTTATATTAGAATCTAAACAGGTTTTCTTTTGTGATTTTCGACATCGAATGTTTCTCGAATCTAGCCACGAGGATTTTTTTTAGAAAAACATTGTGTCCGTTAAAATTTTCGAATTTGATATTTTTCTTTGAACTTTGATTTATTTCTTTTGTTTTTGTCTTTTTAATGTGCTCCGCATGGCGATTCTCGACACAGCCGTAACAAACACGGTTGAATTCTTGCAAAAGTTGATACATTCAATTGCGATACGCCGTTGGCCGATTTTTATATAATCGTTTTGAACGATTGTTTTATGTCAAGGAAACGATCCGATAAATAACATTTGTTTCGGACATTTCATGCAACGAGAGCGCACCAGCATCCCCCTAGGTGACACGCGGACATACACACACATACACACACACCCACAGACCAAATCGTATACGCAGGTGTAGGCGCGTTTTGTTGATTAATTGGAAAGCATTCGGGCGAACGAGCGAGCCAAAACAAACGTTCCACGAGAATCACGGAATATGTGCTAGCATATATAATACAGTTATACGTTGGTTTCCAACACAAAAATAGCTCGAGCGGATGCTAATTTTCTGGACGTTATCATCGGTCTCCAAGTTTCAAAAAAGATCACCTTTATAAATTCTAAAATCGAAGTATTCATTAAAAGAACAAATTTGTTCAACTCTTCAATTACATACTTCACTTTAAAATCTTTCAAAAACATTTAGTGCATAATGTACGATATAACATCGTGGGTATTCATTTTTTTCATTTCAAGAGACAAAAATTAAGTTTTTGGTTTTTCGAGTTTTTTTATTCTTGTGATAGAATTAAAAAATCGATCGCCTTTGGATTTCCCGATAGAACTTATTTCGAAAAAATTCGGAGTTCGATATTTGTGGCTGTTGGAAAAGAAGATGAACCGATTCTGCAATTTACTTGGTGAATTATGTGATTAAAATTAATTACTCGTACGCTGAGCCATCTAGGAAAGATAAAATTATTCGGATGAGATTAATCTTCGGATGACCCTTAATCTCTTAACTGCCGATAACATAGATCGCTGCCATTAAAGGCTTTTCCCAGGTGGCCAAAAAAATGTGATGAGCTTTTGCCGGGGAACATTCTATAGCTGTGCAGTCCAAAACTGTTTTGTCGACATCTTCGAAACCGATGCAACCGATCGCATTAAAATTTTGGGTTTATCTTAGAATTATGGCGAAAACTGGTTCCATACCGATCCCATTAAAATTTTGGGGTTATCTTAGAGAATTATGGCAAAAACTGGTGAAATGTTGCTTTTTCAAAAATTTTCCCATAATTCTCTAGTTACCCTCAAATTTTTAGTGCGATCGGTTGCACAGTGCCGGAGAAAATACGGATCGCGTTTTCGAATCGCTCATCGCCCGTAACACTGACTCTTAATTAAACAAATCAAGAGTTGAGCCGAGGGGTATTGTTATTTCAATCATTCTCTGAGATTTAAACATTCGTTATTGAAGTTTCAAATATTTTTTAAGAGGTTTATCATCTTTATTATTTTTGAAATATGCAAATACCGATTTTCTCTGGATTCATCAATAGATCCGACTTAAGTATAGGGGTTAGATTGGACGAGACCATATCTCCGTCTTCTCTCGGTTCGTTCGCGTTCGCGATTGCGATACGCCCTTAAATTTAACGATTCGAAATAATAGAGAAGCACCATTAATCACGACTCCTATATATACAACTACAGCTTTGGATTTTTCCATTAGTCGCTCTAGTTTTTTATGCGTTAGTCGAATGTACAGTGGACAGAAGGAAGACAATGTCATTATTCCGGGGACCGTTTCTACCGCGTGCCAAAGTCCTTCCGTCTGTAATTATCCAATTATCCATTTCTCTCAAATTGACCGAATTCGAGGCTCTCTGCGACTGTGCATTGGGTCTATACTGCTGGTGGTGCTTTGGTCTGGACGAAAATGAAGGTTCACGAAGAGTACGTCGTTTCGCGAAGTACGTGGAGGAGAGAGCTTTAGCCAAACGGAAAACGAAAGACGATGATGGGAAAAAACGAATGATAAGATGGGATCTCTCTCTAGTAAGAGAGAGAGAGAGAGAGAGAGAGAGAGAGAGAAAGAGAGAGAAACCGAAATGCAGATAGAAAGAAAGAAAGAAAGGCGAGGGTAGAGCGAGAGAGAGAGAAAAAGCACGGTTCCACAGAGACAGCGAAAAAGGGAGAGGAATGGGAAAGGGAGAGCTGCGCTCGTCAAACAGATGCGATATCTCGACCTCAGCAGTTCGAGGCATTTATCCTAATTGTAATTGTCGAGCCGTGAGGGAGATTTTTTCGGTATAAGTCTCAAACTCGCTTCTCTGTTCTTTTCCTTTTACCGTTGATTAACAAACGGAAAATGTCGGACCCTGGTGCGAGTTAATGCGTTATGTTTTATTCGTTACTTTATTATCATCATTTTACAAAGATATTGGAAGCCATGATAGTATTAAATATATACGAAATTTGCCATTCTTCGACACATGTATACATATAATGTTTATGGATATTGAGAATTGGAAGTGGGAGGGAGTTCGAACCGGACACCCTGTATATTGTTTTCCTTTCAAATGTGACACCCGTTATACTATAAATTTCTTTGAAATAAAACATCCCGTATAGGCTCGATCCATTTTACATGAAACATTTCGTACGTTTCATTCTTTCCAAATTGGACACTTTGCGTGCTCTCCTCGTTCTTATCCATGGCGACAACGCTGGTAGCGGCGAAATTTGTTCGTTACCTAAAGTGATATCATGCAATATTTCCGTTCGAGCCAAGATTCGAGCATTTTGACATACGTGGCTTTTCCCAATAGGCTTTCCAGCGAGTAAAATATAATCGAATTAGCCTTTAGAAGAAACGGTATCAAGTGGCATTGTTGATGTTCCTTGAGGCATTTTTTGCCAATATCGAAACAGATCTTGACTCGAACGGCATTAAATGCTTGCTCGTCACGATGATTCATCAGATTGATCCAATTCCTGCGCATAAACAGATATTTGTAAAAAATAATCACAGTTCCACATTGACGCGCCAGTTTGTGGAGAGTTGTGGAAGAGTCGAATGAAAGTGATGAAACAGTACGGTAATTGTCGCGTTCAAGTGACGTTGTTTTCCGGAGGACAATGAGCGTCGTGAAAGAGGATTGTTGGTGCGTGTGGAGGGAAAGGAACAAAGAAGGAAGGAGGTCCATAATAAGATAGGTTGAGCGTAGTACGAAACCCTGGAGCCGACAAATTGTCATGAAGGTTCCTTGCCACTCTGGAGTACGCTCCGCCAGGAACCTCAGAGCTCTCCTAGGGGATAAATTTGCATTTAAGAGAAGACCGGGCGTTACGCCGTTACACCAGCAATCTATACGACCGTCGACCGTGATTAACTTTCCTCTTGCGAGAATTGCAGGAGGAAATCTCTCTCGACGCTCTCTCCCTCTCTCTCCCTCTCTCTCTCTCTCTTTCTGTTTGAGCGAGGACGATGACGAAGGACGACGTTAGCTATCCTCATACTTTTTCATTAAAAAATCA
Source organism: Netelia inedita (assembly GCA_964017225.1). NCBI lineage: Eukaryota > Metazoa > Arthropoda > Insecta > Hymenoptera > Ichneumonidae > Netelia > Netelia inedita. The sequence continues at coordinate 15,509,922 of OZ024922.1, forward strand.
CACGATAATAATAATTACACAATGGTCGTATTATATTCTATTAATTTCGAATTCCAGAAAAGAAATGTTATTATTTTATTGAAATTTGAGAAGCGGTATGGAAGAAGAATTTTTTTACAACGAAAATAAAAATATATTTTCTAATCGTTACTTCGTCGTACTTGTTTTTATATTAATTTTTAATTATCACAACTTGCATGGATCAACGAACCGACGTTATTTATCTCGACAACGTCGACTGTCGAGGAGTTTTCATAATTGGATATTAAATTAATATTTTTTGAATTGTGATCGTTGACATTTTTGACAATCGACAATTCGTATCCGTAAATCGTCATGGAAAATGATTTCTCGTACAAAAACTGATTCGCAACAGTTTTTTATGCACAAAGGTTGCCCCCTTATTCCCACTCGATTAATCAAATTATATCTTGATGAATGGAAAAAAAGTGAACGATACATCCGCTGCTCGTAAAAATTTAACCTCGATTGATAAATAAATAGCTCGATCAACGAGACCTCTCGGACATCTTAATTTGAGACGATTCTTTCATGGACCCTCATTCATGCGCAAACACTTTTCGACGCCTCGCTTGTAAAATAGACATTAGTGTCCCTTAGCGCCGACCGGAACCCAAGTCTCTCTGCGAGATGTCGTCATGCGGGTCTTGGATATATTTTGTACGCATCTCCCGAGCGTTTCGATGGTTTAACGAGGCTGTAAAATTTTTCCAACTCGTAGATGCGGGAGCTATTTATTACATATATGATATATTTTATATCGAGGCATCCGAGGCATGATCGTTGAGAAAAGTGGCTAGACATTTCGATAGAAAAAATATTCTGAACAAATATTTCTCTGTACTTTGAAGAACCTTCGTTTAATTTAAATTTATACGTGTTTATTTATTTTTGTTAAATATCGGCTATCACTACTGGAAAGCGAGTACGTTCTTTATATAAAACAAGAAAACAAAAATTGAAAACTTTTATAGGATGAAATTGTCGAGCCTTGATTTATATTTTCAATCTGTATCATCGTTGATTATTTCGATCCGATGAGTTTCATTTAATTAAACTGATTTCGGTACGTACATATAAATTCTCCTCGCTCGACCCCATCTATTTTCCCTTGGGTCTTTGCAGCGATTTACCACGCGGTAAAAAGCGATTAGTTTTTTTTCTTTTTTTCTTTTTTTTTCATCAAGAGATGTTTCCAAACGACTCTCTATGTGTGTAGTAATAATAGTATCGCAACACCCACAATTGAGACTAGGATACGTAAACTCTTGTATATGTCTATGTGGGAGAGAGCTCGGTGTGGTGAAGTGGAAGTAGAAAAAGCCGAGAAAATTAGCGGCGCTCGTGGCGAGAACGCTGCGGCACTTTTCTCCGGGAGAGGAAATTCGGTTTTGTCGGATAGACCCTTCCTTTATCACCAGCCTCTTCCTTCGTCGCCAGTACGACCACTAATTTTTCTAAACGCTTCTGTTCTATTACTATTTTTATTTTTATTTTTATTTGTATTTTCACTTTATTCATTTTTCGAATTATTTCATCACTTTTGAATACTTTTAAAGTAAACTCGTTTTTGTGAAAACAACCAAAAAAGAATCTGCTAAATACTTTTTCTGAACGTGATGGAAAATATATATTTCAATTATTACCTTGTATTTGTAAGAATATTAATTAAAAAAATTCTTCTCTTTTTTCAAACAACAACAAAACAAAAACAACAAGACGTTTGGGTTTTCCTTAATTAAAGATAAACAATCAAGCGCGGTTGGTTCAAAACTGATTTTAAAAGTATCTTATTGATTCTAGAAGCAAGCGAAGAAAATATTTCGTGCGAAATGCGATCGTTACAGTTTCTAAGCGTACATCTTTAATTTTTTAATGTCTATTTTATTTCTAGTTCTTTTTTCAAATTTCAGTTTGACAATTCGTGGAAAGTGCAAACATAGAGAAAATTGAACCGTTCCGATGTTTGAATACGGAACTGCAATATGTTTTTAATGAAAAACATAGCGGAAGGTTGCAGCTTTATGGTTGCAAAAAATATAAAAAGTATCGTTCCAGAGTCTCTAGAAGAAAAAAAAACGTAATTTATTTTTTATTGAATGGCTATATGTATATAAGAGTGTAGATTCGGTGCAATATTGAAAAAAAACAGTCTCTGAAACTGCGATAATTGAAAAATTTCAAAAGTCATTCCCCCCAGCACGTTTTTCCGATTCTGTACCTTTACTAACAACAATACACCAGTTTTTGCATTCAAATAGCACGCCACGCAATAGTTACAGGTTTTCGTCCGAACCTGCGAGAGTTTGCCAAAAAATATTTTACATCTCTTTGATCGCCGAATCGTGAATTGCAGATCACTCGTCGACGCGTGTGTTTCTTTTTGCTCGTTCGGAGTTCGTACAGCTTTTCCAATCATGATTTTTATCCGCTGTATCTTCAACGAATTCGTTTTTTTTCTGTTCAGCAAGTTCAAATAATCGACCGATCGAAGTTCAAAAAATGTATTCCATCGATGTAAAATTTCCGTCACTCGTACTTCGAGTTATGTTCGATCACATAAACCTAATTTTCTGGTAATCGAATAAAATTTCCATCAAAGGCGAAACATTTTCCTTACGTCGGATCCTTCTGACTATTTACGACACGTAATATATCCCTTTGGCCAGAACGCCATGTTTAATAATCAGAAGAATCTCCCGGGGTCGAAAGGTATATGAGAATTGGGTGATGTGGGGGTGAGCTGGATGAAATTTAGTAATTATGTATACATAGGGGTAGTTGGGGATGTGAAGACTATGTAAGGCTCACCCTGGTTCACCCTATCAGTCCTCCTCTCTCCCTTTTCACCCCGTTTCAGCCCCTTCCATACTCCGAAGAGTTTCGTATAAGGTTGATTAGTTCATCAATCAAGGACGAAGTGTTTACTCCTTCGGCGTCCGATCAATTACTGACTGATCCACTACGAGTCGCTCCCTTCGCGTTCTCCGCCCAGCTCCGACTTTATTCCTACCCTTCTCTTTATGCCACCCTCTTAGTCGCATGGTCTCTCTTCACTTTCCTTCGTATTCTCATTCTTTTCGTGCCAATTCTAGTGCGCGCTTCCAGACTTCGTAATTTTCAGCCGTCAAACGGCCATTGATTGATTGTCCATTGGTCGGAGCCAACTTTTCTTTGTGTCTTCTCTGTCTTTGTAGATATCACGAGGCCTCTTTCGCACGTGCTCTATCGCGACTCTATGCTTCCGTCTCATCCTTCCATCCCCCATATCACAGCCGGAAGGAGACAAGAGTCTGTCGATCTGCCCACACTCGAGCCAAAGTTTCGTGTCCCCAAATGGTCCGGGGCTAATTTATCGAACGACCGGTAGGAGCTGAAGTGCCTGCAAATATTTGTCGAATAATTAGCGGATTAGTTGGCACGAGAATGTTGAAAAATAAAAGAGAAAATACACTTTGTCACGACTCTGTTCCATTCACAAAAGATTTCTTCGACTTTGATAAATCCATTTTTTTGTATCAGAAATAGATTTACCCCGTCCTGTATTAACTTTAGTATTAACGTTATTACTATGCAGATCGTACTTAAATTACGTTTCAACTTAGAGCAAACTCTTAAGGCATTTATCGTTGCTAATTAATGAATTTTATTTTGGAATATAGATATTTTATTTGTAAAAAACAACGGATTGTCTGGCTCGCGCGTTCAATGAATTTGAAAATTAAATTTTCTTTATCTATTTTGTGTATTATTACTATAAAAAATGCATAGCACGGAGTAAATCTGTTCCTTTACTGGAAGATTTTATTTTCTATGAAATTCGTTACAGGTTCAGAAAAATCGTGTCGATTTGGAATAAATTATTATTTAAAAAATGTAGTAAATAAAATGCATACACAATTTTAAATAGACTTTTAAATAATGATAAAAATGTAATCCGTGGCCCAACGATGCCCTTTCCCAACCACATGGATAATCGAACATTGAATAAATCTGTCACAAGAAATAACTAAAAAGTTCGTACTTATTGATCTAATTAACTACTTTCTTAAATTTCTTCGATGGATCGACGCAATGAAAATTCCATCTCCGATATTCGCAATAATAAAATTCTTCCTCTTCTGTTGGCCCATCGCTTCGAAAAAGCTAAACTAAAAAAAATGAAAAAAAAAACGTATATATTTGCCTTATAATCGGCACAAAATTTTAAGCTTCGATAAAACGAGTGGTTCGCACATACCAATGTACATATATACGTAAATATTTCCCTGTTTCATATACAGTGAGAGAGGCCAAGGTGGAATATAAATTGAAATCACGTTTGCCTCCTCCGGGGCAAACAAACTTTCCGGAGGTCTTTTCTTTTGTGAGCGCAGAGCGCCCTCTACCTTCGCGAGAAAGAGAAAGAGAGAGAGAGAGAGAGAGACAGAGAAAGAAAGAGAAACTAACGTATAATAATTGTCGCTTGCTATTTCGTATTCCGGGCATTTTGTTGAAGGGTAGCGAGTGAACAAATATTTTCGACGAAAAAATAACAGGTATACTACTTCAGGGTGAAGAACTCACACAGAGCGAGCAAGATCATATACGTATAGTAAAAGGGCAGCTCAACAGCGCCCTCTATACCCCGTCCCTCGTGTTGCAGTCCTGCACTATCTGGAATTCCAATTGGTAAATTCAACGGGAAAGCGTGTACTATATAATATATAAAATATATACATACATATATATATACATATATACACGTTACGTTTGCGTCGCGAGTGAGTCCGTGAGGCCCCAACCCCTCTCCCTCACCTACTCCCTCTACCGACATAACTCGATTTGCATAAACAAAACGGCCAATCTAGTTTATCGAGTCGGATTCTTCTCCCTCTCTCTCTCTCTATCTCTCTGTGCGAAAATCCGAAAAGCTGATGCAGCTATATCCCCACCACTGTCCCTAGTGACAGGCAGGTGAGGCCTGTGAGTGGATACGGTTACTCCGCGTCGCAACGTTATTCCCGATACATCCGCTAGAGCGACGCGGCGCCACATTGCCTCTGATGCTCTCTACCCTCGTTACTAACCTACAAATGTACGCACCAGTCTCCACTCTTTATAGTTTCGGTCTGAAATAAGTGCGTACAATCGTATTGGAGGATTTTCAAATCTACTTTTCTCATCGGTGAATCCCGTTGGAGAATTGTCGATATAGCGTTAAGTATTTTTTTTTATTTTATCGCAGGATAACAGCTATGATCGATAAACGGATTTATTAATCACCGAAAATCTACGAAAGGATTTGAATATCGATATTCTTTTTTTTCAGTTGATTTTCAACATTGTAAAATCCATTTTATTCGAGTCGAATGGCGTTTGTTAGGTAAGAAAAGTAAGCGTTAGATAGAAATAAATGTTTACTTTTTCTTCTCGTTTCATCATCATTTTCTCGTACGTAAAGAATATTGCGGCAAATCTTTATCGCATATTGCGCGTACAAAGGATACGCCATTTTTTCCTCTCGTCGAAGGAACGAAAAAGAAATGACAAACGAGGTAAGGTCAATAGCTCGAGAGGTATGCGAGACACTCTGCTGGCTTTTGCATCACCGCGACGACGAGGGTATAAAGAAGGATCTCGATTTTCCTCCTGTGTAACGATATATGTATACGTTACGATATACGTTCCAAAGCTGGAGCCTTATTTTGCCTTGACATATTATTCCCCGGGAACAAATAGGGTCAATTCGTCGCGAGTGTTACTTTCCGCTATATAAAAACTACCCCTATATGTATATAGTTTATATATAGGGTTACAAACTTCCTTTCTTTATTTTCGAAACAGACGCTCATTCCCCATCTTCTTTTTCCCCCCCTGTTTTCCACCTTTTTCGCACTCCTCACTCACGCGGCAGATTGTACCTATAGAAATAAATTTCCTCCCCTGTTTGAGAAGATAGTTGCCGCGATAATTCACAAAAACCCCAGCAGTAGTACTGTCGCGCGTATTCCCATTCTCCTTTCTTTCTTTCCGTATATATATATATATTGTGCGTATATATGTATATGCTTTCGTAGTTCAAATTCCTATATATTTTTCTTCACCCTATCGTAAATATATATATATATAATATTTCTACGATCTCTTTCCATTTTCTGTCGAAGGACGATTCGCGCCGGGGGTAAGAAGAGAAAAGCGAGGAAAAGCGTAGAAAAGTGGATAAAACTCTAGCTAGGTTTGTCGTTCGTTCTGCGCGCACGGAGCAGAACGCGTTCTGTGTGTACCTATACCAGAAGAACCAGGAGGGAGGAGAAATCGGGCGTTCTTCTCTTGCCTGTATACACGTTTCTCGGACTTTCTTTTCTTTTAGTCTCGTATACGTACGCACGGGGCATTCCACCCCGAAAGAACCCGATGTCACGATTTAAAAAAAAGCACCTCTGTTGAAAAAAACAATTCTTTTAATTGTCCGAAGATGGATGGGAAGCTGAAAAATTGTGGTTGAAAAAATAAAATAAAAAACTTGCGATGGTTCTAATAGCTTTTTACTTAAGAAAATAAATAATTGTACAATTCTTGTTGTCAAGATTACTTTTATTATGGCGACATGTAACATACCGATTGCAAAATAAAATGAAAAATAACATAATAATCAACTCCGACAGCCAGGGGGGTTTTGACATGAAACTGCCCATGTATAAAAATATATGGACATGTGCGAATATATAGTAAAAAGACGCACACATGCACATGTAGGGGAGAGTGAGGTCAATTGTATCAGGGGTCAATTGCATCACTTGTGTTTCTGATCGGTGTGGCGACCCTTGACCTATGTCCAGTCCACTGTACATTTGCCGGCTCGGTATCCATGCACTCGAAAAGAATTTCCACCCTCCGAAGTTCTCACCGGTTTCCCCGATGACGTTTCACTTTCTGACCCTGTTGAGTAAAATTTTGTTATCGAATAAAAAATAGGTAGGTACCTACAATCATCTCGTCGAAAGTGCTCAAATCGGAAACACATTCTTCATTGTATCTTCGAGTTTCAATTTCATCGATATGGTTGGTCATGACGTTACGATTTGTTTATGAAGAGCCCATAGAAGCATGAGTGAGGGAAGGGGGAAATTGCACCAATTCCATGACACCTATTGAGAGCTCTTATCGCGATTCTCTGATATCCAGAAGTGCTGTTCTCTTTATAAAAGCACCCTTTTACCCACGGTTAATGAAGGGCACCTTCGGTGGGATCCGAATTTGAATTGAAGATAACACGTGATGACGCCATCTTGTGACGTCAGGGAGGCCACAAATTGCAGAAACATTCGGGAGAGTCACGAAGAAACTGACATCGTTAGTGACGAACTAAAATTAGTGGTCTTGTTTGACTCTATTCTTTTCCGATTCGGACTAGTTGTCAAGTTTAAATGGATTAAGGATAACAACAATTATTAATTGAATCGTTATCCAAATGTAATTTAGAAAATGAAAGATATTTTCATAGAAAGTGGAAAATTCCGCTACAAGACCAATCTTCTTGATGTATACAACTGCGAGGACTCTTGCTATAATGAAACAATTAATCTCTACGACCGTTGTTCAACAATCTCACTCAAACAAAATTAGGTCAGACTGCAACCGATGGGAACAATTCCACTGTAGTTCGCTACAGAGAGAAACCTGCAGTGGTGAGATGGCGCGTTAACATTTTATAGGCAGTGTTTTGAGGTTACGTTCAGCTTTAAATAATGCCATCAATACTGTTAAGGTCGTATTACTCACATGACCGACTCTATAAAGTTCCTGCGATCAAGCACACGGAGCCACCGGAATGATTCACGCATAATCTTAAAACTAAAAGAGCCAATATAACGAATCGATCGTTTTTTAACGGTTAATTTGTTTTTCAACACTAAAAGTAGCAAAAAAGGCAGACAGTGATGCAATTAAACCACCTCTTGTCTGTACATATGCTCATACACTTGGGCTTCCTGTTGTCGGTCTCGCTGGGGCAGGACTGACAGCCCCGTAGGGCAACCTCTCGCCAACCTAACCCACCCTCCCTATTTTTTGTACGAGGTGGTAGCAAAATACTTTTATCCTATATACGTATATATTCCGGTATAAATACACCCTCTGGAGTGTGGTGTCTGTTGTCAATGCTGTCGTTCTTTGGGGGAGCCCAGAATGCAGTTAGGAACAAATGCACCGAGGCCAAACTGTTTCCCACACTCCTCATCATCGCATACTTTCACTCTTTCCTTGTCTCTGTCTCTGTCTCTCTCAGATTCTTCCCGAACCTTCGTAAAGCTGGTTTTATCCTCAACATTCGTCAATACCGCGCTTGCAAAAAAGAGTGAAAAAACGTGCACCACGCGCTGCCTGGTCGTACCCCTTCTCTTCTTGCCTCTATAGCAATCTCATACAGGGTGGCCGAGCGTATTTGTAAAATCCCGCCCCGCTTATATATCTCTCTTACTCTCTTCCGTTCTTGCTGGCTTGGCATAAATCGGGATCGCGGGGTATCCATGCGCGCGATTCTCTTTCGCTTTCTTGTTTTCTCTCTCCTTCTCTTCTCTCTCTCTCTCTTTCATTCTTTTACTCTCGTCGTGGAGGTTACATACTGCACATCTGCACCTGCTTTCCCCATTTTTCCATTCTTTCCGCCGTCCGTTTCTCACTAAAGCTCTCGTTTTTGCGATCACTCGCGACGCATCTTGATCTCCTTTAACGATTATACATAGATCCAATATAAATGCGTCGAGGGCGATTTACGCACTCTCAGTATATCTTATTTTTATTCTTTCCCCGCGTACATTGGGTACTTGGTCCTCTCTTTGTGCAGGGGCCATGTACCGTTTACAACAGACAATCAATTGAAAAGTCGATTTTTATGCAATCGTTATTTACAATGATTCGAAAATTCTGAAATTGTATTTTGAGTCATTGCAGACTTTAATACTTTTATTCCCATGTACACCCTTGCGGGTTTTAACATTTTCTCTTCCACCAACACATTTCCATTTCCTCTATTTTTTCTGTAGACCTACAGTTTTTCTTAGGTGAGTTCCGAACCACCGAGAGCACAGAAAAAGCACATAGAAAAATTCCATCGATGCCTGCTCGCAGACTTTAATAATTTTTAATTCTTAAACGATAGGAAGGTTCAACAATAAAGCTGATAGTTTGAAGGATAAGAATCGTAAGCTGAAATTTTGTAGCTTCTAATTTCTAACTCAATATTCGTATTCCATAAATTTAATTTTGAACGGTATATGACTCGTGTAATTTTCGAATTATTATTCATTCTTTTCTGTGTGGAAATAATTTTACCAGCCAATTATTCGTATTCATGAAATCATACAAACGAGACGACTAGTATTGCCTGGGGGATTTTCTCGCGTACAATTTTCCATAAAACATCGATACTGGAATAAAGTATATATACCTACACGTGTATAACATGTAGATGTTACATATATTACGTATACTAGCAATGTATACAGTGATATTCCGAGGAGGAGAGGAGTTGCACGGCAAGTTGGTTCTCCAAGCCGTGTTGACGGTTTCCATGCTCCTCCAGGTCTGGAATAGCACGGGCAAGGGTATTTTCTGGTTGTATTGATGCCGCAACGAGAGCGAGCGAGAGTATAATGGGGAGGGATGCGCTCGTACATTCTCAGCGTTGGCTCGGTTCTCTCACACGGGGTATCTCAGCGGCGTGCGAGCTGTCGCACAAAGGGTAGGATCGAGAGAGGGGAGGTAGAGAAGGGTGAGAGAGAGAGAGGGCGAGAGAGAGAGGGTATACTATACAGGACGAAGAGATGAATCTAAATTCAAATGAGGTGTGTGTGGCGAACGTACACGCCGAAGCCAATCTCGACCGGTGTTATGCTTCCCCCTCCACACTTGCTATCTTTCTCCCACTTCGCCGATTGTTTCACAAGAGCGCCACCTCCGGCAGCGTCCTGGTAGCTTCCACGTGCCTGATTACCCCCACCACGCCTTTTCTTCGATCCGTGCTCCGCGCTACCCCGTGGCTGCACGCAATTTGCATAGGGCCGCGAACGGATCGTCGGAGCAACAGAGGGAACCGAGTTATCGTGAAACCAAGGAGATCTCGTATCTCGCGTTTAACGGAAGCTGGAACGTGGATTCGTCAAATGAAACCACAAAATAAAATTAAGAAACAGACAATAAGGTCGACCTTACGACGCGACAAATATACATTTTTCAAATAATTAAGCATGTACGAAAATATGCCGCAGAAAAAGTACTTTAGTTAAGCTCGAATATGGTAAAACGGGTTGTCTTTCTCATCAGAAATGAATTTTATTCGCAAAATTTTTCGTTCCGCCTATAAAATTCGTAAAATTATCATTTCATTACCATTGCCTGTAGGATTATCCCGGTAAAGTGCTGAAAGTACGATTTAGGAAACACGTAGAAGTTGGCGAGAACAACCAACGTATTATATATTTTCTCAACTTTAAAGAGCTGTCTCAAGATCGTTGTGAATGAAATTATAATTACACTTTTTTAACGACTTTATTACGAGACTGTAACTTATTGTTGGTTACAGAAGGGTGTATATATCCATCCGGCATTTCACCAACTTTAGTAATATATATGTTGTCTATATATGTATTTCGCAGTGAGTTCGGAAGATCTTTCGTGTATACTCAGCAGCCGAAAGCTCTCTTCGCCGCTTTCCCCTCTCCATCCGTCGTCCTCGTCGTCCTCGTCGTCGTTGGATGAGGAGGAGGCGGAGAAGAAGAAGAAGGAGGCTTTACACCCTGTTTTTCCAAAGTTTGTCGCTGAAATGGTGTTAGCGAGAGCGGGGGTGTATGTCAGCGTGCGATTTGAAAGTCGAGATTTCCCTGGGCGTGTCAGGTGCCCCGAGATGAGAGCTACATACACACAGGACATGGGTGCACACCCGTGAAAATCGTCGACGGTGACTCGATGCCAACGGGTGAAGAAGACGACGACGACGACGACATCGAAGACGACGTGGGTGATAGAATAATAATACTGATTTCCATCGTAGTCTCGGGTCCTCGCGGAAGCTCGATCGAGAGCCAAGGCCTCGGAAATATATTCCAGCCTGGAGCAAACGACACGTACGACCCTCTGTGTGTGAAACGCGCATATATAACGGATTTTCCGATTGTGCACAAGATCCGAATTCGCTATGTACGCCAAAAGTTTTCGATCACAACGTACGGCTGGAAGACATGGACGACGAATCATTGCCGTAACCATAACCTCGCAAATCTTATACAGGGCGATTTTCCTAAGGTATAGCACCATTTATTCTGGGGTAGATGGGACCATTACAAACAAAAGTCGCAAATAAACATTAGGGATATTTTTAATAGTTTACGAGATATCAATTTTTGAAGTTTGTCCAATCAGCGCGGCGAGAAGCGTTGGAGCGACCCACTCCCCGCCCTATCCGTAGATATAGCACAGTGTAGGGCGTTACATTTGGGATCGCAAAATTCAGAGCAGTCAATTATTATTATTTTATTACGCAGTCATTTTTATTTATCGGGCATTGACTGGCTAGGCTACGGCTAGGGCGAAGAGTGGGCAGCTCCAACGCTTCTCGGCAAAATTCAGAGCAGTCAATGACCGACAAATAAAAATGACTGCGTAATAAAATAATAATAATTGACTGCTCTGAATTTTGCGATCCCAAATGTAACGCCCTACACTGTGCTATATCTACGGATAGGGCGGGGAGTGGGTCGCTCTAACGCTTCTCGCCGCGCTGATTGGCCAAACTTCAAAAATTGATATCTCGTAAACTATTGAAAATATCCCTAATGTTTATTTGCAACTTTTGTTTGTAATGGTCCCATCTACCCCAGAATAAATGGTGCTATACCTTAGGAAAATCGCCCTGTATATATATATATATATATATACGCTTTGTGAAATTCTCGTACATATATATGTTCCGTACGAAGGACTCTCCGCTCCCTATGCTATATGACATGCTTTTCCGAGAGCGATATCGCATAACCAGCAGACGGAGAAACTCTGCAGATATAAAATCACGATATAAAGTTACGCGCTCGGCACTATACGTACCTACGTGTGTAGGTAGGTGTCTCTCGGTATTTTTCTCTCATTTTTTTCGATCTTTTTATACCGTCGATCCTGAGGATATTTTTTGCCCGAACACACACTGCGTTTACGGTGACAATGCGACCACGATCACGATCTTACGTCGAGCGACTGAGGGATGAAAAAGGGATAAACGCGTAGCGGGTTTTCGTTACTTTCCCAGTGAGCTGTTAGTGGATTTCGCGTCCTTGAATCTTTGATTATTTTGAAGATACGTCATTTTATTCAGCGTTGCTCTTGGCACGTTCCATTTAATATCGTTGTTTCTTTTTTTCTTCTTCGAGGAGGGGTGTAACTGGCTGAGTGTGTCAGTCATGGGATCGCCGATCATTTCAGGCTTCGATAAATAAACTTTCAATGCTTGGAAGTTTGTACACGGATCACCGGAATTTGCATAGATTATGTTTTCATGGGATGCTAGCGAAGTTTGAACTAAATCTTATTTTAAGGGCCTGGATTTTGGGGTGTTATGTAAGTTATAGCTCGGTATTATACATATTGATGAATATATTGTCTATATATGGTTCAGTTACTTTATGTACTAAAAAACCAACAACGAAAAGACCTTCGTCTACAATAAAATTCAAATTTGATTATAGGGATGAATTAGAGAACTTGTGCTCAATGGTATCATACCCAGTGGTCGATTAAACTGATATTTATGTTATATTATATTTGTATGCCTTATTTTATATATTATATTTTTAATATAAATATAGAAACGAATAAATAAATATGCATATGTATGCTCAAGGTTATTCGTCGAAAAATTGGGTAGGTACGCTTTTCATAGAGGGTATTTTTTTCTCTAAAAGACAATGAGAACGTAATGGTAACTTTAATTTTAAGTCGAACGAATAGCATTTTTTTCGTTTAGTCTGGGTATTAGAAAAATTAATGGAAATGCTCACTAGTTCGCTCGGTATAACCGCTTGATTATTTTCCATAATAAATGCTACGCTTTGGAGACGAAATGAAGCAAATTATACAACGGGGCACGAATGTGTATTTAATTTATTTTATTCGACGTGGAATTGTTAATTGAATGAGGCGTGAAATTACGTTAATAGTGGATTTTTTCCCAATTCGCACACTGGATAGACGTTGGTCAGTGCGGTGATGAAATTGTAATTGATTGGCTGACCATATTGAGCGTCTGATAATTAAATCACTGTTCCTTCCTGATTTTGTATTTTTAATTATTTTTTATTTCGAGTTATTAAAGTAGGGGGGTGACCGATTCATTTTCAAATAATATAACAATAATCGTACGCAAGATACCAAAGACTCAAAATAACAAAATGTTAGTTTTTCTCTCCCTGTATATGCATGCACTATGTATAGGAAAATAAATTCTTCCAGCAAAGAGAAATATTCAATATTTTCGAAAAAATGAACACAGGATTAAATAATATCTTAATTTTTCGAGAAACGACGCAACATAATTCCGATTTTATCGAATTTTTGCGATTAACTACACATATATGATAAAAATCTTGATTACCGAACTTTTTTAAAATAAAAAAATAAAAATTCAACAAATTCTTTTATATATTTACAAAACGATACCAACTCCCCTGGTCACATTCTTGCGAAAGATGCAACAAACATTACATATTTTCTTCGAAAAATAAAAAATTCTCCGAAATAAAACGAACGGAGGAAAATAAACCCCGAATTAATCGATCCATCAGCATTAATTTAGCTAAAACAGTTTAACAATGATAACTCAAATTTGACTGGTTATCCACTTGGTTATCCAAAAAAACAATATTTAAAATGGTAGACGATTCAGAACTTTGGTGCCAGACGGCTCGGTGGTAAATCTTTGAATCAGCCAGAAATATATATTTGTAAATACGTAGATAGGGACGTCGAAGATCTTTGTCCGTCCATGACCGAGCTCGGAGATGCGAATATATATATTGGTAAAACGGTAAAATCCTTCCCAAGAAGGCGACTTTTCCCTTTCTTCGCTCCACACTGCGACCGGAACACAGTCAGCTCTCTTGGGTGGAATTTGTTCTTGCCTGCGTCTGCCAACGACACTCTTTTGTGTACCATGCTCTTCGATTTTTACGAAATATCTCGACTAGAACGGCCAGCCAGTCCGAATGTAGCTCGATATTTATGCGAACCACCGGCAATCCGGTGCATTGCTAACTTATAACAGAGCATTCCTCCCTTTGTCGCAAAGAAATGTTCTCGTACGAGGATGAAGGAAAAGAAAAACTTTACCGATTTCGCGGACCGTTATATTCACGCATTATTGTGCACAGCTTGATGGAACAATGCTGAATTTTAATCGAAACAGCAATGTAAAGAATCGTTAACCTCCCGAACGCTCGTGTACTAAATAAAATATTTGGCGGTTATTACTCTTTCTTACGGTAAAAATACGATATAGCGATATTTATCTTTAATTTCTCGAATAAAATAAAAGCCATATAAAAAGTATGTGGTAAAAATTGTTGTTTTACGGTATAGTAGGATCTTCATTTATAATATATCAAAGTTTCACGGAGAATTCAGAAAAAAAACCTCGAGTAGTCGGTACCTTGGAGGTTAATGTTTATGTTAAATTTTGTTTAAAAGATAACAACGATCTGTATTTTGTTAATTTTTGCGTTCTGATTTCCGTCGTTATTAAATACTTTAAACTATTATTATTAAAAATAAGATAATAATTGTGTGAATAACTGGCATTAGTATGTTTTAATTGGTAATTCATTTTTAATAACCTGAGTACTTTTTGAAAAACTTGCCGATTTTCTTCGACAAGTTTTAAATAAAGAGTAAGACTTTGTTAAATTCTGACAGTTTTTTGTCGGGCATGGTAATATTAAGATTTAGTCGTTATCATCGACTGCCCGTCGATTCAAACAGTATTTATCTATTATTATACATTTTATTTGCTCCACTATAATTCCGCAATAATAAATAAACTTTAATTTCACCATGATCAACAAAAAAGTAATTATCGTTCGTAAATATATTCTCTTCTTGACATACTGCAGTAGGAATAGATAAAAATACAAGATTATAAAATATAATTGTACAAATTTAATCACAAACTAAATTTGCGATTTCCAAATACCACTGTCATCACAATTCACAAATTTTATAAAGATATTAAAATATTTATCGCTGAAAAAAACCAACTTGAATCATCGAGGCGTATGTAGGTCTAGTAAATGAACCGTATATATGTTTTACCTCCAGATATGAAATATATCTTTAGCCTGGTTAAAATTGCGGATTCATTAATTAAATCAGACGAATTTTAAATATCTATGTAGGTGAAAGTAGGAAAAAAGGATAAATAAAGGAAAATCTACGGGCACAAGTCGAGAGAACACTGGCAGAACGGGAGCTCTGTGTACACCGCACTAAGTACGGACTACGTTTTTTTTCCCGCGGCATATACGTTGTTACGCTAACGAACCTGCCACTCTTTTCATACTTATTTTATACGCTCGGCGAACGCCATCGACCCGCTATATTATTATTGAGTTTTATCGATACGGGTAGTCCCCCCCCCCAACGGTTTGCCTCGATTTTTCGCTTCCAATTGAAAAGCTTTTTTCCGACCAAAAGGCAACGAGGCAAACGATACGAGCGCACTTGTGTCATATTTTTCAAACGTTGTCAATTTTCCTCGTATTTTTCTTTCCTTTAGTGCGATTTCACGCTCTATCTCTCGTATTTCGCTAAATATCCTCGTAATTCGGTAACGATGATCATTATCGGCATTGATAGTAAAACCTTGCCAAATTTAACGAGAAATTCGTATTAAATTTCTTCATTTATTTACGAAATACAACCTAGTAATGACTAAAACTCGCTTAATTAATTATTTCTAACAAAAGAAAACATTTGTTTTTATTTTGTTTAATATATTAAATGTCAAGTCGGTCACCGGTAACCAATACCATACTTTCAGTATACGTTTCGTTTAGTCCACCTTCGATATCACGAACTAAACGAAAAGTTAAACAAAACAGTTACAAATCATCTTGTAACATTTTTTCCTATAAATATTCAATTTTATTCAATTGTGTTTTTAATTCAGCGTTACCTGCTATTGGAAATTATTTCTAGTGAAAATTTGGCCAGTTCAATATCGAATATTTCAACTCCTACTATGTGAATTAATTAACAGAAAAAAAAAACGAAAACCTAGACAAAAGCCCAAGTCAGCGGATATTAACCTTTTTCGTTCGCTAGTGCTCCGGTTCTCCGTTGTGTTTTTGTTGATCAGTCCTTTCGGAGCCTCCCGGGCACTTGGCAGTTGCACATGTGTATGTATTTGGCACACGTTTCAAGTGCATCGCGACTTCACAATATGAGCAACTGTATGAACTACGCTCGTGGCCATACAATGCAAACACCCTCCTTTTCCGTTGTTTCATTCGCGTATGGCGTTAT